>CM046833.1:19569898-20074467 GCA_025618425.1 Heliocidaris tuberculata
GGGGGCTGGTTCCTTTTCCAATATTCCAACATACATCAAAGAGTCATTGCATGATAGAGGAGCAAGTACAAAGTTAAGGTCAGAACACTAGAGGTATTCAGAATCTTTGGCCTGGATCACCAGACACGATGGTATGTTGGATCAAGACAACTATCTGTGTTCTTCTTGTTGTTA
Source organism: Heliocidaris tuberculata (assembly GCA_025618425.1). NCBI lineage: Eukaryota > Metazoa > Echinodermata > Echinoidea > Camarodonta > Echinometridae > Heliocidaris > Heliocidaris tuberculata. Next base: position 19,570,073 of record CM046833.1, read on the forward strand.
CATCTACATGGGGTAAGTAAAAGGGACTCCACCCCTTGATACCAAGTTGCTTTGAATAATAAGAATACAACAACTTTAAAATTTCAGGGGAAAGGGGTTCCAGTTCGTAGGAAAGTATTGCATTAGTGCTAAAAGATTTTTCTTTAAATAATCTCGAAGTGGCAAGGAAGCCATGCGGCTTATAGTTGTCGAAGGATTCCGAATATTGTGTACATGTATGTAGACTGCATACATGATAATTTTTTTTTAATAAACGAAAAAAAAAAAACTTTACAAGACTTCTTCAAGGTGATTCTACCTAGTACCTAGCAGAATGCATACGGTTAAATGTCGTTTTTCCAAAGATTCATAATTCTGAAAGTTTGTCCGAAGGTTCGTTACTCCGACTGTTCGTAATTCCGAAAATTAAATAGGGTTCATAATTCCGAAAATGAAAAGGGTTCATATTTCCAAAGTTTTGTAGGGCTCTATTGCTTTTTCGGAATTAGGAACCTTCGGAATAATGATCCCTTTTTCATTTTCGGAATTACGAACCCTATTTCATTTTCCGAAATATGACCCCCCCCCCCCCCCTGCCTGCTATGGGAAATTTTCGTTTCAGATTTATGAACCTTCAGGAAACGAGAACCCCCATGCAGAGTTCGTCTAAGTAAAAAGTATTAAGATCGAAAAGTAGAGTAACGTTTTCACAGCCTATTTGACCTATTCTTATTATCCAGGAAACATTGAAGTAAATTGTTCACCAACACTTGCTTTCTCCTTAGGTTCCTTCGTATTTCACTCCAGTTCTTTTAGCTCACTCTTTATATTTAATACTGCATGCATATATATATATATATATATATATATATATATATATATATATATATATATATATGAGGTTCTCACTTTGTGTTATAGTCTCTAATAGAAATCATGTAAACTTTGTACAATTTATCTCGCTTGTATCATTTATATTGTGAAAACATTGTGAGAAATATGAAATAATAAACTGCAACTGAAACTGAAACATTACAACCATATAATTTGATGTAATGAATGGTGCCATGGTTCCTTACCTTCATATGATATACATCACTACATGTACAAGTACAAGTCGGAAGATGAACTGAAAGGCAGCAAGTAATAGCGTAATTTGGTCCATTTCCCCCTATAATATCTTAATATCAGGAAGAAGTATAACGCATAAACTAATGCGAGATAAGAGGAGTGATTCTAGTTCGTCCGAATCGAGTTCGTCCGAATCGAGTTCATCAGAGGAGATACCTCAACCCCCGGCACCGCAGCCACCACCTCAGACAACAGCACCATCAACAACGACATCACAGTCGCCCTCGACCACGCAGGAGACCACGATGTCGACAGGCACTACTGGCTCCTGTCCAGCCACCACGACTTTGACCATGCTTCCAACCGTTTATACCACAGTAACAACATCTACACCGACCACAATAGCTTCTACCACATCACCTACAACCAGTGTTACAACGACTTCATCCACGACCACAGTGCCTCCAACAACAATTTCCACAACATCTGAGCTACCCACGACAACGGGCACTACAACGACCCCAACCATGACTACAACACCTTCATCCACCATATCCACGACAACCAATAGTCCAACGACCACAGCTACCACATCACAAGCTTCTTCTACAACAGCTGAATATACAACATCCCGCACTACAACGCCCATGTCAACGACTAGATGCCGTTCAGATATATGTCCCCCTGGGCCTACTTAGGTTGTTAAGAATAGCGTCACTCCTGAAGGTTCTACCACATTTGCAACATCTGCAACATCAGATGACTCGTCTACCAAGGTTTGTGGTTGGGATACAAAGTGCAACCCATGCTCACGTGTTGCCATTGTTCGGTTTTACTCTCTCTCTCTCTCTCTCTCTCTCTCTCTCTCTCTCCCTCCCTCTCTTGCTTCCCTTCCCTTTCTCTAACTCTTTCTCTCTCTGTATATCTATATCTTATTCTCTCTGTGTATCTCTCAAGAATTAAAGTTTTCCTTTTCTCTGCATCTTTTCTCATTCCGTGTTGCATCTAATTTCATTTTCTTGTCTTTTCTCTTACCCCTTGTATGTATTCTTGAGTTAAGTATATCATCTAAATCTTCGCCACACGTTAAATTCAATAACAGAGTGAAGTTTATCTTCTAAGATTATGATTGTTGATATTTCGTTTACGCATATATTATTTATTTAATTTAGTTAATCAATGCTATGCATAATTATATATGTTAATTATCATTTTACAATTTCAGTAGGTAAGCAGACGGGAACGAAATTCACATCTAAGAAAAATTTTCATCAGGATTTCCTATGCATGTAATAAAGCACAGTGTTTTCATCAATTCTTTCATATTCTTTTGAACAAAAATATAAAAGAATTATCGTCAATTTAATTCAGTTCAGTTCACTTCAAATTTATTGATCATGGACAAAAATCAAAATGCACTTTGCATAAAAATTATTTACCGGCTCTGTCTGCGAATATACAAAACATCAATTTAACATACTATAAAATTCTTTTCAATGGTATTATTTGCTTATTTAAACTATAGAATACATAAAAATCCATAAAAATGAAATATATACGATATAAGATGGAATGTAATGAACAGATCTATCTATATGTCATTTTAAGGTTCCCAGAAGCATTTTACAAAAATCAACTCTTCAGAAATTTCCAAAAATCTAATTATTAACAAATATATGATTTTTAAACAAAACTTTGCATGAATTATAATAATTGATAAACACAAATAGAGCTATTTTTAAAACAGATATCTTAGGTCATCAAAAATTATCAAATCGTTTGCTCAGTCTGTGTTTCAAACTATGCTTTAACTACTTATTTACATCATATGAACTTCATAAACTATTTTGCATTGATTTTCAGAAGTCATTCCGTAATGCAGTTTCATTTTTTTTTAAATCAATTTTCCAAATATTTTCAAACAGATTTCCCGGAACACGGTGACATATCAAAGCTAATTTCTACAGAATGCCACAACAATCTTGAAATACGGATACGTAATCAAAGATCACAGAGTTTGAGCAATTTTCATTCTGGTTGAAAAGTCATGTCCTTTTTGTGTCATTCCGTAACGAAGCAATATAATACTTAATATTTCTTAAATCTAATGAATGGTTGACATGAAACTCAACAGTTGTGAAAGTATCTCGTATTGGTTTATGTATTTTACTATAAATAAGAAATATTATTTACGATGTTCATCTGATATTGTCCATTCAAACTTGAAGATTCTTTGTGAATGTCATTCCTTAACTCTTAGAATTGCCAATTATTTCTTTGTAAAATGATAGAGGGTCTGCTGTACAGTTCAAATAATGAACCATGTGTTCTTGTGAACTCGATAAATGCCTGACATCAATGCCAATGGGGCACAAATTGTCAGTAAGCTCTGATTTACTTTTCATCCCGCAATTTGGCACTGCAATGAGTAGATAAATAGCAGCAGACCATGTTCGAGATCATCGCCCTCGCGTCTGTATCAGAACAATAATCTTTTCATTAACCAACTACATGGGTGAGTTGTAGTAGGATGTTCTTTCTACTCTGTCTCAATATTTACATTATCATCAGGTGACGTCATGCTGCACTTTGATCATTTTAGCTATTCGGAATAAACGGAAATCACCTAAATATTAAAAGGGGAATATATTAACTTTTTACAGTTTAATGTGTCGTAGATTATTGGATCAATGTTTGCCAATTTCCAATCGACGCCCCTGAGTGTGTGTTCTTGTAATTGGGATTTTATAGACGTATGCCATTCAAATATGGCTGGCACCGACCTTTAACGTAACCATACAAAAGACGTGACTGAGATTCGAACCTGGGTCCGAATACAGAGAGCTGCCAGCAGACGTTACCGCTAGACTAACTCTTGATCCCACAGCGGACATGGCGGATCCCATCCCACTGTATCTTCTAATAATACATTAGACTGGTTTTAGTCGAAAGCATTTGCCAGAAAATAGTGTAATTTGTATATACTATCATGTTGTATGCACAAGGTTTACTCATTTGTCGACAATTTCCTTTGTGCAAGTAAGGTAAATATTCGTATTGTAAATGTTGGATGATAGAGGCTTGACTTTAACCAAAAAAAAAAAAAAGAAAAAGAAGAAGGTAATTTCGTTGCTGGAGAAAACTGGAGGAAAAAAATTAAATATGTCAGATTGTTGCATGATCATAGACAACATAATTTGTACTAACTTTCATATTTCATATTTCATATTTCATATCATCAAAGTCTTCTCATCTAAGTAATTTGTATGCCAAAGAAAATGTTTAGAAAATAATTATAAAAATAGTTTAGTATTGTGTTCATCTGTTTAATGTAATGATTCTACATAGAAAAACACGTAACGAACTTTTTATACTTCGTATTTGATAATCCATATTTTTGGTGCTTGGATTCTTCCCTGTACACATTATCTAATGCTATGTTGGACAAGCTAGCGCCGAAGGCAGGATCCAGGCCATCTAGCTGTTTAGAACAATGTGACCAAGAAGTAGTTATTAAAAGCAAACTGTTGCCTAAAAATACCATTTCCAAGACTGTTATACAAATTCTTTCTGTTGATAATCTCATCTGTCTTTACTATTTTGTGTTTTAGGAAGTAAAACAACAACCTCGTATCTACGCTGCTTTTTTTTTTTTATTGGGGGGGGGGAGGGGGGTATTTAATGTTTTGTTCTCTGAGGAGGCGGGCACCTTTGTACAAGTGTTTTTTTTTAAACCAACATGGTCAGAAATCATTTCCCCAATCCGCAAATTCTTAATCAGCGTTGGATCCAGGATTTTGACATAAACGGAGTCATTGAGGCGGGGCGCCTCGGAAGCACAAAAGAAATATTGGCATTTGGCTTGAAATAAGGGGCACACCTCCAGCGATGCTCCCCTAGGCCAGAGTCTGCATTTATATTTACTTATATTACGACTTTCGCTATCCCTACGAATTCATCACACCCCACAAATTAACTTCCCCGACAGGATCAGTATGCGTGTTTATTTTTATTTTTTAATTTTTTATTCATTTATTTATTTATTTGTTTTTGGTACAGATAGCTAGTGTGAGAAGAATGAATAGTAAGGAGAAAGTTAAAGAGACAAAGAGAGAGAGAGAAAAAAAAAGAAGAAAAGAGAACAGAAGCTTGTATATGTATATATATATATATATATACAGAGAGAGAGAGAGAGAGAGAGAGAGAGCGGGGAGAAAGAAAGCTAAAAAGAAAAAGAGAAGAAAAAGGAAAATAGAAGGAAAAGTAGATCATAGAATACTCTAATGACATTGGTTATATTTATCATCCCCCAAAACTGTTTGAAAACTCGAATTAGAACACCGATGTCTATTAATCACAATTTCCCAAAAGAGTTTCTTCCGCTTCCATTCTACTTTAAGATGCAGACATTTCAGTTTCAAAAAGTCCTTTCCTTTAATAAACGCGTTTTCTGCAAAACCCAGTTTTGCCTAGAAACGCGCAGAGAGGACGGTTCGTGATGCGGGCGACAATAGGCCTATATATATATATAATATATATATAATATATATATATATACATATATATATATATATATACATATATATATATATATACATATATATATATATATATATATATATATATATATACTGTGAAAAAAACAATTGAATTGAATAAGAGAAATAATTTGCGTAGCTAAATTCATTGTTCCTCCTTACTGACTTCCTTTTTGTGGAAATAACTGCAGGGTTTGCAAAAACTGTCTCCGCCGGGAGTCGAACTCGGGTCTTTGGCATTGTACGCCAAACGCCTTAACCACTGTCATATGAATGTCTTTATACTTCCCTTGTTTGCATACTCTTTGTCATAAAACAACAATAAACTGAAATGGGTCAGGACATCCTAATCTCACCTAAATATATTCTTGACAAAGACGGAGGGGGCTGGTTCCTTTTCCAATATTCCAACAAACATCAAAGAGTCATTGCATGATAGAGGAGCAAGTACAAAATTAAGGTCAGAACACTAGAGGTATTTAGAATCTTTGGCTTGGGTCACCAGACACGATGGTATGTTGGATCAAGACAACTATCTGTGTTCTTCTTGTTGTTACATCTACATGGGGTAAGTAAAAGGGACTCCACCCCTTGATACCAAGTTGCTTTGAATAATAAGAATACAACAACTTTAAAATTTCAGGGGAAAGGGGTTCCAGTTCGTAGGAAAGTGTTGCATTAGTGCTAAAAGATTTTTTTTTTAATAATCTCGAATTGGCAAGTGAGCCACGCGGCTTATAGTTGTCGAAGTATTCCGAATATTGTGTACATGTATGTAGACTGCATACATGATAATTTTTTTTAAATAAACGAAAAAAAAAAAACTTTACAAGACTTCTTCAAGGTGATTGTACTAGTACCTAGCAGAATGCATACGGATTCATAAGATTCATAATTCTGAAAGTTTGTCCGAAGGTTCGTTACTCCGACTGTTCGTAATTCCGAAAATGAAATAGGGTTCATAATTCCGAAAATGAAAAGGGTTCATATTTCCAAAGTTTTGTAGGGCTCTATTGCTTTTTCGGAATTACGAACCTTCGGAATAATGATCCCTTTTTCATTTTCGGAATTACGAACCCTATTTCATTTTCCGAAATATGACCCCCCCCCCCCCCCCCCCTGCCTGCTATGGGAAATTTTCGTTTCAGATTTATGAACCTTCAGGAAACGAGTACCCCCATGCAGAGTTCGTCTAAGTAAAAAGTATTAAGATCGAAAAGTAGAGTAACTTTTTCACAGCCTATTTGACCTATTCTTATTATCCAGCAAACACTGAAGTAAATTGTTCACCAACACTTGCTTTCTCCTTAGGCTCCTTCATATTTCACTCCAGTTCTTTTAGCTCACTCTTTATATTTAATACTGCATGCATATATATATATATATATATATATATATATATATATATATATATATACATGTATATATGAGGTTCTCACTTTGTGTTATAGTCTCTAATAGAAATCATGTTTGTACAATTTATCTCGCTTGTACCATTTACATTGTGAAAACATTGTGTGAAATATGAAATAATAAACTGCAACTGAAACTGAAATATTACAACCATATAATGTGATGTAATGAATGGTGCCATGGTTCCTTACCTTCATATGATATACATCACTACATGTACAAGTACAAGTCGGAAGATGAACTGAAAGGCAGCAAGTAATAGCGTATTTTGTTCCATTTCCCCCTATAATATCTTAATATCAGGAGGAAGTATAACGCATAAACTAATGCGAGATAAGAGGAGTGATTCTAGTTCGTCCGAATCGAGTTCATCAGAGGAGATACCTCAACCCCCGGCACCGCAGCCACCACCTCAGACAACAGCACCATCAACAACGACATCACAGTCGCCCTCGACCACGCAGGAGACCACGATGTCGACAGGCACTACTGGCTCCTGTCCAGCCACCACGACTTTGACCATGCTTCCAACTGTTTATACCACAGTAACAACATCTACGACCACAGTGCCTCCAACAACAACTTCCACAACATCTGAGCTACCCACGACAACGGGCACTACAACGACCCCAACCATGACGACAACACCTTCATCCACCACATCCACGACAACCAATAGTCCAACGAGCACAGTTTCATCCACGACAACAGCTTCATCCACGACCACAGTGCCTCCATCTACAGCTTCCACAACATCTGAGCTACCCACGACAACGGGCACTACAACGACCCCAACCATGACTACAACACCTTCATCCACCACATCCAGCACTACAACGCCCATGCCAACGACTGCATGCTGTGTACCCCCTGGGCCTGCTAGATAGGTTGTTAAGAATAGTGTCACTCCTGAAGGTTCTACCACATTTGCAACATCTGCAACATCAGATGACTCCTCTACCAAGGTTTGTGGTTGGGATACAAAGTGCAACCCATGCTCACGTGTTGCCATTGTTCGGTTTTACTCTCTCTCTCTCTCTCTCTCTCTCTCTCTCTCTCTCCCTCCCTCTCTTGCTTCCCTTCCCTTTCTCTAACTCTTTCTCTCTCTGTATATCTATATCTTATTCTCTCTGTGTATCTCTCAAGAATTAAAATTATGCAGAACAGAAAAAATGCTATTCTTGGTAACTATGTTATTAAAACCTTTGTGTATCAAATGTATTTTAGCCAACAGGTCATAATATTCAAATTCAAACTTTATTTCCAATTTCAACCACAAAATACATTCATATATATATATATATATATATATATATATACATATATATATATATATATGTGTGTATATATAAAATCAAACATATAAAACAGCATGAATATAAAAACAGCAACATATATATATATATATATATATATACATACACATACGTACATTACAAAAGTGAACAAAAAGACGAACAGCAGTATTTTAAACTAGGCAGCATAACTAGAAAATGGTGGCAAGATCAAAGCCAAGGTTCTTTTATAATTTATCATAATTAGTATCAGTTATTGATTTCAAGATTATGCTAATCAGTTATGCAAATTTTCAGTATTCATGAATGTGAAAATTTCGGAATATTCTCATATTATGAAAATTGTGACATTTACGATAAATTTGACACCAAATTTGATCTAATCAGACAGATTTTAAATGATCAGACATATTTGAAATTTTGGGATTCTTGTCCTGTTTTGTTTGAAATTGCCCTGGAGAAATCCTTGAAATCACCACTTCTAAATTTTGATAATAATAATAATAATAATAATAATAATAACAATAATAATAATAATAATGATAATAACAATAATAATAATAATAATAATAATGATAATAACAATAATAATAATAATAATAATAATGATAATAATAATATTAATAATAATGATAATAATAATAATAACAATAATAATAATAATAATAATATTGTATATTGTATATTTATATGGCGCAGCTACTATATAGATATACTCTACTGCGCTTTCTACAAAGTATCAAATATTACTACTCTGGCTTTAGCCAAGCTGCCATGATAAGGCGCTAAAGCATTCAAGGAATTTCTTCCTGTCGGGTACCCATTTGCTTCACCTAGGTGGAGAGTGGCAAATGTAGATTAATGTCTTGCTAAAGGACATTAGTGCCGCGGCGGGACTCGAACCGCGAGCTATGTGATGCACTGTCCGGTGACGTATCCACTAGACCACGACACCTCTACATTGATTAAATCTACAGTAATAAATCGCTAATATCAAACGTTAAGCAAATAGTACCATTGAAAAGAATTTTATAGTATGTTAAATTGATGTTTTGTATATTCGCAGACAGAGCCGGTAAATAATTTTTATGCAAAGTGCATTTTGATTTTTGTGCATGATCAATAAATTTGAATTGAACTGAACTGAATTAAATTGACGATAATTCTTTTATATTTTTGTTCAAAAGAATATGAAAGAATTGATGAAAACATCACATACTGTGCTTTATTACATGCATAGGAAATCCTGATGAAAATTTTTCTTAGATGTGAATTTCGTTCCCGTCTGCTTACCTACTGAAATTGTAAAATGCTAATTAACATATATATATTAACTAAATTAGATAAATAATATATGCGTAAACGTAATATCAACAATCATAATCTTACAAGATAAACTTCACTCTGTTATTGAATTTAACGTGTGGCGAAGATTTAGATGATATACTTAACTCAAGAATACATACAAGGGGTAAGAGAAAAGACAAGAAAATAAAAGTAGATGCAACACGGAATGAGAAAAGTTGCAGAGAAAAGGAAAACTTTAATTCTTGAGAGATACACAGAGAGAATAAGATATAGATAGATAGAGAGAGAGTTAGAGAGAGGGGAGGGAAGAAAGAGAGAGAGAGAGAGAGAGAGCGCGCGCTAGAGCGTGAGAGAGAGAGAGAGAGAGAGAGAGAGAGATCATAACCTCATAATAGCGAGGAAGTTGTACGGCCACAAGAAAGAATCAGCTTCAAGAAAGAATTACATATACATTCTCATTACAAATAAATCAGAATATACAATCAGGGGAAATAAAAGTCAAAGTTCCTTTGTATACAATCCCTTATCATGCTTATCGGTTGTGGCTTTATCCATGCACAGCATACAATTTGGGGTGTAATTTTAGCTTTACAACGAACCGCGCTTCAACAAACGGACTCTCTTGTGTTGAGAAGAAGAGAGAGTGTAAAACCGAACAACGGTAACACGTAAACACAAATAGAGCTATTTTTAAAACAGATATCTTAGGTCATCATAAATTATCAAAATCGTTTGCTCAATCTGTGTTTCAAACTATGTTTTTATTACTTATTTACATCATATGAATTTCATACACTATTTTTTCACTAATTTTTAAATTGATTTTCAGAAGTCATTCCGTAACGCTGTTTCATTTTTTTTTTTTTCTGCATCAAATATTCAAACAGATTTCCCGGAACACGGTGACATATCAAAGCTAATTTCTACAGAATGCCACAACAATCTTGAAAAACGGATACGTAATCAAAGTTCACAGAGTTTGAGCAATTTTCATTCTGGTTGAAAAGTCATGTCCTTTTTGTGTCATTCCGTAACGAAGCAATATAATACTTAATATTTCTTAAATCTAATGAATGGTTGACTTGAAACTAAACAGTTGTGAAAGTACCTTGTATTGGTTTATGTATTGTACTATCAATTTGAAATATTGATTATGATGTTCATGATATTGCTCTCTCAAACTTGAAAATTCTTTTGTGAATGTCATTCCTTAACGCTTACAATTGCCGTCAACTATTTCTTTGTAAAATGATAGAGGGTCTGCTGTACAGTTTAAATAATTAACCATGTGTTCTTGTGAACTCGATGAATGCCTGACATCAATGCCAATGGGGCACAAATTGTCAGTAAGCTCTGTTTCACTTTTCATCCCGCAATTTGGCACTGCAATGAGTAGATAAATAGCAGCAGACCATGTTCGAGATCATCGCCCTCGCGTCTGTATCAGAACAATAATCTTTTCATTAATTTCCAATCGACGCCCCTGTGTGTGTGTGTGTGTGTGTGTGTGTGTGTGTGTGTGTGCTTGTTATGACCTGTGTCATTCAAATGTGATTGGGACCGACCTTTAACGTAACCATACAAAAGACGTGACTGAGATTCGAACCTGGGTCCGATCAGGGTCAGTTCATAGCCGAATACAGAGAGCTGCCCGCAGACGTTACCGCTAGACTAACTCTTGATCCCACAGCGGACATGGCGGATTCCACCGTACAGTATCTTCAAATATTACATTAGACTGGTTTTAGCCGAAAGCATATGCCCGAAAATAGTGTAATTTGTATGTACTTTTACGTTGTTATTCACAAGGTTATTTTCTACTCATTTGTCAACAATTTCATTTGTGCAAGTAAGGTAAATGTTCGTTTTGTAAATGTTGGATGATAGAGGCTTGACTGTAAAAAAAAGAAGTAAAGTAATTTCGTTGCTGAAAAATCTGGAGACAAAATTTGAACATGTCTGATTGTTGCATGATCATAGACAAATGATTTGTACTAACTTTCATATTTCATATTTGGTGATATTTCATATTATCAAAGTATATACTCATCTAAGTAATTTGAATGCCAAAGAAAATGTTTAGAAAATAATTCTAAAATAGTTTAGTATTTTAGTAGTTTATTGTAATGATTCTATATGAAAAAACTTTTTTATTCTTCGTATTTGATAATCCACATTTTTGGCATATGTTTGGTGCTCGGATTCTTTCCTGTACACATTATTTAATGCTATGTTGGACAAGCTAGCGCCGAAGGCAGGATCCAGGCCATCTAGCTGCTTAGAACAATGTGACAAAGAAGTGGTTATAAAAACCAAACTGTTGCCTAAAAATACCCTTTTCAAGACTGTATACAAATCTTTCAGTTAATAATCTCCTCTGTATTTACTATTTTGTGTTTTAGAAAGTAAAACAACAACTTCGTATCAACGCCGCTTTTTTCTTCTTCTTTTTTTCTTCTTCTTTTTTTTTTTGGGGGGGGGGGGGTATTTCGTGTTTGATTTCTGAGTAGGGGGCAACTTTGTACAGTTACGATTTTTTTTTTAAATCAAAATGGTCCGAAATTATTTCACCAAACCGCAAATTCTTAATCAGCGGTGGATCCAGGATTTTGACATATCTAGTGTGTGAGCAGGCGCGCACCTACTTATGTTCGTAATTGTAATTGTAACTGGGTAGGTTTATTGCAGTAAAAGAGCTTGTAGCTTGGCAGCTGAAAATTTTTAAAGTAAAACGTATAAAATACATAAACGATCAAATAAGAATTAACAGAACATTAAACCAGTAAACTTATGTAATGCACAATTCATACTTTATAAAACTGAACAGAATTATCAAATTCTACATTTAAAAATTGAAAACTGTAATTAAAACATTAAAACTTCAATCTGTCTCACCAAAGGTAAGGGGAAAAGGAGGGAGAAGGGTATTAAAGAGAAAGAAAAGAAATGAATAGTTAGGAGGAGAAGGTGAAAGAGAGAGAGAGAAAAAAAAAAGAAAAAGAGAACAGAAGCGTGTATATGTAGAGAGAGAGAAAAAAAGAAACAAGAGACATAGAGAGAGAACGGGAAGAAAGAAAGCTAGAAAGAGAAAGAGAAGAAAAGGAAAAATAGAAGGAAAAGAAGATCATAGAGTATATGAAAAGCTTGAGGGGAGAGAGGAAAAGAGAGAGCAAAAGAATGAAAGGAAGAGAGGAGGATAAGGACCGTTAATATTCATTTGGTACAGTCTTACGGTATGTTTTCATTCTATAAAAAAAAAAAAAAAAGATTCCAAGGCCCGGCCAAGCGCACCTAAATTTGGAGTATCAAGAAGGATTCAAATATATCTGAAATATATTTACATTAGTTTCATTAACATCTGTAAAGCCAATCCCAAACACATTCAATGGGTTCAATGTAAATTAGTATTATAAATGTCAAATATTCAGTGACGAACATCTCACCCACCCGCCGCGAGCCGCCGCACCCCAAAGTTCAGTGTGCAAAGAGCAGAACATTACATGCGTTGCCAGGCTGGACGAGATACATGTATAAAACTCGTCCGACATAGCAACAAACAATTCATACAATTCGCACTGAGACCACCGATGCACAAAAGCTAGGGGCTAGTCCAGCGGTCCGTCACTATAGCAAGCATATATAAAGTAAACTTGTTTCGGAAGGGGATTTACAGTACAGACAGAGGACTACTCCACTCCACATATTATACCGACCTTTACCTTTCGCACATTTTTTGTTTGTTTGTTTGTTTGTTCCAAATCAATTCACCCTTTTCCACAGTAACACCACATGTAAATTTACCTGTATGGCTGAGGTCACCTTTCTCAGAACACAGACGAACAAAAGAAAACGATCAACAATCGGTCACATTCGAGGAGATTTAATTAGTTGATTAACCATTTCTTCCTCTAACTGTACTGTCAATACTTTGTTTTGTATGAATACCGGTCTATACGTTTACACAATGACGACATATACCAAATTAATTTACCCTTCCGTAGCTGAGCTCTTGTTATGTAGACTCAGACGAACTTTTTTAATTTTTCAAATCGGGGACATTCGAGGACATTTCCATCAAACTTCATTTTTTTTCTTTCTTTTTTAACATTTCATTTCATTTAACCATTTGATGTTTGGTATTACATTTGATCTTTTGAGAAAAGATTGCTTAAAGTGCTCCACAAAGAGACTCTATTTAAAAGCATATTTAATCATTGATGGCGTAACGACTTATAAAGAAACAAATAACCGAGCCGTGTAAAACGCTCTTGCGAAATTAAAAACATACAGGTAAGTTAAGTTTCTCTAATATCTTTTTCTTTTTTCAATTCATTTACAAGGAAATTTATCTGGCATGGTTGAGTGTATGTGTGTCTTTTTTCTACTGATAGAGCTCTTTTTTTCTTTCTTTCTTTCTATTCATTGTTAACTATGATAAAATAAAGGTTAAAAGATTGTAATTACGAGGTCTGAAAAGTTATTTGCCTGTTTGCTTTTTTGTTTGTTCCCTCGTTTGATTGTTTTGTTTGTTGAATCGTTAAATGAAGTCTCCTGTAATATTGTTCCAGTACGATACTGACTTCGTGCAGGGAAATGGACTGTGTTTATTCTGCATTGAATAGAAATCTCATTTGGCTCTGCATGCGCTAACATGTATATCCAGTAACGCGTGTTAACAGTGTTTAACACGTTGTTCGAACGTGTGATTTTCATGTTTTTTATCTAAAAGAGGCCACAAAAGACTATTTCCGGCATAAGAAGTTTAATCATAATTGGTCCTGACTGATTACGCGATCGTACTCCAAAGCAAAGCGCCATCCTTTGCTTCTATACATCCATATGGACCACAGAAATAGTAGTCTCGTGTGTATGTGTGTTGTGTGTGTGCGTGTGTATGCTTGAAATTCCACAATTGTATGTAGGTTTACCGTGTCTGTTATGGATTGTGTTAAAGGTATTGTTACAGAAAAGGTATAAAGGTTTGGCTTGTTACGTTCCCAATATAAATATGTATCTTTTATAAGCCTTTCATGATTTTATGACGTCGTCAAAATTGGTTTCTATTCACTTTGTGTCGATGTTTGCTTTGTTTTGGGGGGTTTGTTTTTAAAAACTGAAAAACGAATTTGCATGTATCTTATCAAATGGACTACAACTTGTCGAAGGGGTATGCGAATTAGTTTAGTGGTCAGATCTCTGTTTTCGCCTACGATTAAACCGACTCTGGCCGAATTGGGTCTCGTCTTTCGGATGGTGAGGTTAAAGGTCAATCTCAGAAGTTAATAATAGGATGTAACTGATGCACGTACTTAAAAATACCTAATGGCACAACGTATTTCATCGCTAATCTCGTCCTTTCCTTTGCCAGCACAATGCTTACTCTCAATTTCTGAGCCAGTTAGGGTATAATTATTCATGTTTTGGGACTTGAACAAACGCTTCTCTCTCTGAGTCTCTTGTATTCGTAGGAAAAGTAGTTAGATCCTTTCTCATGGTGATATAAACATCATTTCCAACAGTGGCGGATTTGCATAGGGGGAAAACGTGCCCCCCCCCCCCCCTTGAAACCCAACTGACATACCTTAAGTACACAATTTTTTTTTTTAAATACCTCCTTAATTGTGTACTTTTCCAGTTCTGTGCCCCCTCTTTTACAAAATCCTGGATCTGCCCCTGATTTCCAACATCATATTATGTTTCGGAATGAATGAAGGAATGATTTTTAAAATCAAATGTATTAGAGATTTCGCAAAGAATCGTTGGTTTTTACAAAAGATGTTTGCAATCTTATATAAACATGATTAAAAAGAAAGTTGCGTTCTGGGAAAGGTGAAATAAAATAACTTGATTTGTGAGCTTTCTCATTTCCTTTATGTCAGTTTGAAAGAACATCATAGTAGATATGTCCCTTAAAAGGATTGCTCCTCAAGTGCCTTTATATCCGAAATATGACGAGAAATAGCCGAACATTCATGTCACATTTGTGTGCAGTCCCATATACCTATTTCTGTGTACAGTGCATGTGCTTTTCAGCAGGATTGGGTCAATTCCTTATCATTATGATGATCAAAAAAACCTCACAGTATACACGAATTCTTATGTAGACATGAACAACCTTTCCCAATTGCTTTGAGACAGTTTCTTTCACAGTGTAAACGTATGACCAGAACTCAACTTTATCTTTAACTCATGCTTCTTAAACCATGAATTTAAATCAAACACCGCCATTAAAATTATTTAAAAGATCAAGGTAAAGGTTATGAATTGCTTTGTTCCGCGACACCGGCAATGTGAAAAATATTGACATTTCACATTTCATTTCCTCATTTTCTTACGTAGATGGCGTCCTTCAAGATAACAGCTATAACAATTGTGACCATGTCCACAATTGCCATGGTTGTACCTGTACAAGGTAAGCGTTTACCAAATGTACATTGAAGACATATACAATCAGTGACGGAATTGCGTAAATTTCGATAGAATCCGGCTAAATGCATCTCTGGGTTTAATTATCAGTAGATCACGCTGTGGTTTGGATCATCAAAACGGAAGCAAGATATAAATAAAAAGTTGCCAGACATCGCGTTTCGTCTTCTCTCCTTCTCCCCCCCCCCCCCCCCCCCCCCCCCCCCCCCCCCCCCCCGCTCATTACTCTGCTATTACACCTTAGTGTGTGTGTGTGGATATCATTAAACTGCAGTAAAGAACATGGTAAACAGGGCATCATTTTCATCAAACCGTCATAAGAACAAGTTTGCCGACATCGCATTGAAACGCATGTTAACTCTAATACACGCGTTTTATTGGAATGTCGGCTAACTGTATTCGGTATTTATCATGGGCCGCGGAATAGACACGTTAACAAAATAACTCGGAAAAAAGGGCTCGAAAATTGTCATTAATGAGTGAAATCAGATCAACCCCCCCCCCCCCCCCCCCCCCCCCACTTTCAAAAACGCTCCGGGGCCCCTGCTTATGACGGTTTGATGAAACGCTACCCAGTTAGTTTACTGTAATTGGACCATGTGAAGTCATATTTCCAGTAATGACAAGACCTCACAATTACTCTGAAAGAAAACCAAAAGGAAAATTATGAAGGATACCCCCCCCTAATTATAACTACATGGACATTGCCGGATATATCGAGGGATATACAGTGTCCCCCAGGAAATGGCATGGCAGAAATTATCTATTATAATGAATAATTTCCTTTATAAGATAATTATATATGTATGAGAAGCTCTGCCTCTCTTCTTTCATTTGATGCATAACTTATTATTCATGATTGATGCATGATTGAATGAAACAACTGAAAATGGTGGTGCCAAAATTTCATTTGCACGAAAAATTGCTACTTCGAATGAGTTTTTAGAGTTCTGTAGGAAACGTAATTATTTTGAAAAAAAAGAAAATATTCATAATTTTGTATTCAATATGACACCCAAGCGTAAAAATGAATGATGTATGCTAAAGAACAAGTAAAATTCATACATGCTTGATTTCTTCCCAAATGAGTGGATAGTTGAGTATTTATTTATTCATTTATTTATTTATTTATTTATTTATTATTTATTAGAGTTTTATTAATATACAGGGTAGGTTCGTTCAGTTATAAAAAACTGCTTTACAAGTACGCCCTGTAAACATAAAAAGATGAAATACTTAATATAAATGAATTATATGAACTACGACAAATACATAAAATACAAGGAAATATAAAAATACATAATGTACAAAATATAATAATTACAGCGATAACAAATAAGGGGGAGGGAAAAGGAAGGAGGTTGCCTTTAAATATTTTAGATGGTAGGGGATATTATAATAAATGCTTTGCTGATTGGCAACCGCGCTTAAATATATCAAATGAATTGGCTGATTGTACAGAAATTGGAAGTTTGTTAAACAGAAAGCTTGCTTTATACGAGAAAGAGCGTTTCTTGAAATCGGTTTTGGGGTATGGGATATCAAGCACTGAATTTAAGGAATACCGGGTACAATAGTTAAAGGTACGACGATTTATTAACAGTTTTAAGTACGCAGGGGCCAGGGAATTGATAATTTTGAAGACTAATAAAGAGTAATGATATTTTAATCTTTGTTCAACAGATTGCCAATTCAAAGTAGCAAGAAGCAGGCATTGTGGAGTATCGTAATCCTTATTTAAAATCAATGTCGCATATCTATTTTGTAATTTTTGTAATTTCAGTACGTTGGTCTTCGATCAAGTTCCTCATGCAGTACAACAATAATCAATGTGTGGTGAAATTAGTGCAAAATAAAGGTTTACTAGATATTTTTTTTCAGGTATCAAATGTTTTATACGACGGATACATCCAATGGAGCGAGATATCTTTTTACAAATATATGGTCAGACCACGTCAGTTGTGGGTCAGATATGACACCTAAATATTTTATATTGTCGACACACTGCAGGTCAATATCATTTAATTTAATCGAGATGTTATTGTTGTTGATTGTTATTGTTTTCCATTCGGCTTTCCTGACCTATCAGCTGACAGTGGACTTAATTCTCCGGTGAATTTACACAGACATGGGGAATGAAAAGAACATTTGAGACGGTTGGGTTATAAAAAGGATGACAATTACAAATACTTGGGGTTCTCCTAGATGACAGGCCTTACTTCTGCTACATTCTCTTCCGACCTAGCAGTTCTTCTTCAACCAGACTGACCCTTGTCGATATTGAGGCTCCCCCCCCCCCCCTTTGATATTTTCTTATGTTTCTCCATAACGTAGACATCGCATGAAGGTCGCGATCGGGAAATCTCTGTTGAAGGCTGCAGCAACTTGCTGCAAGCTCCCAGGGCGAGCCCATTCCGTAAGCCCCTTTCACAATTGGTCTGCGACCAGTTTGCGACGGCCTGCAACAGATTTTTCGGGGTGTTGCACGACCGATCGCTTGGTGTCTTGCGAGCACTCGCAGTCGTTGCAGGCGGTCGCACGAAACCGAAGCGGTCGTGACTGGTCGCATCTGAACTTTGAGCATGCTCAAAATCCAGACGCGACCAGATGCGATCGATTCACTCGCATTAAGTCGTACGACCAGTCATACGATTGTCGTATGAGTGTTGCACAACGTTGCACGATTAGATGCAAGAGTTCGCACGACTCGATAGTCTCATTGGGTCGGCTGGAGGTTGTGCAACACTCGCACGTGCGCTAGCGACCTATAGCGACCAGTCTTGCGAGTGGGTGCGATTGTGCTAAGATCATGAGACTGTTGCACGACCGATCGCAGCACATCTTACAACGTTGTACTGCCGTTGCACGACTGTATGAGACTGTATGCGACTATTCCTCGAGAGGTATATATCGGGGGACTATGGAGATGATCCTCTGCAGCAGGACCCTCCTCTAACTCCTTCCTCTTCTTTGTAACTTTCTTCTTTGGCATCTTCACTATTAAGAAGGCCAACTTGAAACTGACTACCGGTCAATTGTCGAGGGGGGTTTTATACCCCACGCCACTCGCAAGAACACACTCACGATCACTCGCACCGGTTTCATTCAATCGCACGAGCGATCGCATAGTCTCACATCCACTCGCACGACCATGCAATCGGTCGTGCGACTATTGTGATTGGCGTCAAGCCACTCGCAATCACTCGTGCAACACTCGCATGTGAACGCAAGACCACTTGCAGGAGCATATGCGAGCAAATGCGACTTACTCGTGCAACGGTCTCTTCTAGTCGCTTTTGTTGTACGACCGCTGTTGCATTTGTGAATGCCTTTCTGCGACCTGATGAGATCGATGGCGATTGAAGCCTGTTGCAGCCTGTCGTGCGACCAAATGGTCGCAAACGATCACAGACCAATTGTGAAAGGGGCTTAACTCAACGATCCACTCATTTAGGCACTGAAATCAAGCAGGTTTTCATACTTTTTCTCCGGCATGCATCATTAATTTTTTACGCATGATGGTGTCATATAAAACAGAAGATAAATAATCTTTATGGGTATTTTTTTTTTTATTAATCATGTTCACTACTCTACAACTCATTCGAAGCAGCAATTTTTCGTGCAAATGAAATTTTGGTACCATCATTCTATATTGTTTTATTTCAATCATGCTTCAATTATGAATAAGAAGTTGTACATCAAATGAAAGAAAAGAAGCAGAGCTTTTTATACATGTAAATCCCATCAAGAGATTTCTATCAAATCAATAATGATAATAATAAAAAAAACTTTTGCCATTAAAATCCGCTTTCGGGTTTTTTTTTTTTTTTGGTTTTGTTTTGGTTTTTTTTCTTGGACACACTGTATAATGCCCACCTGATCGGGCACGACTTGCAGCAGCTCATGCAAGTAATTTGTCTCATCTTTCCCAGATCTGAAAGTCACATGTCACCATGGCCACAGTCACATGGGGCGGGGATGGGGGCGGGGGCATCCCTTCTCTATGTTTTTTTTTTTCTTTTAATTCATTTCTTTCTATTCATTTTTCTTTAATTTGTCAATATTGATAAGACTTATGTTCCCCTAACCAAAAACCCTGACGCTGTGTACAGAAATAATAATAAGTTTGATTATGTAATTTTATTATGGATACGCATTCATCAATAAGAATGAGTCATCTAAGAGACATTGTTTTCCATGTTCAGCAAAATTTAATATAATTATGTAGACAATCCGAAAGTCACATAGGCTACGAAACATACATCATGGATGAAGAAAAATATGTAGCTTGACCTATACATTCATCTATACATCCAGGTAAAATGGAGGTAGCATTCTCGCAACGCAACCAAGCCAGAGATAAGAGCAGCAACAGTGACAGCAGCAACAGTGACAACAGCAACAGTGAAAAAAGTAGCAGCAGCAGTGGGAGTAGCAGCGACAGTAGAAGCTCATCAGAAGAGAGGTTGCCCCCACCGCCGCCACGCACAACCACTACAACGCAAACAACTCCAGCACGCCCATCCTCTACTTCAGCTACCACGACAACACAGTCCACAGCTACCACTGTTGCTTCATCGACGTCTGGGTCAACTGCAGTGCTTACGACAACTATTCCTACCACACTGACATCTACTACTACTACTACTACAACAACAACAACGGCTACTACAATAGCAACAACGACAACGACAGATATATCGACAGCTACCACATCACCACGTTCTACTACAGAGGCAACTCCTGGTACAACATTACCGTCTACAACAACGACAAATATATCCACAGCCACCACACCAACACGTTCTACTACAGAAGCAACTCCTGGTACAACATTACCGTCTACAACAACGACAACAGAAACCACTACTCCACTGACAATTACGACAACATTGCCTGTTACGACTAGGTTATCTACCACAACGACAGATGCAACAAGCACAACCAGTTCACCTACAACTACTTCAACTACACCAACAATTACGTCTACAACAGTTACAACTGAATTAGCCACCACAACAACTACAACGATTGCAACTAATGGTACAACTACAGATACATCATCTGTTACAAATGCTACCACTCGTACACCTATAACTTCCCCAAACGCGACAACTTCCACGGAAGCTCCTACCACTACCATTACCACAAGGACTCCCGCATGTGGTCGTGGGGATACACCGCAGTGTCCTGTAACAACAGAAACTTCCACCACAAATGCTGTCTCACCGTCTGGGATATCTTCGAGAATGTTAGCCTGTGGCCGCAGTGATACCCCACACTGCCCAGCAACAGGACGAAGAGCCACAGAAAGCATGCCCTGTGAACGAGAGGACACTCCTCCTTGCTGAAAACCATACCTTCCTGAGGCATATACCGCCTATTTACAACAATAGATTGTTCAAATTATTAGAATTCATGCCTAATGAAACAGTAAAAAAAAAAAAAAAAAAAAAAAAAGGTCCCTACAACATTTCTCAACTCTTTAAAATGTGCGAAGTTTTGGTTACCCCCATGGTACTTGAACTAGAAGAGTCTCATAAGCAATTCACCTAGTAGTCAAATCCGAGTTCCCCGCCGTGAAGCTTCATTTTGATTTAAAAAAAACAACATTATTATTAATCACTGTGAAGTGTTATCATAATGATAAGTTGTGGTGTTGTTTTGGCCAGCCAAAGGTAAAAAATTAAAAAATTAAAAATGGTTAGAGAAAACTTGCTGAGAACGGGGGAACCCCAAATGCTCAGCAGGAATACGTTTATACGGGAAAACGTTGTCACATATAATTATACAACGTCTGTGGCCATGTGGTGGCATGACTAGATTCCCTATATACTTCATATACATGATGGGTGCGTTGGTTATTTTCCTTATAAAACCCAGCTCTCACGAAGCGTTATTTCGATTGCGTCATTGGCTACGCTTATCAAACTTGAGAAGGCAATTCACCCAAAAGCAATTTTTTCAAAGTATTGTTTGTAATTTTCATTTTGCTGTCACTTTTTAAACGATACCACTCTTTCATGACGCGCAAAAAACCCCGTACTTTTGCCTAGTCAATGACGCGTTGCTTGAGTCGGCAAATGACGCCCTCGTGTTAGCCGGGTGTTACACACATAGCAAAAGATTCTCTGGTGATTTGTCCCTTTGAAACTCTCCGTGTTCCGTCAGAAACCTACCCAAGCTCACGATGTTGGAGCTCCATTTGAGTTAAATTATGCCGGTTGCAACCAACGCTCAACACCAATACCGAGTGTGATATTGCCGGATGTGTCAGCAGGGGATGATGCAAGGAAAAGCTTTTTATCACAGCTTCTTGTATTGCAAACGCCCAGAAGTAACCCGTGATTCAAAGTATATCCTGGTGCCAGGGGCGGCCGCCCCCCCCCCCCCCCCCCCCATCATTTTTCAAGCGAGCAAAAAAAAAAGGGGGGCCGGGAAAAAAGGAGAAAGAGAAAGGGAAATGGAGAAGAGAAGGCTAGGCCATGCAATTATGACATAACTGTCATGACTGTTATAGTCCTATTTGTTATTTCAAGACCCTCGACGTGCGACGTTGCTATACACGTCATTTTGCCCCCCCCCCCCTATTTAAAAACCCTGGCGCCGCCCCTGCCTGGTGCTGTAAATAAAAGAAATGTTCTTCACTTAAGGATAAATGAAATTGCATGAATATGAATTTAGCCTCTTTATGCTGATGTTCCAATGCTGCAAACTAATGTTTAAAAAATCATTCCCCTTGAAAATATGTGCAGCTGTTTAGACTTAACACGAAGGAATACGTTCATCAGGATTGCTTGATTTATTAAAGGGAATGAGTTCTATGACATACCCAAAGTCTATATTGACACGTGACACCCTGTAGTACCTGTACAATGAGAGGCAGAGTCGGGTACACACTTTTGAATTTAGCCTATTGAGTTACGATAATGATAGAGCTATATACAGCCAAACCTGCCTTTAGCGACCACCTGTAAAGAACGACCACCTGTTCATAACGACCACCCTAAATGCCCCCGCAGAAAATTTGCGTGTTTAGCGACCTTTATACAGCGACCCCCGATTTGCTTCCAAATTGATGGAAAATCCCCCTCCCCCCCCCCCCCCCCCCCCCCCCCCCCCCCACAGCGACCGACAAAGTTTCGGCGGTTGGCCGTCCAGCGACCATTTACTATTGACTACACAAGAAAAACAAAAAAATATAACTGAAATTAAAAGACATCAAGCACATCTAAAGGAAATTTTCATAGCCGAAAGGGGACGTTTTTCACACATAATGATGATAATGCGAGTGTAGGCAAAGCACCTTTTGTTTCCAACTCATAATTGATCGCTTCGCATTCGATCTATCATTCACTACAGTGCTAGACCCTATACACGAACAACATCAAAATAGAACTGAAATTCAAAGACATGTATAATTATGAAATAATTCGGCATTTAGCAGTATAGTCTTTCCTCCCACTTCGTCTGGTACAATTTTTTGGGACGAATCTTCCCGGTGTTTTGTTTATAATTATTGAAAAGGAAAAATGAACTAAATCATATCAAAATTAAATCAAAAGTGATTGCTAACTGAACAGTGCAAAAAGTACCTTTAATAATTGGCGTATGGATTAATTCCTTTTACAGGCTCGAATAGCGCATGCAGGTCCTGACGCAATTCCGGGGGGGGGGGGGGCTGGGATGGGGGGGGGGGGGGGGGAGCGCATGTCTCATTGAGACCTGTACATCATCCGCGTACACGAAAATGGAGAAAAGGGGTACTTTTTCAGCATTATGCGCGTAACCCGGGTTACGCGTTTAGGGTAATCAAAAACAGCAAAAAAAAATCAAGAAAAAGGGATCAAATTCAGAGTTGATAAGAAGAAGATCCGCGAAAATCGCGGGGGGGGGGGGGGGGTAGGGGGGCTAGGGGGGTGGCGACAAAAAACAATTTCGCCAGCCCTCCAAAAGTCGCTCAGTGGGGGGGGGGGGGATTATGGGGTCCAGATTCCCTCCATAATTCTCTCAAAACACGATAAAAACTACTTTCGAAAAATAAACTCAAGACAATTTCAATAGCCCTGTCTATCACCTTTAGAAATGTGCGAACACTATAATGGTGTATTACGTTATTTCTATGGGCAGTACAATAGGCCTTCGAAATTGCCCTTGAGTTTATTTTTCGAAAGTAGTTTTTATCGTGTTTCTGACAAGCAAGCAAGCAAGCAAGCAAGCAAAAAAAGAAAAAAGAAAAAAAAAAGGTTTTCCGTTCTAAAAGGGGGGGGGGCACAATCCAAAAAAGAGGGGGCACAATGCATTGTTGTCTTTCAAAGGGGAGGGCATGGGCCGGAATTGTCCCCCCCCCCCCCCCTAAATCCGTCACTGGGTTCAAGAACCGTCGCGACGGCCCACGAGGCCCACAAAACAAAGAAATACTAAAGAAAGATAGAAAAGTTCAGTCTCGTTGTCTGTCGGTCCCGTCGTTGGTGGCTCTCGTTGGATATCGGTTTCGTAGGCAACAAAACTAGTTCAGTGAATTAACTTATTAACTTATATTCAGGACGCGGACGTTTATATAATGCATCAGTAATTCGTAAACACCTATATAGTAGAACATACAATAAAGTTATAGAACCACAAAACATGTAAACTCAACAACAACAAAAAAGGGGGGTGTTGTCGTGATTCACTCCCAAGCCAAAATCCCCTCACCAAACAAATGAAGTCCAACAAAACCAAGTTAGAGATACCAACTGTCATGTTGAAGCAGAAATTGAAGGTTCAATCTGCAAATTGATAAAATGAAATTAACAATAATAAATCTCTTGCTTATCATTTCCATGTAACATAACACAATCATTATGTAACAATGTACTGTAAGCTACCTGGCTTGAAACAAATAGCCCTATACATTGGCTTGAAACAAATAACCCTATACGGTACTCTGTATAGACTATTCTAGCTTTTCCTGGTCATATCAAAATATTCATACCCATTGTCTATCCCAGTACCCCCTACATCAAATAGTATGTCTATCTAAACTGCCTGTATAGGAGGTATCCAAACTTGAACCTAATTCTAGAACATTAGACATTCAGTGGCATAAATATCTGTGATTTCACTAATATGACCCATATATGACCTTCATAGTAGACAGTAACAATGCAAATTCTACCTGAACCTGTCTCGTCTATTAAAGGCAACATTTGTGTTTGCCTGGCTTATAACTCTAATTTTCATATCAAATAATAACACAATAGACTTCTTGTCACTATGTTGACTTAATGTGCATTACACTGCTTAATTTCATATGCACTGACCTGAGTGCTTGACGAAACAAATTAAAACAAAGCATACAATCCCCATTAACTATGCACTACAGTAGCTCACATAGTAAAGCTTACGTAACATATCACCCATTAGCACTGTGCAATACGACAAAACTATCATCAAAATACTCCCCTTTTGAAACCCCAAATCATTACAAATCATCCTTCATACTATTATCTAATGTCTTAACTACAAAATATGATATGAATTTAACACTTACAACATTGGGCTTGTATGGATTAGCGTGAATTATTGGGGATTCGGGCAAACTTCAAACTTCTATCGCAGAAGAAAAATTGCAGTCCGATGAGAAAACGCCCTCATCAGCCAAACAAAACTCAAGACAGCCAAAAATGCGAAGTGTCCGTAACAGGGGGGGGGGGGGGGGGGGGAGTGGAAACTCTTTATTATTCAAAATTTTCATAATCTATTTATAAGCAGTCAATAAGATGTGTGTATATATATATATATATATATATATATATATATATAATTGTGAGAAATGAAAATGAGAGAATAATGGTTGCGTAGCTTGAATCAAAGTTCCCCAGAGCTGTCCTCCCTTTTTTGAAATTTTTGCAAAGGTTGAAAAAATGTTTATGCCGGGAATCGAACCCTTACAATTATCTATCTTACAATCATATATATATATATATATATATGTATATACATGTATATGATAATTTTTGGTTTAACTCATCTATTCGTTTAACTCATCACTCGTATTTTATGTGTTTTATATATTTACATGTTTAATTTGCATCTGATAATGTGAATTTCTTTTAATCTGAAACTTGAACATTACTTTTTATAAACTACTATAACATAATCTCAAGCACATGTCAATTATTGTCGATACATCGACCCCTAAATGGATGTTACTCAATAATTTCAAAAACCCGTGTGAATAGAGAAACGTACTTCCCCTCGAATTCATGAATGATCATGAGTGATCTCTGAACATGCCTCAACTGTCGGTCGTACACTACGGTGCGTTCGAGTAAAAAGTTAACAGTTCGAAAAAGTCTCCCCAAATAAATGTTTCAAAATATTTTAAAGAAATTTGTATACCTGTCGACAGCTTATGGTCTTTTCTATCAAATGACACCAAAATATCTAACAATATTCTACGCTTGAGTGAGCAAAAGCCAATTTTGTGAAAGGGTGCAAAATCCAGACTTGGCTCTGGCCGGTATCAGCCACGCTGACAGTCATGATAAGGCTTAGAAATTTCCATTTTCTGATCAATAAAAGACAATTATTTATGAAATAACAAGCTTTGTTCTGTGTATATCCTTACACATTCTATCAACATCTTATGAATGAGTTCACAATTAACTACTTTGATGAGTGGTTTAAAATGTTACTTTTGGTGAGTCTTTTGATTTCACCTGCTTACTTACTCAACCATAAAGTTTTTATGGGATATATCAGGACACAGAGTGAACAAAAATCTGTTCTTTCATAAATTGTCTTTTATTAATCAGAATATGACAATGTCTAAGCCTTTTCATGACTGTCAACTTTGCTGATACCAGTCAGAACGGACGTATAAACATTATTTTTGTCAAGTGAGGATTTTGCACTCTTTCAGAAAAGTGGCTTTTGCTCACTCAAGCAATAAATATTGAGAGATATTTTGGTGTCGTTTGATAGAAGAGACTCTAAGCTGTCCATAGGTATGAAAGTTTCCTGAAAATATTCTGAAATGCTTAATTGGGAGACTTTTTTCCCGACTGTTAACAACAACAATTACCTTTTTTAGCTTTATTCTTCCTTTTCATTTAAGGATACTAGCTAAGTAGAATATACATACATAGGAAATGTTACTACCTAGGTATACCTTAATACCGTACTTTAGAACATAATTGAGAATTAAGCAAACATCAAATATAGGGCAACTTAAATAGCCATCATATTCAAATACATCATTTACAACATGAACTGAAATGCAAACCTGGGGTGCGTTTCATGAAAGGAAGTTGTCGGATATTTTATCCGACAACTGTTATAAGCTACTGAAATCCTTGCATCTGATTGGCTGACAGCAAATTTGTCGGATAAAATATCTGACAAGTCCTTTCTTGAAACGCCCCCCTGGACAAACTAACTGTATGCCTTTTAGACAAGAATACTGTCATGCGTTCAAAGGAATATCCTTATTCAGAAGCTAAACTGTGCATTGCCCATCATGGTAAAGAAATTCACTGACAATCAACACATTCAATTATAGATTCAAGAGGTTTGATTCGTTTATTATGACTAAATAATTATGAAGTAATGAGATGCAGCAAACTACTCTTTTTACACGTACATCCATACATCTTTTTACATACACTTAAAATAGATTCACTCTGCATGATATGTTTGAAAGCAGTTTTCTTGATAAAATACAATTATATTGATTTTTTTTTCAGTCGCTGGTAGGAGAATTCCGTTCATCGATACATGTGTTAAAATAATCGTCGAATTGCACATTAACTACATGTATTCATATACTGTGATGTCCAGGCATATAACAAGATCATATGAGAATAAAATCACCATTCTTATGTTTGCACACTGAACCAATGTTGCAATATTTGTTACATCATTTCCTAAGCAAGATGCAAAAAAAAAAAAAAATTCTTTCTAGTTTACAAGATTTAACACACCTTTATACGTACTTATATTTCTCATTACATAACATGTTTCTAAAAGCATTTCCTTTGATATGTACATGCAAATGTTTTGATTTTAGTTACATATAGTATACATATGAACTGCTTTAAAAAAATCTTTTTTAGACTTTTTTGTCATTAGACGTCGGTGCGAGAACTCCGTCTTAGATATGAAAATGTAAACAAAACGTGTCCCCCAAATACACAGTAAGTATAGGTATTTATGTACACTGATTCTTGAAGTTGATCCCCATATCACAAGATCATGTTTATCAATAAACCATCATTCCCATGTTCCATATTTGTATACTGAAACAATGTTTAGAAATACATTTATTACATTATGTTCAGATGCAGCAAGCAGACGCTTATCACGGGCGGAAAACGACATAAACATGCCAAACTATACAACTATACAACTGTCGAGTAGATGTATAGTTTTGACCAATCAGAACACCGGAAACTATACAACTATACAACTGTGCGACTGTTAGCAGCTACGCATGCATAGTTGCATAGTTGTACAGTAAGCGGGCCAAAGTGCCATAGTTTCCTGTGTTCTGATAGGTCAAAACTATACATCTACTCGACAGTTGTATATATATATATATATATATATATATATATTGTCGATCTGACAAGGCATAATAGAGAAGCTTGCTTGGTATCTGTGCAATTAACACATGAATAGTACATTTTAGCCTGGCAGTCACATACCACAGATAACTGGAAAGCTCTTCTATGCCTTGTCAAACGGGTGAAGAGGGACAATGGGTGTGTTCACATAGTCCCGACAGTATTTTTGGCTACTTTTGAGAAACCAATTCATTTTTCACAATTTCATAATTTATTAATCAAAAGACCAATCAACACCAAATTGCACCGCAAGAAGACTATTATACTCAAAATTATGTTAAGAAAGTTTGAATTGAATGGAATCAAACACTTCTGAGTTATCATAGTCAGAAGGTATAAAAATGGTTTTTCTTTACATCAAAGAAAAAATTAATACTCTACCAACATCAATTTAAACACAACAAAAAAGTACCTCCCCCCTTAATCAAAATGGCGTAACTTTTTAACGAAAAGGTTTTGAACAAAATAACTTAACAGGAGTGTTTCTACACTTATTGACTAACTTTTGTGTGAAAATTAGATTGATCCATTGAGTCATGCATGAATGAGCAAACATTAAAGGCAAAATTGTCACTTTACAAAAGTCGCCGAGCAGGCTGATTTTCTGGGATGTGACCATAGCAATAGACCGTCTAAGTAATTGACTAAAAAGGTTGTCAGCCTGACCGTAACCATCGGGTATAGCCCACATGAGCCCCCAAAAGAGACTCCAAAGTCGGGTCGATTTCACCCCATCTCCGCCATGCACCACACTTTGTCAGTAGGAAGTAGTATAACTGGACATTACAAAACACACAAAACTGAAAAAAAAAACTTTCTGTCGGGATGGGGTGTCAGACGGCCCCTAAAAATTGGGTTATCATAGTCAGAAGGTAAAATCATGGTTTTTCTTTACATACAGAGCATTTTGGGGGCAAAGTGTTGTCAAAGGACACTTTGGGGTTTTCATTTCAGGGGGCCTGACACCCCCCTTCCAGATGGACAATTTTGTCAGTTTTTATATTTTTGGAATGTACGTCCGTAGCTCTTCCTCCTGACAAAATTTGGTCCCTGGGCTTCAAGGGGAAAATTTACCGTATTTTGAGGGGCCGTCTGACACCCCATCCCGATGGAATTTTTTGTCAGTTCTGTGTGTTTGATAATGTCCAGTCATACTACCTTCTACCGAAAGTTTGGTGCATGGGGGAGATGAGGTGACATCGACCCGAGTTTAAGCTTCTTTTGGGGGCTGTGGAGGCTAAATCCGTGGTGGCTAAACCCGACTTACATGGTCTAAGTAACTTTAAGGGGTCAAATCTTATTGGTAAAATGAGGTGACTATTTAGGGATAGGCTCCCAGACTCTCAGGACTGCGTGGTTCTGACAAGCAAGTGTTTCTCGTGATTGCTTTTTAAAATTTGAATCTACAAAATGGAAATATGGAAATGCTCATCAACACTTGAATGGCCAGATGCCCCATTTTAAAATCTTCTAGAGACTCATTTATTGTTGAATGTCTATGCTCACTCATGGTATAATTCCTATTGCATATCATTAAAGATGATTGATTTATGTTTATTTTGATAAATAAAAGATAAGTCTATATCATATCTTTATTTTAAAATGTGAATTATAAAAAGTGTCCACTTTCTTTTAAGTTTTTGACGTGCACTTTACTGCCTATTCTGCCATGCAAAATGAAAAAAAAGAAAAAAAAAAGAGAGAAGCAAAACTTTGCATGTGGCGGCTGGACAGTTGCAATAACACCATGTCTGCAAATAACTTCAGGCTGTTTTTTTTTTCTTCTTCTTTTCTTTCTTTCTTTCTTTCTTTCTTTCTTTCTTTCTTTTAAACGATTCTAAACTCTTCAGCTGCGTCCATTTTACTAGTCACAACAAGCGACTATTGAAAAATTTGGCGTATTTAGGGGTACAGCTGCCCATGGCCCCATTTAAAACCACGTGGGCTTACCTTAAGTACATAAAGGAAAACATACCCCCTCCAAAATTTCTACTAAAATTAGAATTTATTGGCCAAGAAAGGCACCCGAAAATATTGATACCTTTATTTTCCTTTTTCTCAATCTTTGCTTTTGTGTGTGCGTGCGTGTGTTTGTGTGTGTGTGCTTGCCCGCTGTTGTGTGGGTGTGTGCTAGTTCAAAACCTTTTAAAGAAGAAGAAGACAAATCCTAAAATTGAGACCAATGCAGTAGATTTCTTCGAAGAATCCATCGTCTCAGTATATATAAATAACAAATTGAAAAAAATGGCATCATATTTTGACGGCTCAAGAAGATTGCTTCTCCGAACAGAACAGTGCTTATTTATGTGATTTAGTGTTTCTCTTTGGAGAAACTTACTTTTAAATGAAAACGTTTGGAAAGCGCTCCCCCCCCCCCCCCAGATATCTGCCTCTCTGTATATATTACAAACCCTGCAAGCCTATTTGATAATAACGTCATAACAGATCGAGATTAGAAGTGATGAGCTCATAATAATTGTGTTGTCATATCTTGGCCTTCAAATTTTTATAATAAATGAGCGCTTGCATTTGGCTTCTTTCCAACTTATTATACTCAATAACTGCTATTTGATATTTCATCGTGACAATGATATTCATGCATTTTGTAAACGAGATATCATTTTACACCAAAATTATTATCTAAATATTGTTTATATTTTACATTTCATGTGAAAAATATCATAAATCATTCTAATAGTTTGTCGTGGAAAAGGGGATTGAGTCTGAACGCATTAAAACGTAAGAACTACACACTATTTAGCGATGCACATCAGAAGGCGATTAGAGAAAATTATAGGCTAATTCGATAAGCTTATGAATTTACGCCAGGCCCTATATGGTAATAATTGGGCACCTCGGTGTATTAAAAGGTAGTTAAGATGTTGATCTTTCGAATACCGACCCCTCGTTCTGAGCCTGACCGGCGCGTCACGGACGGATGTTTGACAAATTTTGGAAGTTAGAAAGCTTGCGAAAAAAATAATTAATGAATAATTGATGTGAACTGTTTAATTTCCTTATTTTTTTTAAATTCTCATTGTGGAGGGTACAACTAACGGAGTTTTAATTTAATGAACTGGTCGTTTTGGGTTACCCACTAAACATATAATCAATATGTCACTGACGGACGAAGTGATAATTTGTAAGCTTTTCTTATATGATTTGTTGTGTCTTTGTATTGAATTTGTTTATCTTCATGTTGCTTTACGCCATATTTTTGTATATACTTTTTGAAGAAAATGAAATGAACTGAACTTGAGGGTTAAGTTGAACTTGTTGATTGTTTGCATGAACTCGGGACTCTACTCATAGCAGAAAGAACACAATAAGCTACAGTGATGAATCATAGGCGTAAAGTAGAATTAGGATATACTTCATCCGAGCTTGCCGAGGAAGTCTCTTTGCCAGGGTGAGATGTGTGTGATAACTAGGAAATTGGGCTTAGGTTCAGTGACCTTCTTGCCCTATTTCTCGTGTTTCCTTTTTGCCATACTGGAAGTTTATCAGAAGATTTTTTTTTTTTAATTAGGAAATTAATGTAAATTTGAATTTCGATTTGATGATTCGCAAAATTAAGCCGCGTGGTCTGTTTAGAGCCAGGAGGGCGCTAACTCAAAGTTTTGTATAAACCTCCCTGTGGTTCTCAATAGACCCCAGGATGTTGATAATTGAAAACGAAATTGACATTTTGTATCTGAGCCGGAAATAACTGGTTTGTTCAGCTGAACGATCACTCACTTTACAACAAGAGTGCAATTCAGATTCTAAATTCAAGTTCTAGTATCGCATATTTGAAAGGACATGCAATGAGTCTGAATTTGCAGAATTAAAAAGAAACATGATCGTTGTTCAATTTCTTCAAATTTTCAACCCAAGTCTGCAAATTTTCTGCATTAAAATTGATTATAAAGTTTTCAGCAGTGTTTAGATTTGAGCATAATTCTCCAATACGCACTCTGTAATTTGCAGATGTATAAAAATCATTAATCTATAGTTTATCCTGTCGTTAAAAATGTGTTGAGCTCCCTGTTAAGCACATAAACCACAACAGATTATGTGGCTATACTAACGCAAGACCACCACTGAAACAAAATTTCATTCCCATGCATGATTAAAACGTAAATCACGATATGCCCCGATCACCACTGGCGTAGCCAGACATTTTAGTTTAGGCACAGACGGGGAGGGGGTGAAACACAAAATTGAGGCTTCACATAGTCACACACTTTTTTTTTGTTTCTTTCCATTTTTATTTCTTTCCCTTTTCACATAATCACATAGAAATTATATCATGCACTGAAAATAATCACATAATCACATACAAATTATATCATACATTGAACAAATTATGTCATGCACTGAATACAAAGTATACAAGTAAATCATGTAAATGCACTTAAAAGTCTTAAACGTAAGACATGCTTCATCAAAATTTAACCCCTCCCCCAAAAAAGCCACACACCCGCACAGTCGCACACACACACACACACGCACACACACACACACACACACAGAGTTCTATGATAACATTTTTTATTTTTAAGCAGATGGACAGGAGGGCAATGCCCCACCCCCCTTTCGTCTCCCCTCCCTTGCCAAGGCTATGCAGATCACAGATTCAAGTATTTACCAACCCCAAAAGGGGTGAGAAGAATTTAATCTGGCATGGCAGTGAATTTTGGAACGGCATGTCGCAATTCGTCAAATTTTCAAGTCAGCAGCTCTTGTTGCAATCCAAAATAATTCAGTGTGATCGCGATACGCAACTGGATCATCAAACTTCGGTCGACGATTTTTTTTTGCTCTACATCCGTTCCTTATTAGGCTGTTTATCTATTCATAATTTTGTCTTAATTTCCAGTATCTTTTCTTTATAGCCAGTTACATTATCACGTCCAGCTGAGTGGTTCTCTTGCCGTTGTTTTGTTTCATGATCCGAGTGCGATTGTTGGATATGTAATTATCTCGATTACTCAAGTAGATTTGTATGCAGTAGACGGATTTTTAACGCCTTTTCATGAAAGCGAGCAAGAGAATGTGAGCAGATAACCGAATGATATTTTTGAAAGCCAGTTTCTACGAAACGCATCGAAATGCATTTGCGTATTCAGTGACTATCTATGAATTCCGCTGTTTTTCGTCTTTAGGATTACCTTTGACAAGAATTTATAATGTCTTAGAAATCGGATTAAATCAACATTTAAAAAGGTAAGGCGATTTCCCCGTTTCTCCTCTCTTTCATTTATTTATTTTAATCATAACATATGTAAGGGTGGCTTTTCGCTGCCCCAAACGTGCCTCATTTTGTGCTGTAGGTTTCTTGAACACTCTTAACAATATTTACTAAATGCAATCTGTGGCGTATGCAGTCATATAATATATATATATAGATAGATGCGAAGATACCTAACTTCAACATATATATATATATATATATATATATATATATATATATATATATATATATATATATTTAATGAATAGATAAAAGGGACACGCGGTAGCGGAATAAATCCAGGTTGCCTCTAGAATGTCTAAAATATTTGAAGTCATGTTTCTGCAAAGGCGTACCTTCATCTCTGCCTTATTCTCGAGGAGGGGGGGGGGGTGCTCAAACTCTGTCTTATTTTTTCTGAATTGGCACGTTGTTTGTCCCATTATTCTTGGGGAAACACAATGCCTACCTTGAAACCGGGCATTTTCATGCCTTATGGACTAAGGGATATATTTGTCATGGGAAGTGGGAAGAGGGGAGGGGGGGGGGGGTTGATCGATAATTTGACCAGAACCCTCATCACGTTGAACAGTCTTTTTAAATATATTGAGCAGGGGCGTCGGTTCACCGGGGATGTTCCTAATGGGGATTGACAGATCCACCCCCCCCCCCCCATTTAGAATTTCTGTCGGATTTTTTTTTTTAATCTTTTTTTGACAAAACAATAGAATATTGAGGAGACTTTTATTGTCGGAAGTTTTCGGAAAATTTGTCTTAAAAATGCAAGCTGCAATAATTATTTTCCCGGTCTAAAGAGTTTGGTGACAGCCCTGCTAGATAATGCCCCCCCCCCTTCTCCCCCAAGAATGCCATAGCACCCTTAATAAGTATTTAGGGAAGAGGCATATAGAGTATATGAAGATAGATGCAAACGTCACTTATTACTTTATGCAACGTTCCACTTGCAGAGTGCCTATCTGGAGTCACGTATTTGGGGGGTTTCAACTCAAAGCTACTCCTGGTAATTCGCATTGGTTGTGTTTCCAGCTATGATGCTGTCAACGGTGCCACATTAACCAATAATGATTAGATGAGCGTAGACTTTGGGATGAAATTATTATACTAAATCATCGCTTTATCATGAGAATTGGTTTACCCATAATTTGGTACCCCCCCCCCTCTCTCTCTCTCCCTCCCTCTTTCTTCTGCCTTTTTCTGACCGTCTCTCCCCCTTTCTCTAATTCATTCTCCATATCTCACCCAAACGAACACTTACATTCTGTGTCTCTCTCTGTGTCTCTCCACCCCTCTTTCTCCTCCCCTCTCTATCTCTCCCTCCCCGCCCTCTCCGCCCTCTCTCTCTCTCTCTCTCTCTCTCTCTCTCTCTTTCTCTCTCTTTCTAAGTGATGGTTATTCACAGGAAAGAAGGATTTAGGAATGACGGGGATGTTCTATCTTGTGGTGAAATACATCATATTTCCAGTTTTTCTTTACACAATCCCAATGATAGTCAAGAAAAAATTTGCAAATATACCATTATACACAATGCACGTCTTATGCACAATTTTTTTTTAATAGCCTACTATTTACTATTTGCCTTTTTAATGCAAAAAAAGATGTTATAATGCATGGTCATTGGCTGCCCAGGGTAAAATTTGATGTGATCTCAGCTTGCCTGATCCTATTCACATTTTTATTTAAAAAATATATAGATTTGATTTTGGTTTAGACAATGTAGATTCTATGTCGCGATGGTTAACACGTGGTCTTTAAAATAAAGTATTTTTGTCTTTCCCTCCATTTCTCTCCCTCGCTTTCTCTTTCAAAACCCCCTATTTCAATTAAACTTTACTCGGTCCATTATATCATTTTTTTTCGCAGATGAACCTTGGATTTCTGATTTTCACGATACTTTATGTATCATCTTTGTTCCATACTAAACCGGCAAATGGTAAGTATAATAAATAATAATAATAATAATAATAATAATAATAATAATAATAATAATAATAATAATAATAATAATAATAATAATAATAATAATAATAATAATAATAATAATAATAATAATAATAATAATAATAATACATTAAATTTTTTTATAGCACGTAATACTAAAGTTCCTAAGCGTTTTACAAAGTAAATTTATTGAAATATACATAAGTACTTAAACCAAAATTATAAAGCATAGCATAAAAAAAAGTAATTAAAAAAAGTTTCAAGTATTAATAATTACATTGATAAATTTTACATTACTAATTTAAAAGAAATTACTACACATGGCCCAATGCAAAGAATAAAAGACAAAAAAATCATGAAGTATAGAAAGATAATAATAAACAATTACATAGGCAGAATGAAGCTTTGGTTAAAGCATAGTATAAATACGGGGTAACCTCGCTAGTCATAAGGACCGCTATTCATAAGGACCACCTATTCATATTAAAGGACCGCTATCCTTAACGCGTGACTAAATGAATAGCGGTTTTGTATGAATAGCGGTCCTTCTAAATAGCGAGCAAACCATACACAAATTACCTCGCTATTCATAAGGACTTCCATTCATAAGGACCGCTATTCATAACGCGTGTTTAATGAATAGCGGTTTTCTACGAATAGCGGTCTTTATGAATAGCGAGCGGACCCGATAAATACAAGTACTATTGGGAGCACTGTGGTATATCGGTGAAGGCTCTTGACCAGTGGCGTATCTACGGGGGGGGGGGGGGGCATCTAAAGGAGGGGGCACGTGCCCCGGGCGGCACTTGAAGGGGGCGTAAAAAACGCAAAGGAGAGGGGAAAGGGGGGAATACACGAAAATTTATGGTCTTTGAGGGTTAATTTCTCCCCCTCAAGACAAAATACGTATAAGAAATAGTGTTTTATAGGGTATGAAATGCGAAAATTTTCAAAAGCTCGGTCGCTTTTCTCCCTCGCATAATTATGTTCAGGATCTAGCGATTTCGCGCCCCAAATGGCGTTTTTAAAGTGTTAACCATCAATTGACTCTAGTTGCCCCCCCCCCCCCCCCGCATAAGGCAGAAGCTTGTTAAATTTTATGCCCCCAGGTGGGATATAAGTGCATAAAAAGCACTTTCAAAGTATAGAACATTCGAAAGAAATCTTAAATTTGCCTTGCAGTTGCCTTGCTAAATTCCTGAAATATACTTCTTTAGGGTTTTCATTTATTTTGAGCCCCCAAAATAGGAATGTTCATAATTTCAACAAAAACCTATTGCTAGGTCACTGTATTCCCTTAGATTTTTGTTTTTTTATGAAGGTAAAATACAGAAGAAATTTCAATTTGAGGGGAGAAAAGAAAAGAAAAGAAAAATCTGCCGCTCGGTCGCGTTGCTCCCTCGCTTAAACAATAATTCATCAAATTTGGGCTAACAACCCCTGGTTACGTATACCAAAACTCATTTTCACGTAAGTGTCATCATTTCTGAATTAAAAACGCTTATGAATCTCACTTTGGGCATGGGGGGGGGGGGGGGGCGCAGATTTGATAGTTTGCCCTGGGCGCCACTGCTCTTGGCACTCATACGAGATGTGGTAGTATTTATACAAATGACGAAATTGAAAAGAATAATGATCATATTAATCATAATAAACAATAATATTGACACAATTAACAGCTTTAATGACATTTAAACTATCATTATATTGTATTTATCTGCTGTACGGTCAAACGGTGTCCAAAATTATTGCGTCCCACAATTTCATAATATGAAGTTTTTAGTAATACATGTACTAGAAATCAGTAAAAACAGCAAATTGAGTGAATAGATCATTAGAACCATGATAATGACATTGGCCAACTTTCTCCATATTTGAATTCAATGGCATGATATTTCAGAGAAACGATCACAGTGTCACATCATAATTATGACCTTGACGACTTCCACATTTTGTATTTTTCGAGACAATAATCATTTAATGTACTATTTCCTTGGCTGCCTTATTGACTTAACCTATTTTTTTTCTTTTCCACCCCGGTGTAGTCTTGGCTCCAGGCAATAAAGCTATTTCTATCCGAGTACAAAGTCGTTTTGAGTTCTAAAAATTAACGGAATCAGAATTGGAATTCAATGAAATTTGGTCTAAATTTTCACAAACGATTTATATCTGCCGGGCGACTTTGAAAGATAAGATATATATTAGCCGACCCCGAGAGAAAATAAGGAAAGAAGGCAATTGGGCGACCGGGCTGTCCTAATAATATGTTTACGTATTTTTCAAAGTTCGCGATTTTCTGCAGCTTCTCATAATTTGTAAATTTTATTTTGCTGGTCCACAAAATAATCGATTTTTCCCCCAATTCTCTCCAAAGGTGATGATAAATTATGTTCCACTGCTTTCACTCTCACTCACTGGTCATGCTGGTAGTCTACAAAATCCGTTGAATGAATTCACTTTCATCGTTTAAGTGGAAAGACATTCTGTAATTGAGAGCCAAACTACATAATTAATAACATGGCGATGAATTAAGGGGGCGATGCGTTATGGGGCCGGGATAACTAAAAATAAACGTTGGCGTTTAACATGAACATTCTTCGGATAATATTTGGCCGAGGTGTGGAAAGTTGAGTAAATACTTAAATGCAAAATGAAATTAACTTCTATTTATCAAAGAATATGCTTATACATACATGCTGTAAACAATTCGTTCAAGCTTGTTTCAGAATAAATGTTATTCATGAATAAGCGGTTTTTCCCCGACTTCAATTCAAAGCAAATTAACATTTATTTTCTTCCATCGTTTTGTGGACTTTTAACATTTTTTTTTCATAGTACAATATTATATAAAATATAGTAACATGTTTAGAATTAAATAACTTTAAATACATGGAATATAGTGCGAATCCCAGTAAGCTTATGTAGGCCTACACTTGTAACGGGTACGCCTGAAAGCACAATCCACGCATTTTCCAAAAGATCTTTTTAAAATAACCTTTCAATCATCATGCCTATATACAAATTATATTAGCATTAACTCGATTATTTGAAATACAATCCCTTTCAGCCTGTTATTTCTTGGCAATCTACATATCACAATGTACCTAACGTGAATCTTAATTCTAGTAAAAGAGACATCTTTTCAAAGAGCATACGTCAATCTTCCAATATCTATAGTTTTCAGAAAAAAAAAAAACTCAGATAAATCCTTACTGGCAAGCTAAATTTGTAAATATACCGAATGCTCAAAGTAATTCCGTCACCGATGTTTAGTATAACTTTGGACAGTGTTGGGAACATATTTTCAGAAATGAACTGAATAACAGAATAATATGAGAAACATTTCCTTTTACAAATTAACACAATCAGATGTGCCAGATCTTTCGAAACGTTCTAACCCCATGCAGTCCTCCCCCCCCCCCCCCCACCCCCACGCCCTGTCGAACATCTTCGACCTATAAAAAAAATCAACAAAATCAACAACAAAAAAAATCATATAATCATACACTGAAATAAACTCCCGGTAAAATTTTAACACAAAAAGTGTTAAACTTTACCAGAGTTCTGGGTTGACCGGTAGCCAACATAAATCTGGTAATTTTTACCCCGTTGCCTGGTTATTTCAAGGGCATCTTCTCTAATCAAATTACCAAATTCCTGGTGAATTAATGCGAATATACACGGAGTTTTTTTAACCAGGCATTTTACTTATGTAACGATAACTTGCTTCTCTGATTATTTTCTTAATATCTGATACTAATTCTCATTGCACATGTTGCAGGTACTCCTATCGAAAACCGAATCGGGCCTTATTCGCCTGCCTTGGAACCGAACTTTAGTGGAAAGAATTATCAGAGAAGGTCCGGGAGTTACAGTGGTAGTAGCAGTAGTGGTAGCAGTGACTCATCTGAAGAATATGTCAAATGGCCAAAACCTCGTCAGACCACACCTACCACAACAGCGACAACCTCGCCTACAACGACGACCATCAGATCAACAACCGCTCGCACCACTCGTAGGACAACGATGAGAACAACGCTAGTTGCTTCGATAACAACAAGAACCATAATACCCACAACACCAGCACCACCACCAACAACAACACTTGCAACCACTACTCCAATGCCTGCTACCACAACGCCTACAACACCCATACCCACTACTACTCCTGCAACTACTGCTACTCCTACAACACCTACTACTACTCCCACAACACCTACTACTACTCCTACAACACCTACTACCACCCCTACAACTCCTACAACGCCTACAACACCTACCACGCCTACAACTCCAGGAACCACTACGAGGTGTACACGAGGAGATGTCTGCCCAGGAGAATGACAACGCTCCGTTCCGGAACAGGAAGCAACAGACTGCTCCCAATAATTAAGCTTGATAAAACTTTTCATGATTGTGTCAGCATTTTATACGACCTAGTTAATTGGACAAATGAGGCCTATGTTATATTTTGTGATAAATTATTTTCATTCATTTCCTAATGACCTCGGCTGTAAATTAAGTTTATATCTATATTTATTCACAGTTATATATAATTGCAAACAAGAATGGTTGCTGATAGAGCTAGATGATGATATAAAATGTCCATCAACTTTTCTTGCAACTTCCTGAATTATTTGATGTTGCCTACCTGAGATGGATAATGACATGCGTGGGCGTATATTCAAGCCACTTCACTTTCCAAAATTTAGTGAGGATAAAAAAAATCTCTTGACCAATGAAGGCGACAAGCCTCATGACTTTGTGATGCATTTTGTATCATTATTACAATTATGTCGCATATAAGTTTTGAATTTCATTTCAGTTTATAAGCCAGAATATGACAGCTTACCAGTTACAGTATTGCTGACAATCCTGTAACAATGTTGCTGTATGACAAATGTTGTACACATGATGTTATTGTTTGGTGATTAAAAGAATCCCTCGGTGTCCGAACACTTTGGTGAGAACTGTGTGTCGAATATTAATGTGAAACGCCCGATATTAAAGAGAGGTTAAACAATTATTAATGTCTGTGGCATCTCGCGCAGTTATTATTACATATTGTCTTTTCTAAATGCCAATTTTTCTTCATTCTTTATAAACGTTCTTTTAGTAAAAAAAAAAGAAGTACATTTATGAATGTAATATACCACTATCATGATTTTCTTATTTTCTTATTTTTGAACAGAGGATGGTTTCTTATCAGAAGAGTTGCAGTAGTTATTCTGTTGGCCTCTGTCTCCAAAGTGATAACTGTCCATCTTTTTTGGAATGATCACGAACCCCTTTTACAATTTCATTATCAACTACGTATTTCCTCCTTTACTTCTTCGCCTTCTTTTTTGTTCTGTCCTTTTCC
This sequence comes from Heliocidaris tuberculata, assembly GCA_025618425.1. NCBI lineage: Eukaryota > Metazoa > Echinodermata > Echinoidea > Camarodonta > Echinometridae > Heliocidaris > Heliocidaris tuberculata. The sequence continues at coordinate 19,611,250 of CM046833.1, forward strand.
ATTTTCTTCCTTGTTTTTATATAGCTGCAAGTTCAACTCTCCCATTATGAAGGGGGAGGGTGAGGGGAGGGAAATATATCTCCGTTGACAAGCATTTCGCCTTTTATACTCTGACAACGACGGATCCGGCGAACTTGGCATACGTACCTTCATTCTACTCTTGCAAGGCATGTCTTTATCCCATTAGATCATAATGTCCAACATGACCGCTTGGCTCATAGACAATGACCTGGTGACAGCTTTTGTAAAATGACACGTGCACCTTTTGTTTGTTGTAATGATTCACTATTGTCCTTGTTGTTGGCATTGAGTTATAATATGACCTTCATTTTCATCGACAAAGCATATATTGTCATCGCAAATAATTATGATAGTCACGTCGTGTCATGTTTTCGGTTGAGTTAGCGATTCAGTTGAGATAGAATAGGGAGAAACAATAGGGGAGGAGGAGGGGGGGGGGGGGGAGGAAAGAGGGTATAGAGGGGCAAACTTATTGGTGAGAGGAAGAAAGACACAATGGTATAGGTCAAAATGACGAGAGGTAGATGAAGAGAGAGAAGGACCGAGAGACAGACAGAGAGAGAGAGAGAGAGAGAGAGAGGGGGGGGTGAGAAAGAGAGAGAGAGAGAAGAAAGAGAGAGGCAGAGAGAGATGGAGAGACAAAGAGAGAGAGAATGGGAGTGAGGATGAGAGGTCGACCGATACAGAAAGGGAGGGAGAGAGGGGGGGGGGGGGGAGGGGGGGGGGTGAAATCAACGCTTTGAAAATACAAATACAGGTATTCATATTTCGCTGCGTAAAATATTAATCATGTTCTTTTCTGAATACTTCTGTAATACGATTGCTGTAGTAACCACGACCCAGTGTCCCCTCAGTCCCGCCTCGTATGTCTATACGGTACTTTTTAACTATTTAAAACCCTAACAGAAAGTAGAGAGAATAATTACAAGAGAAGCATTTTTCAAGCTATTACAGATTAGTAAACAATTTAACTACACTATACCATGTCAAATTCTGAAGTAGTAGGCTTCCTTTAAACATTATCATATTGTGGATTAGTGTCCCTGACACACCTGTACGTATTATGTTACAACGATATTTGCTGCCAGGTTAGAAAAGTAAGGTATTAAAGATAGGTTAATTTCTGACTGTTCGACTACCTCGTGACAGAAACGGCCTCATGTCTATGTAGAATTGGTGTATACTGTGAGGTTTTGGTTACTGCCTATATATTTACCATGTACACTATCTCGATTAGGTGCAGTAGAATGTAACTTGAAATATTCATCATATTCTGCATGGTCCAAAGATGTCTCCTTGCCATTCCTTTTCAACTCGTCCCACATATCCATTTAGGGTTCAGTAATTCAGAGACATTAAACTTGCTAAAGCTTTGATTTCATGTTTTATCTCATTATTTTGTAACCACTGATCCTGAATGTTAAAGAGAAATCCAACCTCAATGACAAGTTGCTCTGAAAGAAAGGCGTAAAAATCATATAAGCAGATTGGTGAAAGTGTATGACTGTCACACAGTATGTCACAATCGACTGACCAAAATGCTAAACGTGATTTGAGATTCGCGTAGAACTGATGTAAGTGCATGATGAATTTTCAAACATCCATATATCTTTCTTATTCCTTGTCCAATTTCTTTCAAACTTTCACCATCTGTTTTTCTTTTTTTTTTTTTGTTGGTTTAATTTTCTGCTCAGGAGTGGTTCCCATCAAAATGAAAACTGCAAAAGTCGTCCCTATATTTAAAAAAGGAAATAAACTCAGCTTAAGTAATTACAGACCCATCTCACTCCTAACTTCACTATCGAAAATCCTTGAAAAAATTATATACAGACGTACGGTATCCTTTCTTAAAGACAACAATATTTTTTGCAACTTCCAATTTGGATTCAGAGAAAAACACAGCACTTCCAAGCAGTCTCTCTATTTCCTCAAGGTTTGGATCGAGACTGTTCCAAAATTTGGGACCTGTAAAGACGAATGTTTTGTGCGCTAAGAGCGTTCTCGTGCGGGGAAGATGGAAAAAGTTTGATTGTCTTGTTGGGTAGTTGTGGAGTGTATTGTTAGTTGTGAAAAGGTCTGAGAGAGCATTTGGAAGTTCATTATTGATTAGTTGGAACATAATTGACCCAGATTATAAAGGTATAAGTCAGACACTTTGAGAACTTTATTATTATGAAAGAGCTGGTCAGTATGTGAGAGATAACCTGTAAGAGATACAATCCTCATGGCCTTTTTTTGGAGTAGTAGTAATCTGTTTAATTGTTGTGCGGTAGAGTTGCCCCATGCTAAAATTCCATAATTAAGATATGGAAAACATAAGGTTAAGTAAAGAGACAACAAAATAAAGGATGGGAATTGATATTTCAGCTTGTTAATTACTCCTATGTTTCTCGAAATCAGTTTTGACAAGTTATCAGTATGTGGTTTCCAGGAGAGCTTATCGTCAATTATTATACCTAGGAATTTTGTAGTTTTCACTTTTTCGATAGGTATGTTATCAAAAAGAATATTACCAGGCAGGGACTGAAGAGTATTGCTGAAGAGCATGTAATTTGTTTTCTTTATGTTTAGAGACAACTTATTCGCCTTTATCCAGTTCGTAACAAGTTTCAGTTCGGAATTGACTGTTGAAAGTAAAATTGCGGGGTCTCGATGGGAGAAAAAGAGATTGGAATCATCAGCAAACAATATGTAAGATAAAATGGAAGAAGATTTATAAAAGCCATTGATGTATAAGATAAAAAGCAAGGTACCAATGAGAGATCCCTGTGGTACTCCACAATTTACTGGTTTAATAGAAGAACTGTGCCCGTTGAGTGATACATATTGGTTTCTATTAGAAAGGTAGTTCCTGAACCACTCCAAGGCCTTTCCTCTGATCCCGTAATGGGATAATTTATATCATAAAATAGTGTGATCAATAGTGTCAAAGGCCTTGGAGAAGTCCAGGAAGATTCCAACCGTGTGTGATGCTTTATCGATAGCGCTGGCTATTGTGTTAATAAGAGAGGGGCAGTCTAATGAGAACTCATGGGGAAATGAAATCGTGCGGAATTTGCAAAAGGCTCGTTTACTTGTACACATAGCACGCCCGTTGTGCGAGGCCGTCGGACTAAGGTCATAAATGATCGGACGGCACGAAGTTGACCGAACTGGAGCTCGGCGAATACTTCGGGTTTAACCAGTCCCGGGCTCTTAGTCTTGTAACTGGTTGTAACCTCGTTCCCCAAACAAGTTTAGTGTAATGCTGAAATATTTCCAAATACAAAACACGGTTAACTTCTGGTTGATTAGTCTAGCCATCGCTTCTGCACTGCCCTGCCGCGACTCGTTGTCGCCACGATTACGTAACTAATCCCAGGCTCTACCAGAGAGCTGGCTCTGTAATTACTTTTCCATATGTTTGATTACTTTCCCACCGCGCGAAATTTAAAACACAAGTCAGTCTTATCTCAGAGGTGGTCCAATATGAATCACATGTTTTAGCACGTGCGATGGAAGTCCTTGTATCGAAGTGACACGAAGCTCGAGTATATTTTCCTCTCTCATCGGAAATCGCCCATGCAGGCCTACCAAAGTATCCCTTTAAAAAAGAACTGAAATCTCTTTTGCTAAAACCATATACTAAAACGCTGCATGGTTGCTGATCTCGATCTGCACTTCGCTTCTCTCTTCTCTTTTCTCTCTTCTCTCTCTCTCTCTCTCTCTCTCTCTCTCCCTTCCACTCTCTATAATTAGTTAATCCTTTTATGTTCTCTTCTGTTTCCATCCGCTGATTTCCGTCCTCTCTTTGTTTCTTCTCATCTTAATCTCATAATTCTACTTTCCAGCTCCTTTTCTTTGTTAAATGGGGACCTAACTCGACAAGCCTCGCTTTTAATAGGTTCCCCACAAGTGTATATACTGTATGCGTTTATTACCTCTACTGGAAGATGTTTATTATACTGAGCTGTTATTATGTATTATCCTTTGTATTATGCCATTTGATTTATATACTTATATTTTGCTTTCTCATGTACAAATGTAAACCGATCGTGGAAACAAATAAAATCAAATCAAATCAAATTATTACCAAGGTTGGATTGCCCTTTAAACTTCGATTTACTTGTATTTTGGAGGTTGTTTCACTGAAGTTGTGTACAGAAGTTCCATGCTTAAGGACATTCTGGGTCGCATTCTCCATGTTGCATGTGTGTGTATGTGTGTGTAATTGGGTTTTTACAGACGTGTATCAATCAGATATGATTATTTACGTCTGGGGACCGACCTTTAACGTCACCATCCGAAAGACGTGACTCAGTTTCGAACCTGGGTCCTCTGAATCAGGTTATAACTTCCACTGTTAGCTGGATTACAGGCGCATGCATGTTTCAGCAGGCTGTGATTTATGGCCTCCATGTTGATCAAGAATATCATCAACCATGTACACCAACATCATTTCCATCAATAAAGTTCTAGATTATTGCGTTTACACATTACCCTCATCCATGCTTGATATAGCGGGGACAAAGCAAGCAGGAGGCAATTTTGTCGACCCGTCTCTGCGGATGTTGGTATTATGTTATACAATATTATAAGATGTTGTTATATAATGTAATATATATCGAAAAGTATTATAAAAGTATTAATACAGAAAACTTTCATCGGTTGGGGGGTAATCATACAATTGTAGTTTAAGCTTCTACCAACCTTAAATTTTGTTAGCAAGCTTTCGTCCACTCCTGTGGACTTTCTCAAGCCAAGTGATCAGTCACACTGTTTCTAATTGCTGTCTGCTGTCTTGCAAAAAGTATAAAAGTATTGTTATACTATTCTCAATGTATCATGTTCCGAATTGGCTTGCGGCAGTTTTTATTCTGTTTTGGGGGGTAATTAATGCTTTGAACTGGAATTCTGACATGAAATTTGTTTGGGATTTTCTTTTCCCTTTTTTTTCTTTTTTCTTCTGTTATATTTTTGTATGGCTACTATGCTTTGTAAACTGAAAATTGAGAATGATCCTATAATTATGTTTGGATTTTGATTCAAACAATGATTTTGAATTTGTATATTACACACCCTCACATTTTTCAGTAGTTCCTTAGTTATGTAGATCTGCATAATGATTACAATTTAACTAGATGTTAATGACAAACAGCCAATACACTATTGATACGGGAACCTAGACTGTCCAGGTCGTTCATCGCTTTTGTTTGCTTTGTCACTATTCAACGCGTGCAAAACTTTTAGGGGTTTTCCCCACCTATCTTTTTTATATTGATAGAGGGCAGCACAGAAAACAAAACAAAATCCTGCGGGTTCGTGATTGAGAATCACATGCATAAACGACACAGCTGCTGCCAAGTTGACAGAATATAATCTTCAAACAAATATTGCAGAGTCTCTGTAAAAGCTGGGACGACATCCAAGATGGGAGTGTTTCGAATTTTGATATTCATGGGAGTCATTTTACATGCAGGTCCTCTGTTTTCCAGTGCCATGAGTCCAGAAATAAAGGCTGATTTCAACAAGACGTATTCGGGAAATGTCTCGGAAGGCAACGATATGTTGTACAAGTTCACTCACAACACGTCGAAGGTAATGTATTGACTGATGACTGTTCAATTATACCGGGCCAGGGTCAGGGAGCTCCAACGCGTAACACTAACCAAAATCTTCCTCACCGATGGCATTAGTTTGGTCCGTCGCATCGCTTAATTTCGGCAGGTCAGATGAAAATTTGTACTTACATTTCAAGAGAATTATTGTAAATGTAACTATAAAGTATGGCAGCAGGCACTTTGATTTCACGATTTGATGATTATTTTGATGAAAAAATGGAATTTCCTCGCCGAGCCGATCGAGTCATTTGAATCGACGGTACAGTACGGGGGAAGATCGGCTTGGCGAGGAAATTCCATTTTTTCATCGAAATAATCATCAAAAAGTGAAATCAAAGTGCCTGCTACATGTAGCTGCTGAGTGCTGGCATGGCTGGATAGTTAGTCTAGACTATAGTAATTCTCTTGAAATCTAAGTACACATTTTCATCTTACCTGCCAAAATTAAGCGATGCGACCAACCTAGCTATACGAGCTCTGTGGCTTATCAATCTGGGGGTCGTTTCATCAAACCGTCATAACGACAAGATCAGCGACATCTCGACGCTGTCGCTCAACTTGTCCGCTAACTGTTTCACAAAGCCGTATTTGCGAAGATCAGCGACAACTTCCCTGACAAGTGACTTGTCGGTACTCCAAACCTGTCATATCTTTTTAGAACGCCATCACAAGCCAGCTTTTAGTTAGTCTATGGGCTGCGAAAAAAATGAAAAATGTAAGTTAAGAGAAAATTATTTCCTGATCTCCAAGCACATTTCTTTATCATTCTTTTCATCAAATAGTTTTACTTATGTTTTTATTATAATATTTTACAGACGAACAACATGTTCTTATGACCTCTTGACCCTCCAACAAGTAAATGAAATTAATATTTAGAATACCCACATCGGTCTACCATAGAAAAGGTGTCTAAAACGGAACAGTCTGTATATACAGACCAATTTAAACGACGACAATTTATCATGTATGTATTTTCCCTATATTTTTCCCTTTTCACGCAATTCTTTGATATAAATAATATTAAATGTATTTTTTTATAACTGAATATTAAGAATTGGGTCATAAAATATCTGAATTCAATCATTTTCTCTAAAGTTTACACGATTTGGGTCTTCTTTCCATAATTAGTCAATTACGGTATCCTCTTATTTACAAATCTAGATTCGTACATCGCAAAAGCATCCTCGAGTTTTCTCAATCTTATAAATTCTAAGATGCCATAAGTAACACATCTTTTCATGAAAACGGGATGTTTGTATCATCAGTATTAATTTTCGCTGCCATTTTTGACATTTTGGAACAGTTTTGGGGAAAACTGAGCCTCTAAGTCTGTTTGGGTAATTGACGATAAATCCAATGGACTGTGATATAGACTATGTTTTTTAACCGCTGAGTATCGATATCATTGGGTTGTCGTTTATCATGGCTTCGTGAAACAGTTTGTCTAGTCCATGACATTTCCGTAGATCGCCGACAAAGTTATGACTGTCATGGAGTTGATTTGATGAAACGACCCCCTGGTACTGGCCACAGAGCTATACAGCCCATGCCTATATAGTCCCTATACTCACTTATAGTTATACATGTACAAGCTTAGACCTATCTGAAGATAACCTTGTAGTTACTCGGACTAGCTCTTTTATGGGTGAATAGGCTTCAATAGCTATTGTGTGTATCAGCAGGCCCTTTTCCAGGCTAGATCATTCATACAGGAGAGGAAAATAATTATTTAAAATTTCACTTTCAATTCTGAATGCCCAAATTTGTGGCACAGTAAGAGTTGAAGAGTCCCTGAATCAGGTACCGTAGACTGCCCTGTTTCCGCTCACCCGCGCGATAGGGCTTCACGGATACAACGGCCGTCTTCCACCGCTCGAGTTTCTTTGGTGCACAATGAAGGCGTGCAACTCACTAGCCTATGGCAGCATACACACTGCAAGGAACATATACACCAAAAATGGTTCACTTTCGATCGCGCGTAAAACGGAGATACGCGAATGACGTCACTATGCAGAAGTGAGCAATCCGCTTATTTATGTATGAACAAACTATTTTAAAAAACATAAATCTACCCGTTAGAACGGTCAGAAAAAAATTGTAGTAAAATATGAATGTTTATTTACAAAGATAGTTACGCTACAATTCCTGAGGTTTTACCTGGCCAAATTTTTAGTGGGAACTCATATTTAAAAAGAAATTATCCATGATTAAACTCGACCGTGCAGCCGCGTGAAACCCCTGCCCTATTTTCGCTCACCCTGCATTATACAGCCTTTTACTTATCGGGACGCCGCGGCCCGTGCATGCTATAGCAGAGCTGCTAATGAGCGCAAAACTTGCAAAGTTTTTGCAGCGCATAATATGCTACTAGTACGCGCACGATAAAGGCGGAATGCCAATGATTTGAAAAGAAAAGACTATTAAATATGGCTTATCAAAATATGGCGAGGAAATAATCATTAATTAGCTTGCATTTAAACCGATGTAATCGTTTTATTGCATGTGCGCCCACTAGCGAGCGGAATTAGGACGGGTCATCGCGGAAAAGGGACCGGAAAATGCTTCGCGCAGTCGGCGCACTACAGAGATGCCGCTTAGGAATTCAGGATTACAAGTGTCATGGTACGATTCGCTAGAACATTCGCGTCAAAATGGTGTACATAAGCGCCTGTATAATTCTTTAAAAGTAAAATTATCAGTGAAAAACTACTAAAATTGAGCGGAAACCGGGCAGTCTACGGTAATCTAGCAGATGTAAGAAAATGATGTCTTGCTTAGAGCAATTTTGTTGTCTGTTTTTGACTGCTGCAACAGTGAATGTTGGACACAGTCCCACATAGGCAAGGGCCTATGAGTGCCCTATACTGTGTGTGGAGGAGGATATCAACCAAAAAATCTGGATCTAAATATCACCATTTCCCACATACTGTGAGCCATGGAAACCACCCTCGGAGTTTGCTAAAGGGGTTACCTTCCAGGACCAACTAAGATTGTAAAAATTGAATGAATAAAAAAGAAAAAAAGCCACAAAATCAGCAGGTGTGATCAGGTTTTTTTTACCTTTCATGTGTAACTTGTATAAATGGGACTACACCAATCTTACCTTGCATGTGTATACAAGTTACAAGTGCAAGGTAAAAAAACCTGATCACACCTGCCGATTTTTGTGGGTTTTTTTCTTTTTTATTCATTCAATTTTTATAATCTTAGTTGATCCTGGAAGGTAACCCCTTTAGCAAACTCCGAGGGTGGTTTGCATGGCTCACACTATGTGGGAAATGGTGATATTTAGATCTAGATTTTTTGGTTGATATCCTCCTCCACACACAGTATAGGCATGGGCTGTATAGCTCTGTGGCCAGTACCAGATTGATAAGCCACAGAGCTCGTATAGCTACGACCAACCAAACTAATGCCATGGGCGAGGAAGACTTCGGTTATTTGTACCTGGGGCTCCATCGCTATGCGTTGGAGCTCCCTGGGTTTAGCCTATGGGAATGATGTCTGGGTGCACTCACACTTACATGTATGCGAGGTTATTGGTGATAACCTCGCACTCTGTACCTTCATACTGGCGAGAGCAATTGCCTCCCATAAGCAAGTGTGTGATATCTTGCCCATACAATGTATGTGTGCAGGAGGGGAGCTGGACCGAAAATTCTGTCTCTGTTCGTTAGCCTCTTTTGAAAGTAGAGGCGCACGGCTGATATCGGAGACTTTCTCTCCCATTGGAGACTTAACTTACAAAAGGATAAAAGAAACAACACCAACAACAAGGCAGTTTATCCCAGCCAAATTTTTGCCTGATTGAGGTCAGAAACTCATTTGTTTTGTGTGTTGGTCATAACAAAAAATGTTATGAAAACAAAAGTAGACGGTGAATCTTTGAAGTGGATGGTCAAAAGGGGTATTTTTCATGAGGAATCTGCTTATCACATTTTCATTTTGCGCCGAGGTAATCCCTTTGCCGCAAATGTAAACAAAGAAAATTGATCTCCCAAATGGGAGACTGTCTCCCAGAGTCCCACATAGGCTACCAAAAATATTTATAAAAGTCTCTGATAACAGAGACAATCTCCCAAATGGAGGAGAGTCTCCGATATCGGCCGTGCGCCTCTACTGTTTGACAGGGTCGGCTATTCACTTAGAGACAGAAACATTCCTATCACTCTGCTATGCAAACTGTCTACACACCAACGTGTAGCCGGTATGTAGGGTCTAGTTGTAAAAATGCATCTAGACCCTATTTCTAAAAATATTTTTATAAATTGAATAGATTAGGCCGAGGCTCTGTACATTCACGAATCTGTTCACAATACATGTACCAATTTGACTGTTTTATTCCTTGTAAAGCTCCTTTTCAGGTACATGTACTGTAATTCAGGGACCAAGTTATTCTCTGTTTGAAAATCTTGCAGCCGTATTCATACTGTTTCCACTGCGCAGACATCGCACCTGTTCTAGTCAACGTACAAGGGAAAATTATTATGAAGGGAAAAACTGTGATGAATTCATTACGAATTCGTACACATTGATTTTTTCCCTTCATAATAATTTTCCCTTACAAGTACGTAGACTAGAACGGGTGCGATGTCTGCGCAGTGGAAACAGTTTGAATACGGCTGCAAGATTTTCAAACGGAAAATAACTTAGACCCTGAATTACCTGAAAAGGAGCATTACAAGTCCTGAATAAAACAGTCAAATTGGTAAGTGAACAAATTCGTGAATATATAGAGCCTATAGGCCTAATTCTAATCAATTTATAAAAATATTTTTTAAAAAATAGGGTCTACACGCATTTTTACATACCGGCTACACGTCGGTGTGTAGACAGTTTGCACAGCAGAGTGATAGGAGCGTTTCTGTCTCTAAGTGAATAGCCGACCCTGTCAAATAATAAGAGGCTAATGAACAAGAGACAGAATTTTTGGTCTAGAGGGGAGCAAGATCACCGACCAAAAACAGCCTGAAAATTTCGCTTGATCAGTTCAAGATGATAAAGATCCTATTGAAGGATCTGGCATGAAATTAGATTCTATCATTCTAAAATGTAGAAGGAATTATTTTCTCAAAATTTTGCCGATTATATTGGTGTTTTTTCCTCTTCAACTTAGAGGTCGTGACAGGCTGAAATTGACATAGCCCCATATAGTGATGGTCCCGTGAGTGGTCTGAGTGGGGATTTAGGAAAGTGCATGTAGCTGTAGGTTGTTGTAGCTCATCTCTGTTACTGTCTGCTGTTGGGCTCATGTAGCCTGGAATTGGAAAGGCTCTTTGAAATTGAAGAGTAAAAAACAAAAAAAGCTGACCCTACTCTTCACATAGCCTGCTGTTTTCAATTTTATCTATCTCAGCAATAGGTCTAACTTAGTGAGTTACTTGTAGCCATTTTAGAATCTTAAGTAGACCTACATGTACCTCTTGAAAATCACCTTTACCATGAGCCAGCTTCTCACATCTCTAAGCTTCACCATAGCTTTAGTGTATTAAAACCCCATTTTTAAACTCTAGAATTAAAAAAATATTGAAAACAAAATGTGAAGTATTATTTATTATTACCTATGCAGGGCATTTTAGCTGCAAAATAAAAAGCCGTATTTTGCGCGCTACTCCGAATCCGTCCCCGGAGCGGGCAATATTTGCCATATTGCCCTCTTCCAGGTTTTCCCCATAGACCACTGTACTAAAAAAGAGGGCAACATTTTGCCGTAAATTCCACCCTTTCATTGTTACCGCGCGTATCCATTGTTTAAGCCTTTGTACGCGTTAAAGTGTACAAAGGCTTAAACAATGGATATGCGCGGTGACAAATTACGTCAAAATTGCTTTCCCAGAATTACAGACCATACAAAAACTCTGAAAGGGGGTTAAGTCCAAGTTAAACCAGAGTTTAATGAAAACTGACTTACATGTACATGTAGAGGTCGCATGTCCAGTCTAAATTCATGTACAAAGTTTAACCACATTTTAGACCGGAGTTTAAGTTAAATCAGAGTTCAGAATATGATTTTCTAAAACTCTAGTTTAACAGGGCAAGTTTAGTCTGGGTTTAAAGTTTAAACCACACTTAGACCGCGGTTTAAGTTAAACCAGGGTTCAGAATACGGGCCATAAAAGTTCAGAATTTTCATACACTGTATTGAGGATTTTGGGTAATACATGGTACATGTATGGTACAAAGAGCTATTGAAAAGAGACTACTTAGGGATGAAATGTAAATTGTAGTAACTGAGAAAAAAAAAAATCAGCAGTTACCATCAGAAAAATTTCATGTTTTTAGGAAATGGTATACTTTATTTGGGAACAAAAATGCATAGCACATGCATATTCCTGTAAACAAGTACATGTAGATTCAAGATATGATAGTTAGACAGTAACTTCCTCAATCCTGTATTAAAGTGACTTTTGTACAATGTATGTCCATTTTTAGTTGATACTAACTGTTCATGTATGTATCATGTGATCAACAGGAAGTCTAATAAACCTTGTGATTTCTTTCCTGATAATGAAGCAAAAGGCATTGGTTTCATTTCATTTGAAAGGATAATGTGCCTACCATAGTGTGTTTGAGAGGCCCCTGGATTGATCACAGTAAAGCAATTTGACTTAAGTTTATAGCTAAGAGTTTTTAAACAAGTTGCTTCCTTCTCAACACAGCAAAGAAAGATTCATGAAATGCCTTCAAATTTTCTGCTGTTGCTTTTGACTTTGATACACAAGGCATGACAGCCTGGATTTTTCCACGCCCATCATGTACATGTACATGTATTTGATCTCCCATGCATATGAAAAGTAAAACCGGCTTTGAAATGCTCCTTGTACATGTACAGTATGTAGTATGTATTTGGCAAAGATTGGCCCATCTACAGGGTTTGACTTTAACGGTGCCCCGGGTGGCATTGGCCACCTGAAATGGCCTCGGGCCACCTGAAACCAGCGGCCCGGTTGGCCATCGAAATATAAAGTGTAAAATCCAAGTAAATAAAATGCAGCATACATGTATGGGCCACCTGAGAATCCATTTGGCCACCTGGATCTCATGCTCAAGCAGCCCTGCTGGGCCTGCTGGCCACCTTCAAAAAAAGTTAAGGGCAAGCCCTGCATCTATATTTCCAGACCCAATGTAATAGGAGAGTCTACTGTCTTGCATTGTAGACCCTTATTATAACCCGGGGGGACCACTCAACTATATTTCTGTACACAAGCACGACCACAGGTTTTCAAAACACCCCCTAAACACGTTTTATCCATTCGAGTATTTTCGCATGCTTTCTTGAAATGTTACCCCCGGTAAACAAGAGACTCGTCACACAAAATCCAGACAAGTATTCGGGAAAAGATACCCTAAACGCGTTTGACAAACTCAAACATACCCCTTTTTCCGATTTTTGGCCTTTTTGACATCCTAAACGCGTCAAGCGCGTGACGCGCCGTAACGGCAAAAACTACCCTTTTCACACATTTTTTTTTGTGGTCGCGCTTGTGTAGAGCAATATCAGTTGAGTAGAATAATACTAAAAGTTAACCCTTATTCTCATACCTCTACCAGTCAAATTCATAGCTGTCTGGGTTGGCAAATGATACGTGAAAGGCAAAAAATCCATTTGTTACTTCTGACTTACAAAATATTGAATAACATGACCCCTGAATACATGAAAGACCTGTTTTAGTTCAAATCCTCGCCATATTCCCTCCGTAATCAACATAATCTCTCTTCACCTAAGCCAAGAACAAATTATTGTAAAAAGATCATTCGTGTACAGAGCTTCTTCTCAATAAAATGAATTATCCCCTGATTTGCGTCATTTACCCACTTTTGCCACCTTTTAGATTAACTTAAACAGACTGTAAATCTCCTCTTGTTGTAGCTCTTTATATTATTTTTGTTGGTCTTTTTTTCTTTTATTTTGTTTTCGATTGATAATTTAAAATTATTTATTTTGTTTTCATTTCTTGTTTTGCGTAAATATATACATTATTATAAACTGGCCCAATGGAAGACCAGCAGCAACAATTATAGTTGCAGCTAAAAAAGGGCAACCAGCCCTTTTGTGTATATTTACTCTGTATGTATTTTATCGGATTTTATTATACGGAAATAAAAACGACAACAACTTTACAATTACATGGCGGGACTTTGAATTGCATCCCAGAGTTTACATGTATCTTTGAAGGTTTCTACTGACTTGCAGCCAACGATGTCATGAGAAAGTAAATTCCAAGCCTGCATAGTTCGTGGGAAGAGGCCTACCGCACCACATGTAGTGCCGTGTTTGCCTGTTGTTGCTAAAATATGGAGGAAATAAAGACGAACTATGATTATTAAAAATGATCAGATCTTCTATTTTGTTTTTAGTGTTGTTTTGGATATCATTCTTTCATTTCATAATTGATTTAGTTTTGATATTATGAAACTGTATCAAAATAATAAAATTGTACCCAGTGCAGAACTAGAAATTTGTTTTATCTACAAAAATCCCTGCCTTGATTAGGCCTATATAACTTTTTTGGGGAGGGGGGTATATCTTTTTTTACTCATAATGGTTAGTAGGGCATATTTGAGTGTCCGAAGATCTACAATCTACACACACCGTAACTTCATGATCACTCACATAATTTTGTAAAGAACTGGATACATGCAGGCCCCTGGGAGCCGGAGATGCTGCAGTACCACCAGAATTTTTGTTAAGGGGGTGCGCAGCACCCCCTAGAAGGCTGAGGATGGTGGGGGTGCTGTAGGGGGTGCTGGGGTGCTTTAGCTAAAAAGTACTAGTTAAAAAGAGACCCAAAACGCTGAGAACCTTTTTTTTTTTTTTTTTTTTTTTTTGCTCACAGCACCCCAGTAACAAAATCAGAGATTTTTGGAGTTAAAAAGAGCTCCCAAAATGGTGAGAACCTTTTTTTATTCTTTTTTTTTTGCTCACAGCACCTCAGTAACAAAATCGTTCCCAGGCTCCTGGATGTATGTTCATAATTCTTGAATTCTTCACTGCAGTGATCGGATTATGAAAGTTCAAATCTCATATGGGGTGACTATTTCGTTTCGGCTCCTGGCGTATAATATTTACTATGCAGCATTTGACAAACTATGGGCCCCTCTATTTTCTACGGTTTGCTTCATTTTCAGATTGATTTTATTGGACCTGTAATATGCTTTGCCAACCAGGCATGTTGTTTACAAATTTATTTCTATACAATAAATTCCTTGTAAATTCACAAAATAGAAAGAAAGCATTCAACCCATGTGTCTATTGGCGTCTCGCCGGGGGCCAAGAATGTGACACTGTTCGCAATCAATTGGCGGTAGAGAGATAGAGGTGAAAATAAATGATTCTCATGCTTGTTTCGCGTCTCTGACGATAGACATTTTTTTCAATACCATGACACGATGATTACAGTCAAGGGAGACCTACACTCTCAAATGGCCTGCAAACATGCATTGATTATACTTGACTTACCGTGAATTTCGAGGTCACCCACCAACAAGACACATTTCAAATTTCAATGTTGAAAGGAAATAAACAATAAACTGGAATTTGCTTTTCATAGTCATGCTCCAAGACGGACATGCACTCATTGTAGTATTTAAAGATAAAGTTGAGTTCTGGTCATGAGATTGACTTGTGAAAGAAACTGTCTCAAAGCAAATGGAAAAGGTTGATTATAAGAATTGGTGTATGCTGTGAGGTTTTGGAATCACCAAAATGATAAGAAATTGACTCAAGCCTATCGAGAGTCACATGCACTGCACACAGAAATATGGGACTACACACAAATGTTCAGGCCGAACATTTCAGCTGTTTCATGTCATACATGTATTTTGAATGTGAGGGCATTTGAAGAGCAATCCTTTTCAGGGGACATTTCTAATATGACAATCTTCCAAACTAACATGAAAAGAATAAGAAAGCTCACAAATGATTTTTACCTTTCCCAGAACTCAACATTCCGATATTATCGATATTCCTTGTTACCTCAAACAGCAGCTTCCATAACTGTATTAACACAGATTATACATTGAGAGGATTGTGACTGCTTCTCAAATATACATGTATCTTAATTTATTACATTTTGTCACCGCTCATTAACTTTTAGTTTCTTCTCTAGTTCCTCCTACAACCCATGAGAAAGAAATGATGATGTACTGATATACACATTTCCATAATTCATCCTTTTTACCAGAAGCGGCGCTCCCAGCTGGGGGGGGGGGGGGGGGGGGGGGGGGGGGCAACTGCGTAGCCAGGACTTAATTTTAGGGGGTGGTTGTGAGCAATTTAATTTCATTTGTACATGTACGCAAGCACTTTAGGGGCTCAAAACAAGGGAACTGCATGATATTAATTACTTTTGATACCTCATTGTCCAAATTGCTGATTCATTTCATTTCAGAACAAAAATATCAAATGACCCCAAAGATGAGAAACTGCATGTACATGGAGTAATTATTTTTATTTGGCCTTAACCCTTTCGAGACAAGTGACCACATTTTGTGGTTTAGCTCACTAACTTTTGATTAAGAGCTCTAAAAAATATACCAGATGCATGAGAAGAAAGAGCCAAATTTTCTACACACACTATGTCCATTTTTATTGCATAACCATATTGCATTTGATGCCAGGAATTTTAAAAACGAGAATAAACTTTGAGATCCTTAAATTGGCAACACATTGAGAGGTTCAACATCATTGTTTTTTCATCAAAATTGGCAATTTTTAAAACTTTACGGCAAATTCCTAACCATGTATATTTTGTTCAAAGACATTACAAGTTATTCGAACTATGTACCACTAAAAGAAAATATTATTGTTGCCAATTTGAAGAACAAAATGTGATCAATTTAACCCTTAAATATTTCCTGTCCTAAAAGGGTTAATGCAGGTCAGAAGGGAGGAGAAAGGAGGTATAGTTTAGAACGTTTACCTAGAATGATCAGGACATCATTATAGAGATCTAAAGATGAATTTTCACCATATATACATGTATGTTACAAATTGTGCATCATATTTATACAGGTAGTACTGTACATGTCTCATTGAGACGTGAACATCGTCTGCGTAAATCACTGTCTGAAAAGCACCCTAAAAGGGGATTGCAGTAGGAGCAAGGAGTTATGTGATAACTCCTTGGTAGGAGTAGTTTTGATACCCTAAACAGGGAAACCCCTCTAACATCTCTGATTTAAATTTATACCCTTAACGGCGATTTCAGCGGATCTTCTTCTTATCACATCTGAATTTGATACCATTTTTCTTGATTTTTGCTGTTTTTGATACCCTATAAACGCGTAACCCGGGTTATCTGCCCAATGCTGAAAAAATACCCTTTTTATCCGTTTTCGTGTACGCGGATGATTTACAGGTCTCAATGAGACATGCCCCCCTGGGCGTTGTAAAGTCCACTTATTGGCGTAACAATAGGAGCATAATGAGGTGAAGATCCATTATTTGCCAATTGAAGTTTATTTTCCAAATTTTCGTAACTAACGATCCACACGTTCCTTCTTCAGAGAAACGGATTACATCAAAAATAATTTTTTATTTTTTTATTTTTACAATAACGAAAACAAAATTGTTGTACTTGTCACTATATTCCATGCAAAACCATTCTGTATTGATACATGCACATGTACATGTAGGTTCACAATGTTCAGTATTTTTTCCTTCACATTGTCGGTCTAATGAAAATAATTGTCGCCTACAACAGCATATGAAGTCATAGATGAGCTCGTAGTTCATCAATATCTTATTAGCATCTGGATCTCTGCCCAGTGGTGTGTGGCGTTGGTGCCAGTCAGGCGTACGGGGTGTAATTTACTCTTAATTGAGACAGAGCCAGATTTGCCCATTATAGATGCATGACATATTGGCTAGAAGAAGAAGTCTCGATGCTACTGACTGCGATCACGTCTGACTCTAGTGTCTTGGTCGTCAATCTTCATTGCACCTTGTTTCCTTCTACCTGGAATAATTTATGAAGTTCAGAGAGTTAAAGGGTACCAATCACCAAAAACTATTTTACTCTGTATGTTAGAGGTTCCATGTCATTCTACTATATTCGAATATCACTTCTATAAAGAGATATTACAAGTTTAATTATACTCCCTATAAGTATAAAAGCGACTCGTGAGTAGACTACTCAACGCACCCGTACGCGCTCGCCAAGATAAGGGCTAGTGCGGAACCCAACTCGGAGGTTCGGTTCCGCGCGAGCACCTTCATGTTTATATATTCTTTATTTCCTTCATACTCCTAAACTGTTGACCTATAAAATTTCAGATAAAGTTCTTTGAGGTTAATTTTATACTTTCTAGCAGTATACAAATTATTTTTTCAGGTGGTTGGTACACTTTTAAAGTTAGATCTCAGTGAATGTAACATACATTGTACATGTAGTTCCTTCCTGGTTTTGAGTGCTTTAATACATTTATGTGCTTTGAGCACACGAGGAGTCAAATTCCAAGGTTCTAATTACTTTGTCTTTTTTCCCATAGTTTTAGCTCTCCTTTATTGAATGTGTTAAAGCTGAAAAAATATGATCAAAACAATTTTTATAAATTTATTTGAAATATCTTTACAGGGGAACGATGACCACAAAACAGGAGGTTATCTAGCTGTCACGACAGCCAGACAAAGCCGTTTTATTTCTTTATCAATTATTTCAAGATGTTGTTCTCAGAGCTTGTTTGCTCAAAATGTTCTTGATTTTGTGAATTACATGTATCATCCTCAAAAAATTTTAAAGTTGTAAACAGTTTTTTGTCAAGGACTATCGAGCAAGGTATTGTATATTTTGCTGTTCAAAGGTGGGCCGTCCAAAGCAAACTGCTAACAAGTTTTTTATACTCTCATGTACATGTACATGTATGTTAAATTTTGTATATGTGTATGTAGATATCAAAATTTTAAGAAGTTGAAAAATATTTTGTTTCAGCTTTGAATTATTAACTGGTTTGCATTCATTACCTTTAAAATGTACCTGACATGTACATGTAATTGGAACAAACCTTACCATGTACATGTACATGTATGTACTTGCTCTAGTTTCAAGGAGAAAATTACCCTGAAAAAATGTTTTTTTGATCCTTAGGCAGTATTTGACACCCTTAAAGTGGAATTTACAATATTATGTTTGTCAGGGCAGTAATTTGCAAAAGGCTGTGTATTTAATAATTTCTTTTTTTTCATCTTCCCCCTCTCTCAACGTTTTCTAGGACGAGGCGATTCGATTCCACTTCCTCAGCGATGATGCAGTGCCAGATCGTCCAATCCTCTTGGTGGTAAAACAACTTCGGAGTGTCTTATCCTGGACTGTGCCTTACATGTCGCATGATGGGTAGGATTGGATGATCTTCATGGGTTCTTTATGGGATCTTTGGCTGTGAATATGATGAATTACCACCCCCATGCAAGGAAAAAAGCCCAACATCTATATTTCCTACTTAGCGGATCTAAAATAAACTTTGAATTGTGTTGATGATAGGCATATTGTTTTTAAACTAGAAATGTTGCTAAGTGGCATTTCATATGACCCCCAATACCTCATCATGGAGTATGCCTTATGTTGCACCTGACAGGTAGGATTGGATGATTTGTGTAAGGTTTTATGGTGTAGTGGCTGTGCATTTGATGATGACTGAACAAAAGAGGAAAAACCTCCAAGAGACACCTCCTCCCCCCACCCCCAACCTACATGTACCCCCCCCCCCAACATTAATGATCGCAGATTTTGACTGAGGATATTATGTACAGATGTACTGACAGATAATCAAATGAGGAAGTGCTTCTCAAAGCAATACATGTATGTCGATGGATCCCTCCTAGACATCAGGAAAAGAGAACTTCAGTTTGTCTTATATGTACATGTACATGTACATGGACAATCATATTGCCAAACGCCCACTCCATTCTTTTTTCCATCTGCAGGCAGAAGTATGGCTCAGTGAGCAAGACCCTGTGTCCTGACAACACTAACCAGAACATGAGCGTGGAGGAGACCATTACAGTGGTCGTCAGCACATCGTCCGCCATCGATGTACCTTTCACCCTCACTGCAATTTTTGTGGTCAATTTTAACTTGCAGTAAGTCTATCAAAAAAAGCTTTTCCTCCTTATATTGGCTTACTGAAATTTATTATTATTATTTTTTTTTTATTATATACCTCATACATAGATTCTTATTCACAGATTGGTCAAAACCATATCACATGACACGGCGCATCTTGATCTATCATTGCGCCAGAGGGTTTTGGCGTTCTATCAATTGACCTAAGGTCAAATGATAGAATGCCTAAACCCTGTGATAGAACGCGTAACCCCTCCGCGACTTTTGCACGCATACACGTACATGTGTACATATACAAAATTTGGTTTTCGTGAGTTGCTAGCTAGGCTACGACTACATTAATCAATATACGCACAGCGCATATAAGAATTCAACATGAATCAATGAATCAATGAAAAGGATGAATATAAAACAAATATGGACTGCTCTGTAATCGGATGGTGGTGGAAATTATTACTCCCTCGTGTTCATGCGGTGTTCATGCCGGCCCTTCTATCACACCCTCGGCTCCGCCTTGGGAGTGATAGAAGGGCCGGTATGAACACCACCTTGGGAGTGATAATTTCCACCATCATCCTCATTAGCAGTCAATATTTGTATACTATAACATATTATAGATATATTGACTGCTATGAGAGGCATAGTTGTTTTTATATACCTCATACATAGATTCTTATTCACTGATTGGTCAAAACTATATCACATGACACGGCGCATCTCGATCTATCATAGCGTCAGAGGGTTTTGGCGTTCTATCACTTGACCTAAGGTCAAATGATAGAAGGCCAAAACCCTGTGATAGAACGCGTAATCCCTCCGCGACTTTTGCACACACATGCGTAAACAAAATTTGGTTCAAGTTTTAAGAGCGCTTTCGCGAGTTGCTAGGCTACGTGACTGCGTTCAATATACGCGCAAGCGCGTAAGAATTCAACATGGTGACTTAGCAACTGAATCAATAAAAAGGATGAGGTATATAAAACAAATATGGACTGCTCTGTAATCGGATGGTGGTGGAAATTATCGCTCCCTCGGTGGTGTTCATACCGGCCCATCTATCACTCCCAAGGCGGAGCCGAGGGTGTGATAGAAGGGCCGGCATGATGATAGAAGCTAGGCCGGTATGAACACCACCTTGGGAGTGATAATTTCCACCATCATCCTCATGAGCAGTCAATATTTGTATACTATAGGCTCAAGGGTACCTTACACCCTGCTATGACCCTGAGGCGCGCCGAGGGGTCATAGCAGGGTGTAAGGTCCCCGAGAGCCTATAGAAACAACTGTGTCTCGATTATTAAAGCAGTCAATATATCTTTCATATACCGAACAAAGCCAGGTAAGAGTCAAAGAATACATGTGCGACTTACCATTCATGGGGTCCTCACATTTAAAAATCATCATCAAATTGTTAATAAACTTAAAAATTGGAGAAAAAAATCGAGATAGGAGATCGTCGGTCTTCTGCGCAAGTAACCTAAATTTAGCAATCAAATCGCACTGCAATTATAGTATCTGCGCTTGCGCTCGCTCAAAGTAAACCAATGGGGATTGCAGCAAAATTTAACTTTGCCCATGGGCGTAGTTCATTTTTGCGGGCATGGTTAAAAACACGACTTCACTTTCAACCAATCGGATGACAGGATTAGAAAAGATTCTTGAAGTAAGTTATATAATAGGCTAATGGTCTTTCAAGAATGAGGAAACTTTCACCCTCACTTGGATGTTTATAGTCCATTTCAACTGGCATTACATGTAAGTCTATCCAAAGAAGCTTTTTGTCTTCAAATTGGCAATTCTGAATTTATAGTCTACGTGATAATACATACATGCCAACCGTTCCGTTTTTAACGGAACCGTCCCGTTTTTTAAAGTCTTTAAAACCATGAAAAACGGAACGTTCCAATTTTTGGGAAATAGTATCAATACCAATCAGCTTTCCATAGCATCCGAGTGCTGAGAGGATTGCACTGCGCAACTTGCGTACAGTATAGTACATGTATACCGTTTACGTACGTTATACGTTAGCGCTATCGCAAGTCGCTCACCGCAAGTTCAGTCCGCAGTACTCGGTACCTATCACATAAATAGTCGTACATGATTTGTGATTTGGTTCGATTTCGGATGAAAATCTGTCAAAATAAAGGCAATCATGAGCGGAAAAGTGTCCGCCAGAGGCCTTGAGGCAGGCCGCTTGACCCCTTACTATACTCCAGGGAGCTCCACCAACACCACCGGCGGTGGCGGTGCAGCTCCCTGGAGTTACTGGACCCCCTGCCAATGTGCGTTCCGTTTTCTGAATTCCAAATGTTGGCAAGTATGGATAATAATGATAATGGTAATATTAATTCAATTATGGCAAACAAATTGGCAATGAATAGCAAAAGTCCCGATTCTGTAATCAACTGTGATACATGTGTATATACAGTGTACGTGTACATGTACATGTATATGTGT
Source organism: Heliocidaris tuberculata (assembly GCA_025618425.1). Taxonomy (NCBI): domain Eukaryota; kingdom Metazoa; phylum Echinodermata; class Echinoidea; order Camarodonta; family Echinometridae; genus Heliocidaris; species Heliocidaris tuberculata. The sequence continues at coordinate 19,633,391 of CM046833.1, forward strand.
TGCCATTTTAGAGATATGTCTGAATTTTTTTTCTTATACTTTATTTCAGATCCAGTAAAAATATCACATTCTCAAGCAACCCTGCAGCTCCACAGGTAAGAGTTTCCTACATAGTAGAGCTGACCATTTTTTTTTTTTACCTGTAATCCTGATTGTCCAGTGGCCTTGACAGTACAAACTCTATACATACTGTAAACCTACAGGTAATGTACATGTACAGTTAACAACACAATTATTCATACCCCCTGTAATTTTGAAGTCTTTTTGTGTTTTTCTTAAGAATGGAAGGTGGACTAGTGGAATTTGGGCACTGGTTGAATACTTATAATTGTTAGCTTGAGGTGAACAATAACTATGGTTTCACCTCATTTGCATAACAATGGAAATGCTAATATATTAATTTCCATAAATACGTAAATCATGAAAAACCAATTTTTCACAAAAACAAAATTGAAAAAAATGTTAAAGCTTTGTAAGGGTATGAATAATTGTGTTGTCAACTGTACATGTACCTCACATTGTAGGATCTGAGTGCAATCCAGATTTTGTAAGAAATGGGAATATCCGGGTCTGCTCACTGTTCATAAGGACCGCTATTCATAGAAAACCATAGAGAATGTACGTGAAAGGGAACTATTGGGGGCTCCATGATCCCCCATGTTTTAAACAAAGACCGTGTATGCCTAGGCTAATTATGCGCGTGTCACAACTCTCTCTTTCAACGTGCTCTGGATTTTCCTACTCAAGTGGTAACATGATAATTGGAAATTAATAAAATTTGTGTACAGTGAAAGAAACTGAATGAATGTCTTTGTTAACCTTAATATACATTTAATAGATGAAAGCTCTCTTTAATTAATCTATATAATTAACTACTTGAGAGTTGAATGGTAGCCAGTCATGTACAATTATTTGTAATAGATGTTCTCTGTAGGTTTCCATAGTGAGTGAGTATTCACAATTGAAGGCTTTCGGTAACACCATGTGGGAGCCTCTGCGAAGAGGCTGTTGATATATATTCTTTCGTGAAAAATAACCCACTTACACGTATGGGGAGATGATAATGGAATGAAATTCAACACTTACACAAGACTATTATTCGTAATACTCAAGCCTTGTCTTGAAGGTCGGGTCCAGTAGGGAAATGAACGTCTTTAATCTAATTTCAATATTTTGATTGAATGCATAAGTACACGTAAATATTGAATTTGATCTTGTTATGAAAACTCTTTTGCTATGGAGCCCATGGTTTTTTTATATTTAGAATTGGAATACATTTTGGTGAATCTGCCAAACAAGGTATTGTTTTGTTCTGGGGGGCGTTTCATGAAAGGACTTGTCAGATATTTTATCCGACAAATTTGCTCTCAGCCAATCAGATGCAAGGATTTCAGTAGCTTACACCTATATAACAGTTGTTGGATAAAATATCTGACAACTTCCTTTCATGAAACGCTCCCCAGATGGACATTGCTGCAACACTTTTAGTGAATGGGGAGGGGTGGGGGGAGTGGGGAAGGGGGAGGGGGGAAGGGGTAGGGGGGGTTGGAGTGGGGATGCTGGACAAAATGCACTAACAAAAAAGCATGCAGTGGAGCAAAATGTGGCCCAAAATTTTACAGTTTTTGAGAAGTAAGAAAGTATATACAAATTTGCCTATAATATTTTTAACGGGAAGCTTTGGGGCGTGAATTACATGTACACCAGATATAGACAAAGAGATCTAGATAAAATAAGCAGATTGCTGTTCAATACATATCAGGAGGTCTTCTTCCAGGCTACATGTAAAAATAACATTTACATGTACATGTACATGAAATCTCCATAACAGAATTTTTTATTATTCTAACTGAAATACATGTAGTATGATAATAGTAATCAGTGTCCACTTTCTTTTTCATACATGTATGTCAAATGAAGTGGCAATACAATTTGCTGAAGCTTAGGGTTGTCACTTTTTTTTAAATCTCTCTCTCCCTCTCTCTTTTTACAGTATTATCAGTATGAATTTCCAGAGGGAGTAGATATGGTGCTGGTGAAAGCCAAGTCAGAGAATGAAACATGTGCCTACCTCTCAGTTCAAAATGCAGAGGTAAGTAGACTCTTTAATCTTAATACTCCATTCAGGTGGTGGGAACAATATTCATCATGGTCATGTTACATGTAAATGTATACTTCCTTGTTCTGTCTCTTTCCACCTCTTTCCACCTCTTTCCACCTCTCTCCACCTCTCTTTCTTTCTGATTTTCCACTTTCTCCAGTTTTCGTGAATGATAAAATCCCCGTCTTAATGTTTCTTTGTCTCAATTTTATGCTCCCCCTCCCTATATTTCTCACTCACCCTCTCTCTCTCTCTCTCTCTCTCTCTTTCTCTCTCTACATGTATCTCTCTCTCTTTCTCTGTATTACTGTTTTGGTCTCATGAAGTTTATGTGGAACAACTTTCAATTCAATTTCAATTTTATTTATTTCGCAAGATAAAATCAATATACATGGTAACAATAGATTATTATACAAAATTACGCGGGGCTTTCCATGAAGGTTAAAAAACCTTTAGAACCAAAATATTTTAGGCACAAAACAATTCAATGAAACACACAAACACCTAAATTATAACAACAACAGAAAAAAAAGAATTAAAAAAACAAACAAATTCGAATATAACACCATAATTAACTGTGATGATTTATAATAATTATTGTATTGCATATTGCAATAAATCAGTGGGATATCTTGCGGATCGAACTACCTCCTCATTTTTTTAGCAATGCTCATGAAATTTGGCACACACATTTGTCTTGGGATGAAGATGTGCAAGACATATTTTTGGAATGTGTCGGAAACTGCGTTGCCATAGTAACAACATATTATGGCAATAAATCAGGGGAAAATATTGCGGATCAAACAACTTCCTCACCTTTTTCAAGCAGTGCTCATGAAATTAGGCACACACATTGTTCTTCTGGTAAAGATGTGCAAGACACATTGTTTCAATGTGTGGCAAATGCATTGCCATAGTTACAACATATGGCAATAAAACAGGAAAATAAGCAGATCAAACCACTTCGTCATTTTTGAAGCAATGCTCAGGAAATTTGGCACACACATTGGGGCAGGGGTATTAATCACCTTCAGTGATATTCTAGTTATTTACTAATAATATTGTAAAATTATTGTGATTTTGTTATGTCCCTTTATATTTTGTCTTGTTTCTCTTTTAGGAAGATAAAGCTTCAATTTTTATCTGGATTCATACATGTACATGAAATTTGCAGCCCATGTCATGTGAGGGTCAACAAGAAATAAACAAAATGATATATCTTTGAGAGATTTCAATCATCTTTTACTTTCTTAATAGTGTCCAATCTTTGATGATGTTTCAACCGTGCGCTACAATGAGGGAACATTCCAGACGATGACGTTGCAGGCAGCAATTACAGTAACGGTAAGCCACTAACAGTTCTGACACCAAATACATGTATTTATCCTTAAGGGGTTCGGTAACTTTGTGGAGGCTTGATTTAATAAATTGTTGAATTTTGATATCTGTCTTGTATAATGATGTTCAGAAGGATGAATAAATAGCCAGGCATAGAAAGGTTTTCAAATATATAATGCTATCATTAAGATATCTATGACTGAATACTCCCATTTACGAAAGCGTATGGCCATATGCTTTAGTCTGACAATGAGTCTATGGGGGAAAATGAGTCTGGCATTTCCAGTCACTTGCATATGTTTACTTTTGTGAAGCACATGATGATTTTGAAGTGGTTTTTTTTTTCTGGGCTTCATTTTTACACCATATTACATACACAGATAGCATGTAAGGTCAGGCAGCTCAGATTTTATCAAGCCTCTACAAAGTTACCAAATCACTTTAAGTGCAGTTTTCATATATATTATATGGCCTTTGATTTGCAAACTACTCATACAAGGGCACATTTCAGAGACTTTTTTTTCGGGGGGGGGGGGGGGTGGAATTTGTTCAAGCTATTGAAATCATGTGCACCAAGTATGTACATGTATATTGAGTATTTCTTACCGGTAATTTGATCCCACACACATACATGTACAGTATGGCTAGAGTGCCCAAGCCTGCGCAGTGCCCATGTCTGCGCACAAGCGTAACTGCGCGATTCTGATAAAAGCAAACACGCAAGGAACACAAGCTTTTCATCTTTATTATAGCAATCGGTATTCATGCCAAAAACGAGTCAAAATGATGTGAAAAGGTCTTATTTCAGATATTTTATTCTCAAGCCTCAAAATGTTGTCTTTCACGTCAAAACTCGCGAACTGCGTGTATAATGAATGAGTGCACAGACATGGGCACCATTGTTTTTTTAACACTGAAACGGCCGCCGTTTCTTGTGGATATGGCATTGTTCTTGCTCTAATTTTGATGAGATTTTTTTGCAAACTTACTCTTTAGAATATCAGGAATAATATAAAACTAAGCTTTAGAGGAATATTGGAGAAATTCTTGTTCATTTTCTGGTCAAATCTTAGGTGCGCAGACATAGGGCTACCCATCATGCATGTAATTGCAGCAAAAATTTGATGCATGTGTAAATGCATTTGACATTGGCATTTAGCAATCTTCCTATACAACATGTACTTTTAATCAGTTACATGACATTCTGCTTTTCAGTAACCGACATGTATTTTCTTGATTTAATATTGTCTTTATTATCTTCTTTGTGACAGAGGGACATGTATAAATCTGGCCTTTTTTATGTGGTGGTGGTTGTGCATGCAAACGACAACATGTGCGACAATAACTACAAGACATTGAGCCCACTCGAAGGTGAGAAGTCCCTATTTTGTAAATTACGTTCACATTGGCCACATTAGATTTCCTCACATGGTTATGAACGAGCACCTTACTTTCAATAATTCCGTAATGATTCTTTTGACAGTGGTAAATTTTACAAGTCGATGAGAGCAGGGGCTGCAGAGTGTTTTTGAAAGTGGGGAGCTGATTTGATTTTACATGAATAATATAAACAATTTTCAAGCCTGTTTTTCCGAGATTTTATGAAATGTGTCTACTCAAAAAAGAGGGGGGAGGATTGCAGCCTCCCCCCCGGTTACAGTCTATGTGCTGCAAAGCGTGTGAGGTTTGGAGCCTTTGCTCAATGCGTAACATTATTTACGATCCTCTTCATCAGCTCAATATACAGGGTCGTCCCCACGGACAAAGATTGTTACACTGACAGTGGAACACACCCTTGACAGTAAGTACAGTCTAGATGCGTTTATATTTCACACAGCGACCCCTGTAGCAAAAGTGCCCCCGAAATGCGGTCACCAACTTTATATCAAAACTACACACTCAGTGGAACCTCGTTATAAAGAACACTGTTATTACAAACTCGCATTATAACAAGGGAATTTTGCCGGTCCCACTTCTTTGTATTCTGTTTTTGTTTTTTGTTTTGCCTGCTGCATGTACATGTATAACAAGGTTTTGTTATAAAGAGGTGTTTTCCTTGGTCACACGAGCTTCCACTGAACCCCCAACTGGGGACAGTTTTAGGTGGGATAGTTGTCTGGGGATGGTGGTTGAATGGGTACAAAATTATCCACATGTACATGTACATGTACTTGCACTTGTCCTGGAATCTAAACTTGATGGTCGCCGTCACCGATTGGCAACTGTGGCAGCTGGTATGTATATGACAGATTAGATTTACATTAGCATGTGTGCACTAATTTGACAAATCCTTCAACCAGTGTACATGTACAGGTGTGCCCGAACGCTTACATACACCTGGGCCCCGTCTTACAAAGAATTGCGATTGATTCGAATTCCTCCTATCAACTGCAAATTACCATTCTCCTACATGTATCTCTTTAATAAGAACAGACTTGCGATTGATATCAGTTGCAAATTATTTGCAATCAGTCGCAACTCTTTGTAAGACGGGCCCTGGGCCCCGTTTCATAAAACTTGTTATCAATAACAAGTTACATTAATTGCCATAAGCTACTGAAATCCTTGAATCTGATTGGCTGAGAGCAAATTTGTCATAGAAATGGGGCAGTTGTTATTGATAACACGTTTTATGAAACAGGGCCCTGGACGGAAAACAGTTTACCGCGTATTTTCACAACTCCACTCATTCTTGCATGGAGTCATATACAGTACACACGTAAATGTACATGTACATGTATGTCTCAGAGTGATTTTACTTGATGCACATACTGTATGATGCATACATTGAGCAGAGACCAAACTTCTTTGTCTTTTGTGGATAAAAGTTAGCAGGAATGCATTGAAGTTGTGAAAATTGATGTATTGTTTTTCTACCATGTGTATGTATACTTTAGGGCCCAACTATACTTTTGCTTACATGTACATGTACATTTACAGTAAGTGTAAGTTCTTGAACATGTTTTACTAATAGTACCAGCCCTATTTCCACATGACTATATCACAACTCATCTTTCTTTGCAGCCCATCAGTATTGGAAACCTATCATGGCCACCTTTGGGGTGATTCTGGCCATTTATTTCTTGTCTGGGTTCATAATAGTAGGAAAAATAATAAGGTAAGTTTATTTCTTTGATTTAAACAGTCATGTAAAAGTATTATGAGGGAATGTAAAGTGGAGCTAATGACACTGTATTATGGGAGAGTCTCAAATTTAGTGTAAATTATTAATCATTTTGATCAGATATATGCCAGTACCTGTATGTATGTGCAGCACATATTGACTTAGAAAATCTGTGTTCATCCTATGCTGACTATATTATCATTATTATGATTCATATTACAAATGAAGTTCTGCTTAATCTAAATTTATTTTGGTACTCCTGTTCAGGCAAAGAAAGGCAGATCCAATGGCAGGGACAGCTTCAGAAAGAGGTAAAAACACTCTCTAAAATCCTTCATGAAATATAGCTGTGTCATGTTTTATTCATTATTGTGTATATGTGAGTCAGATTGTTTCTTTGTACCATTTGAAATACATGTAGTTGTCAAGTTTCATCTGGGCCCCGTTGCATAAAACTAACCATTACCGGTAACTTTGCCATCAATGGTAACTCCCATGGAAACCTTGAATTTCATTGGCTGTTGAGTGATGTTACCATGGTAGTTACCATTGATAGCAGAGTTACCATTAATGGTAACTTTTATGCAACGGGGCCCTGATCCGTAATACTTACAATATGTATCATAAAAAATGCAGAGAAATTTCATAGTTTTGCCCATTTCATAGGCTTTCATGATCTAAATATTCATGTGTACATGCACCTATAAAATGATTTGATCACTTCTGAAATGATAATGCAAAGTTACAAAATAGCAGAATTTGTTTCATCTATAAGCCTTCATTGCACACATTCAAGTAGATCAGAAATACAATTTCAATTTCATAAAAGTTTATGTCGTATATGTTTTAACTCTGCTATGGGTCAAAACTCCAGACTGCCACATTGTTAGGAGTAATGGTACATATACATTTGTACACGTACACTGGGTGAATTCAAGTTTGGTGTGGAAAGCTGGTGTTGGTGTTGGGGCAAAACTAGCACCAGCCACAACACCGAATCTGAAATGAAGCTGGTGCTGGGATTGACTTCACTAGATGTTGAGCTATGTGATTGGTATTATTTTTATAAACCCGAATTCGGTGTTGGGGCTAGAATCAGCAGCCCAATTCAACCCCTCAACACCAACACCAACACCAACACCAACGACAGACTTGGAATCTCCCACTGTAGATGTGACAAAAGTCGACTGAGGCAGTCCATGTAATTGTAGGGGTTCCACTGGCTAATAGTTATACAGATCAAAAACATCAAGAGAAAAATGTCAGACTCTGTTTTCACATTCATTCTGTAAGATATTGTATGTACTCATTAGAAAAAAAAAATGCATTGATCATTTTTGTATTGTGTTTTGAGTCTTAATATTATTGAAAAGCATTATTTCATAATGTTGCATTTACATGTACAGATTTTCAATATTTTCTCTTCTCTTAACCCGTTGACTACTGGATTCTTAAATTCTCATAGGCTAAGTACAAGAGCCACCCGGTTCCTGTAGTCTATGGGTTAAGAGACTTGCATAAATAATTTTGTTTGCATTTTGAATTATGTATATACATGTATGTCAACTACATGATATGTACATGGAATGGTTTAGTTTGTATATGTACACTGTATATTCTATTTTCACTTCCTGCAAGTTCTGACCAAAAAATCATTTGTGAATGATATACCAGTAATCAATTTAGAGAATGATCATGTTTGGACCAATATGCCAAGATTGAATAAGGCTGTTGGATTAAGGACTTCCTTTTTAATTTGTTTGAAATAGACATAGTGAAATGAAGGGACAATATCAAAGGTCTAAAAGAATTTTGCCATTATTACATTGCCTCTCCTGAATTCAATGTTGTGAAATATTTTTTTTATGTAGCTTCTTACATGGAATTTTCATATTTGAAAGGAAATTTTTAATATCATTAATGAACTTTACATCAAAGAAGAGTTATTCTTCTCTGAAAGTACCTATCATCAAAACACCAGCTGTAATGTACTTCTTTTCTGTTGAGTATTACTCTATGTTTCATTTATATCTTCTTGTCTGTTGTATGGCTCAGTTGCATGATAGATAGATGTACACGTACGTGTAGGAATGTTCTAATGTATTATGACCATGAGTAGTCCAAATGTTTAATATCTTTGTTTATTCCCCGCCCATTTCAATGATTGACATATATCTTTCTCATGCTGTTGCCTGGATACCACCAAACTGTGCATTCCTATGTGAAATGAACCATTACATCAGTTGTTCTTCTTGGTACAGTATGCCATTTTTATGATATTATATTCTGCATGTTGTGTGGTTCGTTTGGGTGCATTTTGCTGTCTTTGAGAGCCAGATAGTTGTAGTAATACCTGTATACTAAAGGCCATTTTAACCCACTAACAACTTCACCTTCAGAGCTGCAGAATTTTCTAAAGGTCTATGAATCTGCTATGCCTCGTCAAATTGGCACCAATTATTCGTATACATGTACATCCCACTCTTACATTCTCAAACAATTTAGTGAATGAAAAATTCGAAAATGCAACCAAAATATCTTTACAAACAAAACTTAACAGGACTGGTGTGTTTAATATAATATCAGATTCTATCTCAAACAGGATTCCATGACAGACACAGATCTGAGGCATCAAAAAATGTTTTTGTTAATGTTGAGTGGTCTTTAATAATAATTGGTTGCCAAAGGGTTTAGACATTAACGTATAACCCACTTTCCTGGCAAAGCTGGGTTTTCCCTAACTCCAGGGAGCTCCAACGCGTAGCGTTGGAGCTCCAGGTACAACTAACCAAAATCTTCCTCGCCCATTAGTTTGGTCGGTCTCATCGCTTAATTTCGGCAGGTAAGATGAAAATTTGTACTTGCATTTCAAGAGAATTACTGTAACTATCCAGCAGGCACTTTGATTTCACGTTTTGACGATTATTTCGATGAAAAAAATGGAATTTCCTCACCGACCTGATCTTCCCCCGTACTGTACAGTCGATTCAAATGACTCGATCAGCTCGGCGAGGAAATTCCTTTTTTTCATCGAAATAATCGTCAAATCGTGAAATCAAAGTGCCTGCTGGATGATACAATAATTCTCTTGAAATGTAAGTACAAATTTTCATTTTACCTACCGAAATTAAGCAATGCGACCGACCAAACTAATGCCATGGGCGAGGAAGATTTTGGTTAGTTGTACCTGGGGCTCCAACGCTACGCGTTGGAGCTCCCTGGGGTTAGGTTTTCCCCAGCTTTTTGTAAAGCTTTTTAAAATTTTTTTTAACTACTTGTAATTGTGGAGAGTTTGATTAATCTCACGCACAGAACCATCAGTGAGTAGGACTACATAAATTCTGGTCGACCTCTAAGTTGAAGGAAGTAAAAACACCAGAATTTTAAAAACAAATAACAAAAAACACCAACATTTTGGGAAAATTTCCTTTATGTATTGTAGGATAATAAAGTAATCTTAGGTAGCTTAGCAGAATGTTGTGGCACGTAAGAACATGTACAGTTCCTTCAATAAGGTCTACATGTATATTTCCTTGATCAAGTGATACAATTTTAGGCTGTATTTGGCCGGCGATCATGCTCTTTTGGAACTGATGCATGAGATCGAGAATGCCCTTTTTAATACTTTATTCTGTAAGTAGTCCTGGCTTTAAGGTTATCTGAACAATAACCTTGCATATGTGTGAGTAGATTAATCTACATGTATAGATGGCTCATGTATTTCCCTGTAGTTGTTTCTCATGTAACAAATCAAATGAAAAATTATGTTACTCCATTAACCTGCCTAAAAAGAGACCCGAAGTGCCCAAATATCAAGTGAAATTATACTACTGCTGATGTCGATTCGTGGAATATGAATTTTAAAATTAGTGGACTTGCTCTACCAGAGTTTGTTGAGAACAAGGCAGGGAAATCCTCCCTGCCTATGAGATGATCTAGACTTATAGTGGAGATAGCATACATTTTTAAATTGGAGAGAGAGAGAGAGAGGCAGGGAGAGGGAGGGAGAGGGAGAGAGAGAGAGAGAGAGACGTACATGTACAAACAGAGAAAGAAAGTAACATACAAATGTACACACGTACTGTACTTCTGAACAGTAAAAGCACAATGTACCGATTATACATGTATTGTCAGTACGATAAACTAACAGTGCACAGAGAATGTTTGCCTTGTGTGGTTTTGATGTGAAAGCACTTTTGGGGAATTTGTTTGCACAGCAATGCATCCATGCAGTAATACTTCAGTCACACTAACAAGTTGTACATGTACATGTATGCTTAACCCTAGTAACCATGTATTGCTAATCACAAATAAAGCTGTCATTATTTAGTGGAAAGAATTTGTTGAATTGAAATTACCAAATAACATACATGTACATGTAATCACATTTCACAGTAGAAAGTAATTGTTTACTGCACTTATTATGTTGTACGTTTTTTTTTAATAATTAAAAGCTCATATTGTGTTTGGGAATAGCAGTTTGCTTGCAGTGTACGATGCATGTGTCAATTTTGAATAAGAAGAAGAAGTTGGAAAGAAAAAAATCCCCTGTCTCTTTAGTAGTAAAAGTTTGCCTGAGGAGGATTAATTTTTTGCCCCCAATGCTCTCACTGCTTAATCATTTTTGTAAGTATTGTTGGTTTGATGTCAATGACTTTTAAGGAAATATAATGTGCAAGGTAATGTATACATAGCCAGACTTTTTTAATGCTGTGATTTTTATGTACATGTATTTGGGAATTTTCCAACCTGCTATGAGATTAATATCTTTTATCATATCATGTGTCAGATGATATTGAATAGATATTTTTAAATACCATCATCATTTTTGGGGATAATATAATGTAGAAAGTGGATCATTGTGTATATAGGTCCCCCCCCCCCCCCCCCGTCTTTAATAATGAAAAGACAACGATCAAATAACAATAGAAATGTACATATAGTTTGTGGCAGGTTGATAAAAATACCCCTACCAAAATTCTATAGAAATTTGACCATTAATCTGCATGCATGATCTTCAGATCTGATTGTATGCATTATTTCTCTAAAACCGCCATCCTTCAAATATTTCTCCCTCAACCTTGTAATGCATGCAGCTTAAAGCACTGTAGGAAATGTTTTTCCTTATCAAGTACAGTATTAAATACAAATTTTGTAATTTGCAACCGGTGCTGAGAATTAAAAAAAAGATAATTCTAATGCATTAATTTTGCAGATTATTTCTTTCTTACAGATCCGGAGTCCGATGCACCAGATGGGCAGAGGCCCTTCGCTCAAGCAGAATCTGCAGGCAGCAACTATGGCACGGCAGGTCAGAACTCTATTCTTTGTTAACAACGATTGGAAGAGTTTATAACTTTATGTAGGGAGAGAGAGAGAGAGAGAGAGAGAGAGAGAGGAGAGAGAGAGAGAGAGAGAGGGAGAGAGAGAGGGAGAGAGAGAGAGAGAGAGAGGGAGGAGAGAGAGAGAGAGAGAGAGAGGGAGAGAGAGAGAGAAAGAAAGAGCGGGGGGGGGGGGGGGGGGGAGGGAGAAGGGAAATACGTTGTATGTAATGAGTGTAAACCAGTATTAGGCTTTGCAGTATTTACAAGAATAAAAAATGAGAACCAGGTTTTGGATAAAATATCAGATACATTACAAGAAGGAAGATAGAATTATGGAAACACTAAAGGTAAGGAGAGATAGAGAAACAGAGACAGACAGGAAAAGAGATAGAGAAAGAGAGAGAGAGAAGAGAGAGAGAGAGAGGAAGGGGAGGGAGAGTGGGTGGGAGAGTGAGGTACACAGACATGACTGAAATCTGTTTAAATGAGTTTATTCACTGTATACATGTACTGTCATGTTTTACCTATTTAATTCTGCAATGTACAGTTGTATCTCCAATCATTATTAACAAAGCTAAACTTCCCTTCTTGCACCAAACATGCACTAACAGAGCTAGAATCAGGGGACACACCATTATACGGTAACACGCTTCTCTGCAATTAATGAACTTAACCTAAATGTATTTATTGTGCCAACAATTGTACAAACATGCTCTACAGATCTTACCCATCAACTCAAACTTTCAAAGCCAGCAATAATTTGCCAGAATTGATTTTACTGTATTTTGTGAAACTAAGAGTTCCCAAGCTTTGCTGTGATATACATGTATATTATACATGTACATATAACTCTTTTAAATTTAGAATTTGGACCTTTTTGTTATACTGAGAGCAATCAATAACATTCTCACAATCAGAGAAATTATCTCCCCCTCCGGCTCCATTTTGCTCTATTGTCCGATTTCCAACATATGGGTGGTTTGGAACTGTTTTGTCATGAACATAATTTGCATTATTTCATGAAACAAATCTTAAATTATGCTTCTTTTTTCATTGCTCATTTTTTATGAAATATTTGTTTAGTAATAGCCTACACTTTTTTCTTAATTCACGAATCTCTTATGAATATCAGGATAAAAAGAAGAAATGCTTTGCTTTGAAAGGGTTTAATGTGCTATCTAATATTTTTTTCTGTAAAAATTGTAAGTGGCTTTAAAAATTCACATGAATCTGTACTGAAAAAAAATATTCTGAAATGTTTTTAGGCAACATTAATGGTAATTAGTATTTCATTGATAGAAACATGCCTCTTTCACATTCTTCGTTTTCTTAGTGTGTCTCTAAACGGCCAGTTTTCTGGAAGACTTTTAGAGGTCTTTCTCTGTTCTGTTAGGTTGCAGCAAGAAATGTAGCTTTCAAAATTGTGGAGGGTTTTGTTTCTCTTTATTTGGTGGCGGTAATAGTTGAATTCATACAGAGCCGTCGGATGGGGGGGGGGGGGGGGTGGTTGGTGCGACTTCAGAGAATTTTGGATGTGTCACCCTCACATTTAAAGAGAGAGAAATTTCCACCCATGCTTACAAAAATACATGTACAGTGTACATATATTTCAGTGAATGAAAATGCACCCCCCCCCCCTTTCCAAACAATTTCTGGTGACCCTGGTCGCACAGGGATGTTTCATTGGCGGGGACTTCATCTTAAAAGCTTAATATTCATTGGCTTAGTAGTGCCTAATCCTGGCCAAGGTGGTATGTTTCTTTGAACAGTGTGACATGTATAATTGCGGTCATCAAAATTCTACACATGCATGAATCATATATGTACATTTAGTGCTTCAAAACATAATGTACACCATGTGCATGTACATGTAGGGCCTACTTTTACACGTACCTTTAGCCAGCCTTTTCATCTTTTTTTCTCTTTCGGAATTTGCTTGTTCTAAAATTGCTCATGCTACATTCTATGCTTCTTTGAATTAAAGAAAGAAAGGGCTTGTAACCCATTGCATACAGGAACCAATTAGTCCCTGTATTAAAGGTTATATGGGAGTTAAAGAAGTTGGTAGTCAACTGGTCAAAAGCATGCATCCATACATAAAATGCAGCAAACTTAGGGGTTGTTAGACCTTTGTCATCCATTTTGAAACCATACATATTATTCCATGTTTATCCCATAAGTACAGTATATATTCCATTCATACATTTTAATACTGTATGCACATTCATAGTCATATCTTTTCTTTGTTTATTCTTTTCGTTTGACCTATTCCTTTATTCAGTATTATGTTCATATTTATGCACATTTTCCTATCTTTCTTTCTTTTACTCTTTCTTTTGGACCTTCTTCCTTATTCATACAGGACCCGGTCCAGGTCCAGGACTAGAAAGCAATAACAGACTAGACAGTGTGGTCAGGAATGGCAATAGTCCAACCACAGGCAAGAACTACCTGTAGATTGCACTATTTAACATGACATGTTTTCCTGCAGCCTAGAACTGTCTCTATGGATCTTTGACACATAAAATGCAACATTGGCAGTATCCAAAGTGTTAAGAAAAAAGATAATAGCAGGGATCCCACTTTTCAGACAAAAGTAGGAATTCCTACTTTTTCAACATATTTTTAGCCATAGAAAACCACTTTTTATGTACAAAAGGGCCCACTCTAGATGAGTTTTCCTACTTTTTTATCAATTCTAAGTGGCATCCCTGTAATAGCATGTTCAGATGAATAAGGATGATTACGGCATGTCGTTTACTGACTGTAAATCTGTGGCATGCTTTGTTTGTAGCATGTACCTTGTCCATTGAAGTAATACATCATTAGTCCCGGGGGGGGGGGGGGGGGGGATGTCTCATTGAGACCTGTACATCATCCACGTCCATGAAAACGGACAAAAAGGGTACTTTTCAGCACTAGGCGTGTAACCCGGGTTACGCGTTTAGGGTATCAAAAACAGCAAAAATCAAGAAAAGGTTATCAAATTCAGAGGTGATAAGAAGGAGATCCACGGAAATTGCTGTTAAGGGTAGAAAACCCAGAGATGTTAGGTGGGTTTCCCTGTTTAGGGTATCAAAACTACTCCTACTGCAATTCCCGTTTAGGGTGCTTTTCAGAAAGTGATTTACGCGGATGGTGTACAGGTCTCAATGAGACATGCCCCCTGGGGCAATTAGCAGCCATTTTATCGGGAAGCTTTTTTCTTGGGATTGTTCAGACATCGGCCCGTTACCCCACTGCCTAGTGGAACTGTGTGGTCACTGCGTTAAACCTATAGGAATAAAAGAATTCAGTAGCCAACAGGTTAAGAAGAATACTGTACACGAACACTTGAGCTGACAGAGAGATCCAGTTTGAAGAAAAGGAAATGATGATTCACATGCTTGTTTGCTATTTATTCTGAAAATACCACAGAGCTGTTATTTAAATGACGTTTATTTTTGGAACAACAGGTCTGGAATAACAAAGATTATGGCAAGTGAAATGATACCACATTCTTAGCACTGTCATACAAGTACATAAACATATAATGTAATAAATTTGCCTGTACATTCTTTTAATGCTGCATGCGTCAGAATGTGCATGTACATGTACTTTAATTTGCATGTTATTGCATCATTCTGCCAAGTTAGCTACTAAATCGTATATGACTATTCCATACACATTGAAGAAATCATTGTTCCACGTTAAATTTTTCTATTTGCCTTTTGATTCTTATTTACATGTATTTCCTGATTAAGGCTATGAAAAGCATATTGCACCCACAACTTGAAAAAGATATCATTTATTTTTGTTTTCCTTCAATTTAGAGTGATGATTTTGTTTTTCATAAAATACATTTATTCATTTCAAAGTAAAAATGTAAACCTTATTGGCAACACATTTCCAAATGCAAAAGTCTGTAAATTTCATTATAATAATTCATACACTGTGTGCTCCTCATGTAAGCATAACAGATTAATTATTTTCTTCAACTGTTCAACATTAAACATACCATTTACTTTGTTTGTTTCACTGTTTGTGAATTTCAGAAATATCTAATCCATTTGTTATTAATTTTTATGATTATAGAAACGTCACAATCCACAAGAAATCTTCTTTGCTACATAGTCAACCATTTATGGATTGGAAAAGAAGACCTTCGGGTTATAGTTATTTAGTTAATCTTTTTCTTTTCCCGGCATCTGTGTGACTCTCTTCTAATCCTACTGTAGTTGTTTTTGTATTCACTGATTTCTTGATTTCGATTTCGTCTTTGCCGAGTAAAAATGTATAATGATAATAAATAGTGTTTTTCAATGAACTGAAAACAGTTTCTTTTGCAATATCCTGTCATTACTTATACTCAATAATTATAACCTTTATTTTTTTTTAACGGTGTATTCCTGTAGAGAGAAACACAAGTCCTGCCAGGAGGAAACCTGACTCAGAAGATCGACTCATAGTGAGCAGCGATGACGAAACCGACATCGACATGCTGGATGACATCGAATCAACAAAAGAGGTTTACAGGACAAAGGTACAGTAATGTAATGTAATGTATTGTAGGATAACCCTTGGTTATCACTGATGAAAATGTTACAGAACGGTAATCTTGAGTTTTACATTTTCACATATTCAAATCCAACTCATGCATGTAGCTCACAGTCACATCTCCAAATCGATCCCTCACTGAATCCAAACAGACAAGTTATTTTCCATTTTGGATTATGGAGCGTTTTGTTCGGTCTGTTATCGATCTTGTTGGTGTGACTTTGGTATTACACGGAATGATTCAGTAAAAAGATTTCCAGCAAGTTTATTTTTTATTGTTAGTACACGTATTTTGCATTTCGCTGATCAAAATCATTCATTAACAATTCAGAATTTGCTATAAGGAAGATTCTCTTGTGATAGATGCATCACCAAAAGTCAAGATCAGTTTCACGATATGGTACATGCATACATGTACACTGTACATAATTCAGACGAAACAATCATGTTTGAATCCACAAACAAACATTTAGATCCAAACAAACATTTGGATTAGCTTCCAGAGAATGTAAATGTGCATAACTCTATCACCAAAACTTAAAGGAGAATGAAACCCTGGGGAAATATCCATTTTAATGAAAAGAGAGGATAAAGAGAAGCAATTTTAAAAAGTTCCATCGAAATCGGTTACGAAATGAAAAAGGTTATGAAAGTTTGAAAAGTATCAATTTACTTTCTATGGCGATCCTCAAATTGGCAGTGTTGCTTCAAAATGGCAGGTTTAGTAGTACAACTCTCCATATGTTTTGTACACAAAATTTCACATTTTCTCCATTATCTCTTAAGATGCTGCTTGTCTTTTTCTGAACTCAACATATGTTGTGTCAAATACAGTTTCCCATGATATATCTTGAGCTCAAAAGGAGACAAGCTGCACCTTAAGAGATAATGGGGAAAATATGAATTTTGTGTACAAAACATATGGAGAGTTGTACTACTAAACCTGTCACTTTGAAGCAACATTGCCAGTTTGAGGACCGCCGCAGAAAGTAAATTGAGACTTTTCAAACTTTCATAACTTTCTTATTTCGTAACCGATTTTGATGGAACTTTCTTTAGATTGCTTCTCTCTACCCTCTCTTTTCATTAAAATAGATTTTTCTCAAGGGTTTCATTCTCCTTTAAAATCAGCTTCAAGATAATATACATGATGTACATGGATGGCATTCAAACCTAATGTTCCACATCTGCCCAAAGAGTTCTTTTCTCTTTGGTCTACAGTAACTATTAAAACATGTTCTTAGGTATACCAAACAACTAGGAAAAGTGATTTTTCACCAAGTCCCCAACACTCTGCAGACATACATTCAACTAAAAGGTCATAGAATCCAAATGGCTTAAAGGGAAATCCAACCTTAATAGCAAGTTGCTCTGAAAGAAAGAGGAAAAATCAGAGAAGCAGATTGGTGAAAGTTTGAACGAAATTGGACAAGTAATAAGAAAGTTATGATTTTTTGAAAGTTGTAATCACTATGCATATGGGAATTTCAAATTGGCCGAATAGGTAATGTCACTGTGATGTACATGTAGCTGTGGACAACTCCCCCATCCGCTCTAACACACAAAATGACTAAAATGTCACTTTTTTTTCAAAATGCATTACTCAGTAGGATCTTTTCGTTCATGAGGACCTAGAACAATATGCTATCTCCAATATATTTTGAGTACTGCCCCGAGGGTAAAGGCGCCTCGAAGAAAACCGCAAATTAATGATATTTTTGTGTACGACAAATGGGACAGTTGTCCACAAAAATGTCACAATTGACTCACCAAATTGCCAATTTGAGATTCGCATAGATGTAGTGACCTCATTTTTCAAACATCCATAACTTTCTTAGTCCTTGTCCGATTTCTTTCAAACTTTCACCATCCTGTTTTTCTTATTTTTCTACTTTCATACAAATCATCTTATTACCAAGGTTGGATTGCCCTTTAATTTCTTCTTGATGTGTTTCTATTCATGCGCTTCTACAGACGGAGCTCTTTGTGAGTGATCTGTCACGGAAGAGAGTCAACACATTAGAGAAGAAGTACAACATGTATGCGTGGAACCTTATCACGGTGTCTGTTTTCTACGCTCTCCCAGTCGTTCAGCTTGTCATTACGTATCAAGTGGTAAGATTTTAGATACATGTACATTATACATGTAATGAATGTGCAGGTCCCCATGCCAACTCTATAAGTGGTACCCTGATTGTGAACAAATATGTGATTTAGTAGTTGTGAAGTTTTAGTGAAAAAGGTGTGAAGTACATGTACATGTAGTTCTTGTTTTGCTGTTGAAGAGGGACAGTGAATAAGTGAAAAAGGTGTAAAATAGTTGTTGTTTAGCTGTTGAAAAGGGAGAGTGAATAAGTGAAAAAGGTGTAATATAGTTGTTGTTTAGCTGTTGAAAAGGGAGAGTGAATAAGTGAAAAAGGTGTGAAATAGATGTTGTTTAGCTGTTGAAAAGAGCTAGTAACCAATGAGCTGGCTCTTTTGTTGAACTAATCCCCCTACTGATGATGAGATCCTGGAGATTAACAGTACATGTAGAAGAGTCCTTTCTGGGCCAGGAGGACAGGAAGTCTGCTATTGTGAAGGGTAAAAACAATGACTATTTGTGACCCGGCACCACAAAACCACCAAAAAGTCGCCAATTTTTTTTCTTCTGATTTTAACATATTTAGATAGAACAAAGTCTCAGCTTTAAAATGATATATGACTCATTATAATTGAAACTTTCTAACCCTTTTAATTCAGCGAATGAAAGGAGCTTGTAAGAGAGGTTCGCTGGTATTAAATAGGGAGGAAATGAGCTCTAAAGTTGAGGCCTATTCAAGCGTGCGGAGTAAAAAAAAAAGAACAAGAGAGAAAATCAATGGAGAGTGAATCAAAAGGCCATAGCACCCACTATGAATGAATTGTCGGATTAGGTTGATATTTGGTAGGAGTGTTAAACATAGTTTATTCATTCCATTGCCAAGACTTCAAATTGTGAACTTTAGTTGTTCGAAAGTTATTATGATGCAAATGAGAGTGTTCTAATGGGAGATTAAGCACACCTCGGTGGCCTGACACCTGCACTAAACAATGCCTATTCACTCCTTTGGGATGTCTTTCTTTGTTCCCTGTTACATAATACTGGTTTGTTACCTGTGTAGTCCTTCTGTTATCATACACTGAACTTGTAATTTAGCCTATAATTGACTTGAATAGGACCTACTCTTTTTCTTGTTCACATTGATTAACCTATGCAATTTGTTTTACATAGAACTTACATACTCTTTCCTTGCTCACATGAATAAACTTGATCGTTCGTCCTTTTTCAGACTCTGTTTCGTCATCGAAATGGAACTTAAAACTGCTCTGTAATTTGCTTTCGCGACTATTGGTGAACTGTAATATCAGTATGATGAGATTGCTGAGAGTTTATTCCTTCTATCAGTATAAAAATTATTAGGGAAAAGGTCATTTTAGGCCCGTGAGATTGCAGCGATTTTACGAGGGTGAGCGGTACCGATTAAAAAAAGATCATACGTTAAGGCGAAGAATTAGGAAGAAACCAAAGCTGTGCGAAAAAAACTGGTCTAGAAAAACTGTTAAAAATTCATCTTCTACTGTGTTTTAAGCTTCCAGATTTTGATATAAGGTACAGAAAAGAATGATCTTTCAGAAAAACCAAAAATCCCAAAATAAAATTTTCCAACCCAAATTTCCATTTCAGCTGTTTACACAAAATCACGGGTTGCGACTTTTTGGTGGTTTTGTGGTGCCGGGTCACATTTTCACAACTAAACTATCACAAAATCTACCCTGGCTTCATACAATGTACATGTAGCTTATCTACACCTCTTTCACTGCATACCAACAAGTCATTCACAACAAAGGTACAATGAAAGAAAACCACCCCAAGACAATGACTTTTGAACACTTTTTCACAGCGAAATTTTCACAATCATAGTACTGCACTTTGGTTCATATAGATGTGGTGTGCCATATTCATATGCCCATGGATGAAGGGGTTGGGAGAATACATGTACAATGTAGCCGCCTCCACCTTCTTTGGAAAAGAAAAGAAAAACTTGAAAAAAGCATGTATTTGGGAGGGGATGGGTAAACTTTACATGTAGCTCCCCTTTTGGACCTTTCGTGTAGGAGGGCTGGTGGAATTCTCGAAATCATACTCTTTGAGTTTAGATTTTCAGGATTTTTTTTTTTTTGGGGGGGCTTAAATTCTATAAAATGCATGTACATTGGAAATGAATGAGTTTTGAGGTCATAGAATCAATCCATCAAATTTGCTTCCCGACTTTTTACGTTACCAAGTATTCTGATTTCATTTTGTTACAGATTTATGCAGAACGTACATGTTCATGTACGCGTAGAATACATTTTGCACTCCATAAATAATATTTTAGAGCAGGTTCAGTTTAGTCACTTTGCTTTTGTGAATTTAGTGAATTATCATAACCCAGTCGCCAACAAGACCGGACCTAAATTACATTAGCCTAAATCTTGGAGGTGCGACTGAGCTATTAATAGGATCTAATGTTATCTTTCTTTTATTGGCATGTGCAGGTTACAAATGTTACTGGAAACCAAGATTCCTGCTATTATAACTTCTTGTGTGCAAAGCCTTATGGATGGTTCAGGTAATAACCTTTCTAAATTGGCAATTTTATTGCCAATTTAATTGCCAATCTTATCTTTTATTGATTTAAATGTATATAGACTGAGGTCTAAGGTCATAACACACCCTCCATAAAAAAATATTTACGTTGAAGAGTTGTGTAAAATAAAATATACATGTAAATGTACCGGTGCATTGTTTTCCTTTTAAATACACATTGTAATGTGTAAAATCAAAACTTGCATTACTTCACAGAATATGAAAGACTGCCCTGTGAGAAGGTCTTGCAAGTACAAGTTTTATTTCGTATTCTGGTCTGTTACCTAATTCTTCGTATTCTAAATCAAAAGAAAATTAAAAGCATCAACACAGACCCACAAAAGTGTAGTTCATGTGTATGTATGTTAGTGCTCAGTGTCTCAGCTCATTTTGAATTTCAAGAAGGAAAACAAGCTTTTTTTAAAATCCAAAAGTGTCCAATACACTCTCAGAATATGGGCAACTGAAACTGTAGGGGTTGAAGGTCATTATTTGTCTGTATTTTCTTTGATTGCAGTGCCTTCAATAATGTGTTTAGTAATACTGGCTACGTCATGCTGGGAATTCTCTTCCTTCTCCTCGT
Organism: Heliocidaris tuberculata; assembly: GCA_025618425.1. Taxonomy (NCBI): domain Eukaryota; kingdom Metazoa; phylum Echinodermata; class Echinoidea; order Camarodonta; family Echinometridae; genus Heliocidaris; species Heliocidaris tuberculata. The sequence continues at coordinate 19,655,048 of CM046833.1, forward strand.
CTGGTGGAAAGAATACATTCATAAGAAAAGAGTCAGTGCTGGCTTCAAGAACGAACTGGTAATTATTTTCTTCTTTATCATCATCATCATGATCACCATCATGATCAGTATCATCTTTATCACCATCATCATCATATTACAATCATTATCATCATCATCATCACCATCATCATCATCATGATCATTTTTATCACCATCGTCGTCATCATATTACAATCATTATCATCATCATCATCATCATCATCGTCATCATCACCGTCATCATCATCAACATTATAAAACAACATCATTATCACCACCACCACCAACATCATTGCAATCGTCATCGCCACCACCATCATCACAATCACCATTAATTCATTTATTTGTTTAAATTTTGAAATAAAATGATAAAGAAATGATATGAACTCAAATGGGTAGTGTCCATCAACATTTTACATATACATTGTAGATACATTGTACATGTACATGTACATGTACAGTAAAAAAAAAGCTTCAAATTTTAAAATGTGTTTTCACAGAACTGTACATCCGCTGGCAAGGCGTCTGTTTACGCCCTTCTGCCAGACACGCGGCTACTAGTGCATGTTCAGGATAAATACCAGCTTTCTTTGATCACAACCTTAGCAGAACCCTCCAGGGTTCTTTGATTAAGTTTGACTGTATTCTTTTTCAGACCCATGGGATTCCCAAACACTATGGTCTTCTGTATGCCTTGGGCTATGCCCTCATTATGGAAGGTGTTATGAGTGGATCCTATCATGTCTGTCCTAACAGGGCCAACTACCAGTTTGGTAAGTAACTCATGGTTGCAGGGTTAGGGTTTTAAAGGTTAGAGATAGAGTTAGGTACAGTTTTAAGTCTAGGATTGAAGTTGAGACTTTGGTTAGTGCCAGAACTTTCGCTGTAGCATGTGTTTGTTGAACCAACTTGCATTGTGGTGAAATAAAAGGAAACCAAATTTAGTTAATGCTTAAAAATGATAGCGAAACCTATGCATCATGATAGCAAGTTCATTTAAATGCAATATACATGTTGTCCATTTGATGCTCCTATACAGCCAACAGTGAACCTAGAAAAGTTCTTTCTGTTGGAGATTTTTTTTGTTGATTTGCAATTGTAAGTAGTCATAGAACATTTTCAGATTTGTTGCCTAAGGGACAACTTTGAGCGAATTGCACGATTTGTATATCGAAATCCAATGCGTTATTCATCTTATGCAGCATAACCAGTGATGCAATGCACTTATACATGTATGTAGGATGGATGTACATGTACATGTAGATATTGAACTACATGTTCAATTTTACCTGTTTTGTTATATTGGTTGCCATAGATACGGCTTATATGTACATGATAGCCTGCCTGGGGATGTTGAAGATGTACCAACAGAGGCATCCTGACATCAACGCCAACTCTTACAAATCATTTGCCTTGTTTGCCCTCATCCTCTTTATTGGATTCCTGGGGCTGGTAAGTTGGATTGGAGGTGTAGAGATGATGATGATGATGATGATGTTGATTATGGATGGTGGTATTGATAGTGGTGGTGACGTTTGTTTTAATGATTATAATGGTGATGATGATGATGGTTATGGTGATGATGATGATGATGGTGATGGTGATGATGTGATGATATTGTGTGATGTGATGATGATGTGATGATGATGACAGTGGTGACGATGGTGATTATGGACGGTGGTTTTGAAAGTGGGGGTGATGTTGGTTTTAATGGTGATGATGATGAGGATGATGATGACAACAGCGATGATGTTGATGATGATAATGATGATAATGATGATAATGATGATGCATGTAGGAATGATAGTGATGATGGTGATTGTGATAATGATGATGATGATGATGATGATGATGATTATTATTATTTTGGTGATGACTCATTCTCTTCACTTTATTGAATTCCTGGTGCTGGTACAGTGTACATGTTATTTTCCTCAATTAGGTGACGTGATAACTACGAATGTGGTGGTGGTTGTGGTAATGTGATGTTGCTATAAAGGATGGTGATGTTGATGGAGATGATGATGATGGTGATGATGAGGATGATGATGAAAAAACACTTTGGATTGCTGGATAAATGTAGATGACTGTATTGTCTGATATTCAGAAAGCAAACAGCCTTCCTGACTAAAAACTGATTACGTGCCTTCTGAATGTTAATGTCAACCTCATAATGACTGATCGAATATGCCTTTTTTTTTTCTTTCCACACTTCAAGAAATGTAACCCAGCAGAGTTTCACTCCACAGTTTACAGATATGTTGCTAATATTTTGAATAAACTCTGAACATGGTTTATGCAACAGCGCCATCATCAGTTCAGTTCAGTTCAAGCTCGGGCTCCTATTAACGGAAGGGAAACCCCCCATCCTACATGTACTTTCCATCTTTCAAGCAGGGAAGTTGGACATAAATCTCATTGCCGCTAATGTGATAGTTCCTATCTGTAACCAACCCACTCTTAAACACCCCTTTCGTCCTAATGAGGGAGCCGTAATGAGAATTACGTAAATGACGCCACATGACCATGATGTGCTCTTGTTTTTGTTTTTCTACCAGCCAAATGTTGCGTGCAAGTGCAGGTTGTTGGTGCAGTGTATATATTAAAAAAAAAAAAGAAAACAAAAATGCCAGTTGGTTGAGTCATGCAGAAAGGAGGAACATTTCACAATAAAGAGAGTGATGAATTCTAGGAACACCTGCATTTTATTATTACTTTTTAGGTCTTTTCAAAGAATGCTACACATGTTCCACATTGGAAACCTTTACATATACACTGTACCTGTATGGACATTTCTACTCTGACAGCTTTTACATGTTGTAGTTTCAATTCCCAGTCCTATACTCGGTGTACAGGTATATACCCATACATGTACATGTACATGACCTGCGTGTGTTTGTTGTTCTTGATAATCTGCTTTTCAGCAAACTGCCATGATAATGTGGCAGGTCTTTTCCAATTCCAAATATCTTCTTCTTCTTTTACATGTATATTCAGCCCCTCTCTTTTATGCCTACCCATATTAGTCCTTACTTTGTCAACCGAGAAAAGATATTCATGCTATAAAAAAAAGCAACAGAACAAGATCAACTGAACACTAGCGAAGGCTGTAAATAAATACACTGTAGATGTAGGTTCTAATTTGGAAAGTTAAGTGAGACATATGATTCTCTCTTTAATCCCTGCCTAGCACGGACTGCCGTGCATGATATAGAATAATTACTGCACTTTAATTGCATTTCTTGTTTTGTTGAATATTTCTCATTTAACTGAATGCTTGCCAGAATTGTGAATTATTGTAATTGGGAAGGAATAAAGAATGTATCGTTAAAATTCCACCATCTTTTAATCTTCAGCAGGTGGGTAAATCTGCCAATTTGCCACTTTGTAGGAATTTGTTTTTTTTCATGAGAAAGAAAATCAGAAAAATGGACTTTCCACCATGTACAGTAGAGTACATGTAAGATTACCGTACTGGGACATCCATTGTACGTACAGACGTTCATGTAGGCCTATGGGTTGAAAACAGGACCAGATGGCTGGTGACCTGACATTTTCTCCTGTGGCGATAAACTCAGGTTTTATTTTGTCAAAGTTATACATGTACATGTAGGGTTAGGATTGGGGTGGCAATTTGGTTTTTGATTATACATGTATTAAGGGTTAGGGTTAGGGTTCAGGTGAGGTACATGTAGGCCTAGAGTGTTTGGTCCAGGGTTGGAATTTATAATGTAGATACATGTAAGTGTATGATATTGATAATAGAGTTATTATTAACCCGTTCCATTTTAGAAATAGACTTTCCACAAAAGTCTAAAAAATTGTTCAGTATTCCAATGATTTTGTAGTCTCAATTTAGTCATTTTGTGTAGGCATATGAACAGAATTCTATCTAAAAATTTGTAAAACAGTACTTGGGTTTGGTAGAATCCAAACTTGGGTTCGCTTTCTAGCGAACCTCTCTGCCTCTATTCCTCCAAGGTTCGCTTTCTAGCGAACCTCTCTGCCACCAAGGTTCGCTTTCTAGCGAACCTATCTGCCTCCAAGGTTCGCTTTCTAGCGAACCTCTGTAACCAAGGTTCGCTTTCTAGCGAACCTCTCTGTAACCAAGGTTCGCTTTCTAGCGAACCTCTCTGTAACCAAGGTTCGCTTTCTAGCGAACCTCTCTGTAACCAAGGTTCGCTTTCTAGCGAACCTCTCTGCCACCAAGGTTCGCTTTCTAGCGAACCTCTCTGCCACCAAGGTTCGCTTTCTAGCGAACCTCTCTGTATCCAAGATTCGCTTTCTAGCGAACGTATCTGCCTCCAAGGTTCGCTTTCTAGCGAACGTAACTGCCTCCAAGGTTTGCTTTCTAGCGAACCTCTCTGCCACCAAGGTTCGCTTTCTAGCGAACCTCTCTGTATCCAAGGTTCGCTTTCTAGCGAACCTCTCTGCCTCTATTCCTCCAAGGTTCGCTTTCTAGCGAACCTCTCTGCCACCAAGGTTCGCTTTCTAGCGAACCTATCTGCCTCCAAGGTTCGCTTTCTAGCGAACCTCTGTAACCAAGGTTCGCTTTCTAGCGAACCTCTCTGTAACCAAGGTTCGCTTTCTAGCGAACCTCTCTGTAACCAAGGTTCGCTTTCTAGCGAACCTCTCTGTATCCAAGATTCGCTTTCTAGTGAACGTATCTGCCTCCAAGGTTCGCTTTCTAGCGAACGTAACTGCCTCCAAGGTTTGCTTTCTAGCGAACCTCTCTGCCACCAAGGTTCGCTTTCTAGCGAACCTCTCTGTATCCAAGGTTCGCTTTCTAGCGAACGTATCTGCCTCCAAACTTTGCTTTCTGTTCATTAACATGGTCCCACCTTAATTGATTGAAAGATTTGTTAGTACCGGTAAAACTACTAAAATATCATGCATCTTTACATAAGTTTGGGAGAAAGACAGTCTGTTATTAAATAAAAAACCAAACAAACCAAATGGAATTCCTAAATTCACTGAAAGCACATAAAAATTGTGTTCTTTAATATTCATATTTTTCATTTCAACACTTACGGAAGATTTTGGAAACTTTCAGTCCTAATAATGCCCATCCAATATTCATGTGGCAACACATGTTTCCATTCATTTTTTTCAATTGATTTTATGTTTATGTAATACATTCCAAATGCACATACTGTATTCCATCAATGTCGGCTATCTGTTATACAGTTAGTAATTCACTGTTATTAAATAAAATAACTATGGACAAGCATTTTCATATCAACTGACAAATACAATAAATCATCAAAATACAATTATCGAGAGCATTCATTTATGATATATCGTGAACACAGCTCTTAGACAGGACCTTTCACATGTATACATGTATATACATGGGTGCTTCATCCGAGTACTTGGTACAATATTCAAATCTTTTTGTCTGCCTCAAGTCTGTGAAAATCTTAACAAAATTTTAAAAAAATTGCTGAGAGTGGATATGCATATATACAGTAGAAGCTCGTTATGAAGAACAAAACACTCTCATTATAACATGGTAATTCTGCTGCTCCCGCTTCTTTCAATTTTATTTCTTTCTTTTACCTTTTCATTATCCTTTAAATTAGTTGTTTTCATCTTTTATTTTAGGGAGTCTGTTATGAAAAGGTACCACTGTACATTTATATTTAAGTGATAATCATGTTGTCCAACAAAAACACATTTATACATGTACAGTACATGCATGTACGTTTACATGGCATACTAATATTTTATATCAAAGCTATGTGCATAATGAAGGAAAAAAGGAAATTAAAGTGTTGAGGGGCTTGCTCAAAATGTTAAAGGCGTTCTACAAATGATATTCAAAATATTTACTAGTATACTGTCACGGCTTTGTATATAGCCGGTTCAAGACAAAGGGAATGAAGACTCTGAAGTCATCTCATTACAAACTTCAATCAATATTAGAACATTCAGAGGTTCACAACTGAATACTAACTCATATCACTAACTGCTTACTCATCCTAAACAGAGGTGCTTATATATAGAATCACTGCTCCTCAATGATGCATATTGTTTATATTTATAATGACAGCTTATTCTGGTCTCTGTATATGACACTCCATTATGATAACCCATTAGGCTTGACCCATAGTTCATACCCAAGTTCATATGTCACTACATGTATAATGACCCACTCTGTACTAAGACTGACCAGCTGCTTGTCAGGCTGTGTATATAAAGCTAGAGCTGTGACTAAATCATGAAATGGATGCTTGTATGCCCAAGTAGGAGAGCAGAAATGCCTAACTCTGTAAGTTAGAGTGTAATGTTCAATACATCAAAAAAAGTAAGGGAGCAAAAACATTGTTTGCATTCAAACACTTAAAAATATCAAAACCTACATCCGATCCGAAGCGAGCATATAGGTACATGTACATGTACATGTATGTGCTGCAAATTGTAATATTTTGTGAAGTTTTTAAGTTCATGCATTTATATACTCATGCAGCTCGAAATGAATGTATAAATGAAGCAGTTAAATAAACTGGGTTGGTATACTTAATAATCATATTCATCTTCTATTCTAGCTATTTAATATTTTCTTTGTCATTTCAAATATGAGTTGTCACCACATTCACCAGTTAATGAATGTGCATAAAGTGGCTGAATACGAAAAATAATTTATTTCCGCCATTACAATTGAAGAGATTGATTAAGATTTGCTGACAGTTAATATTCATTTTTAAAAATGAATAATAAAATAGTTTTCACAATACAACTCCACAAATAGTCAAAGTTTAATCTGCCCAGTTGCTGCTTTTATACCTATTATGTATACTACAATTTTTTCCATTATTCAGAAAGCAGTGGTTGATGTAAAAAAAAAATGATGAAAATTTGACCCCTGCTTCACTTCAAATGACCTTCAAACTTAAGACACCAACAGATTCAAAGCTTGATTTGTATTACAAGTAGCTTAACTTCAATGAATTATGTTACAACTCAATGTTTATAGATTTTCCTGAAATTTCCAGATAAGATTTTTTGTTTTTTTCAAACATTTCCCTTGTTTTCTTTTGCACAATAATGTCTTCTTTGTCACTATCATGAAATTACATCTACTTTACAAATGATAAAGTTTATGGATACAGTCTGAATATTTGATTTTTACAATTTTTTGCTATGAAGGAAATTAATTGTGGCACATTCCCCATAATGATCCATGTCCGCCACCCGACCAATTGCCCCAACTCTAGAACCTGTGTAGTGTACAGCGACCCAGTGTGCATGGCTGCACTCCTCTCCCCTCAAAATTTTTAGCTACAGAAATGAAAATTGCATGTACAAGAGTATACATTAAGAAATAAATGAAAAGAAATAAATGAAAAAAACAAATCTACAATAATAACTGTCTGTCACTATCAAATTGCTTTCAGACAGCTCTTTTTGGCAATACTATGAAGTGAAAATTTTGTTTCTGTGAGGTGATTTTTATAACTTTGCAGTTGTGAATGAAATGAGTCCTGAAAACAATCTCTGTACACGTAAAAGATGATTTTGTAAAAAGTTGTAATCACTATACATATGGGCATTTCAAAGTGGCCCAATCGGTACGGTCTAAGTGAAGTAGTGCATGGCGGTCAGCTTTCCCATTCACTCCAACACACAAAATGACTAAAATGTCAATTTTTCAAAATGTATAACTCAGTAGGATCTTTTTCTTTTTGAAGGACATACATGTACAACAATAGGCTGATATATTTTGAGTACTGCCCCAAAAGGAAAAGATGATAAGGAGAAAACAGGAATGGCATGATATTTTGGTGTACAACAAATGGGAGATTGGACCGTGAATACGTCACAGTCGATTCACCAAATTGCCAATTTGAGATTTGCGTAGATGTAGTAATCTCATTTTTCAAAGATTAATAACTTTCTTGTTCTTTTTCTGATTTCTTTCAAACTTTCTCCCGTTTCTCTTATTTTTCTTGATCCTTTTCACACAAATCAGCTTTTTACAAAGGTTCGATTGCCCTTTATCAAAGCGCAATTCTGTTGACTTCCAAAATAAAGATGTATTTTTCAATTTCCAGTAAAATAGACTTACTCCAGTTTTTAATTGAGTAATTATATGAATGATAGTTAATTAAAATTAATCAAATACAGATCTACTGTATAATATTTATGATCAAGCTAGGTACATTTAATAATTAAGCTGTATACAAATTAACACTGTTTATATTAGAAAATGCTGGTATGTAATATAGAGAAAGAATAATGAACTCACCCATTTTATTTCACCAAAAAAAGGAGTTGACCTTTAACACCTGGAGTAAGTAAGGCAGTAACTTTCTAATTTTGACTACATGTACATGTATATAAAGGTAGATGAGATCTAGCCTCTGTTACTGGACAGCTTCAGCCACTAAAAGTTTGGACCATTATACAAGCTTAACCCATAGTCTCACACTTCAGACACTCTTATATGCATTTACAACTGACAAGAGTTGTACCTGCAAACTACACAATATGAGCTTCCTGCCCAGTTCCCAGAATAATGGGGTTTGTTTATAATCCTTGGCAGGGTCCATGGTTTCTCATATTAAAGGGGAAGTCCACCCTGATTACAAGTTGGTTTTAAAAGAAGCAGAAAAATTAAAGAAACAGATCAGTGAAGGTTTGAGCAAAATACGAGAAGAAATAAGAAAGTTATGAATTTTTGAAGTTGTTATCAATCAAACACAAATTGGCAACTCCGTGACATATCTTGCAAGCTCCTCTCCCATTTGCCCTGTATTATAAAAATCATAAATTTTCATTTTCTCTAAAGAAAATATTCAATCATACATGCACTTTCGATATAATCATTGCTCATAGGTTTTTTCACAAAACCTGTATGAAACAAATATATTCCTTCATCAAAATCCAAGAAAATGAAAATTTATGAAATTTTCTGTACTGAGCAAATGGGAGAGGAGCTCGCAAGATACGTCACGGAGTTGCCAATTTGTGTTCGATTGATTACAACTTCAGAAATTCATAACTTTCTTATTTCTTATCGGATTTCGCTCAAACTTTCAAAAATCTGTTTCTCTCATTTTTCTGCCTTTATTCAAATCAACTAAATACCAGGTGGACTTTCCCTTTAAGGGAAAGAATTAACCCTATCCCAGTAGAGCAAACACCAAGAGGGGAATGACCTGCATGGTACGAGCAGTTGGCCTCTACAGAAAAAAAAACAGATAAGGAAAAAGGAAGATATGCAAAAAAAAGATAATCAAACAAGAAAAGATAAAACAAAAAAATATGTAAGGTTAAATGGAAAAAGATTACAGAAAAATCAGAAAAATAAAAAACAAAGAAATATGGATGGAAGAATAGAAAGAAGATTAAATCAAGGAATTTTATTTCAGTACTTGAGGGAAAATAGGAAACAAGATAAAAAAACAAATGAAAGAAGAAATATATGTGGATGTATTGGAAAGAGAAGAGCCAAGGTACAAATAATTAAAGAAGAAAAAACAAAGAAGTTCAGGGGGAAATATAGAAAGAGAAGATACAAGAAGTGGGAAAACATAATAATACGAGAGAGATAGAAATGCAAGGAAACACAGGATAAAATAAAGGAAGAGAAGAGTGAGGATGGAAACAGAAAAGACTAGTATTTATTAAAGGATCGATGGAATGAGAAAAGAAAAGGAAGAATAGAAAAACAACCCAGAAGAAATACATGAATTGGTGCATGCTTGGTTTTCTGGGCCTCAGACCACTTGTCCATTAATTAAAAGTAAATAAGAAAGTTGCTTGAAATTTAGGTCACAAATTTGCAAAATTTATATTTTTTAATTTGTATTTTTTCTATCAGATTTTCCTAAAACTTTTACTAATATTTTCCCCCTCATTTTCTGCTTTTACTCACATCACCTTATTATCAGAGAGGACTTCCCCTTTACTGAATTCTGTGCATGTACAAAATTCTAGTATTCAGAAATTGTGTACATTACCAATTACCAATAAAACAATGGATGATCAACCATGCATGGTCTACTTAGCTCAAACACCATTCTTCCCCACGTCACCCAATGCATATACATGTACACTGTATAGCCTACATACATGTATAGCTGAAATCTTGATAAAAATCTGCTAATAAGTTGTCATTGTCAAATAATGCCATAGCTGAACCACAGAGTTCCTCTGTTTCCTATTGTACATCAACCAGTAGGATTACACGCTTCTTTAATAGGAAGGGGTATAGAAATTAGTGTACATGTATGTTTTCCAATGGTTTATTAAAAGATCAGTAAACAGACCTGATGTGAAGTGGAGGGGAGTGGAGTGGGAAGTGGAGGGTATAACAACAACAAAAAGTGAGGGTGGAATGATAATGTAGCTTTGTCCAATCTTCCAATAGACCTTTCTACATTAAGGAAATTACTAAAATATTCAGTGCACCTTAAACTGAACTTCACCTTGATCCTGTAATGAATTCTCCATAAAGACCTACACAGAGGAACAGTCCAAAATATAAAGTGCATGAGCGATAAAACAATTGTCAACCAAAGTGTGAAATGGAGACTAGTGTAACGTAGAATACCAATCTTAGTGTAACTTGAGAGAAATATAACCTGAGTGTTTAGCTGAATCAAGTAGATACAGAATTTAATATATACATTAATTCGCATGATATCAATTAAAGAAGACAGTTGATGTTGTATTGATTTACATTTTGTTCCTCCACTCTTGGATTTCATACTATTCACAGACGACACTAATAAACCCCTCAAAAAAAATTTGGAAACTGAAGTTTCATGTTTTATATCTCTCTTGTCATGGCATATTCATCGCTTTTTTTCGTGAAATTAGAAAGTGTGTTTATTACTCTTTAAAATGATACCATATTTAAATTCATATATGTATCCAAAGCTATAAGCTTGACTTTGATTAAATTTTTAAACATAAACAAATGATTAAATGCAACAATTCATAATTTTCTTAATTCTTTTCAGATTTTGCTCAAATTTTCATTCATCTATTTCTTTATTTTTCTGCTTCTTTTAAAACCAACTTAATATCAGGGTGGACTTTCTCTTTGAATGTAAAAGTTATTAATAACTAGCATCTATGCTAACTGAATGCAGTATAAACTAATTACAGATAATTTTTTGAACTTTCCAGAAGCCTGCAAATTACACTCTCCAAATAAACCATATTGCACACTGACCTGCCTGATTTGCCTCAGTGCAGAATCTGTTACTAAAGCAAAAGTTGTTCTGCATACTGGAATTTTACTAATCCTATCTGTGGTTTGCTTCATCATTACCCTGAAAGTAAACATCGTCTTTCACTAGCCCACCCTGGTAGTGGTACAGAGATAAACTTCAAGTGATGCAAGCATGCACAATCCAGTGTAATGAGTCATAACCCCTTATCACTCTATCTACTTTCCCTTTCTTTCAGCTATATAGGCCTATATTTTATGAGCAATGAAACTACATACTGAAATGACATATGTATGAATGAATAATACAACATTATTAACTATTTCTTCACTAAGCTTGAACTTAAATTATACTACTTTGATTAATCTACACTAATGTGTATTCCTTAAGGAGATATATGGTTTATTTCTTGAGGAGATACATGGTTTATTCCTTGAGGAGATTATATGGTTTATCCCTAACAAACTTTGCAATATTATTAGGGAACTTGCTATGCAATGTGTAGACCTAATGGCAAAGTTATAATGACAAAGAAAAACTCACCAACTGTTTGATATGTACATGCACATGTACCTCAAATGTTTCTTCAAAACTTAATTACATGTTAAAGGTAATAGATAGTTTTGGGAAGCCCTCAAAAACTTTTCGTGTTATTTCTTTGATTTTACTTATAGAGCAGGGTACTAACATAAATAAGATGCTGTGAAGTTTTTTCCTCAAGTGAAATATTTATCGAATGAGAGGTGAAAAGTAATAAAAATCCCTGGCCCAAAAAAGAGGGGATGTAAATTCAAACAACGGCCACACACATTACTCACATGAGGATTGCTGTGTGTTATAGAATACGCTACACATACTAGTAGTGCGAAGCGCTGGGTTTATTGTGTGGGGAACCTTCGGGTGGATATGGTTTTAGCATGAGGCAGTGAAAAGCCGTTAATTACCAAGCATTTTTTACAGATATTTACACTAAAATTTGTTCGAAATCGTGAATAGAATGTTAAATAATCTCGTACATGCTATCAGTATTAACTTAAAAAAAGCTTTCTTCTGTCTTCTGAAGATCAAACTATGCCAATTCAGAATAAGGAAGTCACCCTTGCCTAGTAGTACCTCCTTGATCAGGTCAAGGGGTTATCACAGGTTGACCGCAAGTGATTAACACAGAATAGACAGTTACATGTGAAGCCAGGTTCCTGGAATAGATAATGGGGTACTGCGTAGAATTGGTTTCAGACGTTGTAGGTCCTTCCTTTAAAAATATGTTAATTTTTTTTCCCATTAATTTTTTTCTTTCCGGAGTAGGAGCTGGGTTATTTGTTTGTTGATTGAAACATTGATTGGTGTACTGCATGTCTAGTTAAGGTATAGGCCTACTTAAAGCACATTGATGTTTAGAAAATAGGACAGCATTGATGTAGAGAGTTTATTGTCTGGTAAACAGACTAGTTGCTTACACCTTGGTGAGCCAGGGATAGCATCTCTGCAGACTATCCAGATGAGATAAATATTTGCTCTATTTCCTCCCCCAGTTAATTGTGTGAATGGCTTATGATTTGTGGTAAGAAGCTACATGTATATATTAGTAGATTGAAATACATGTAGGTGTATATAAGATATCTTTTTCTCTTTCTCTGGAGGGCCATTTTATGGAGTGCCGCAAGCAAGTTCACAGCAGATAATTGTGTCACTTTCTATGTAGAATGAGGATCAAGATCATGCAAGGAAGAAGACAAAATTATTTCACTTGTAATTTTCACTTAGTTCTCCAAACTTGGATACAACCAGTGCTTCAGGAGAGTGGATTATTTCAATAGAATATGGCACTTGAGGGGGATTTTAAAAGATTTATCACCAGATCACTGGATGATGTCAGTTTCGAATCTCAACTAAGCCTTGATGATGCATATTTTGATGATAACCCTACTCGTATTGCAACAAGTACCCCACAAAAAGATAAAACCCCTTCAACCAATGATGCCCATGTGTATGATTTCCATTCATCAGACAGTGATTTAGATACAGTGCCAATGCAGTTGGAGGAATCTGAGAGCAGCCTAGACTGCAGCAGTGATTTTTCAAGAATCTTTATCTCAAGTGAAGATGAGAAAGAGTATGTTCCGGTGTGTGACATTTCCGCCCGTCCATCAACGAAAAAGGAACCAGCCAACCTTGGTGGCAGAGAGGTTTGCTAGAAAGCAAACCTTGGAGGTGGAGAGATTCGCTAGAAAGTGAACCTTGGACCTGGTGGCAGAGAGGTTTGCTAGAAAGCGAACCTTGGTGGCAGAGAGGTTCGCTAGAAAGCGAACCTTGGTGGCAGAGAGGTTCGCTAGAAAGCGAACCTTGGTTACAGAGAGATTCGCTAGAAAGCGAACCTTGGTGGCAGAGAGGTTCGCTAGAAAGCGAACCTTGGTTACAGAGAGGTTCGCTAGAATGCGAACCTTAGTGGCAGATAGGTTCGCTAGAAAGCAAACCTTGGTTACAGAGAGGTTCGCTAAAAAGCAAACCTTGGTGGCAGAGAGGTTCGCTAGAATGCGAACCTTGGTTACAGAGAGGTTCGCTAGAAAGCGAACCTTGGTTACAGAGAGGTTCGCTAGAAAGCGAACCTTCGTGGCAGAGAGGTTCGCTAGAAAGCGAACCTTGGTTACAGAGAGGTTCGCTTGTTTGCTTGGAGGAATAGAGGCAGAGAGGTTCGCTAGAAAGCGAACCCAAGTTTGGATTCTACCAAACCCAAGTACTGTTTTACAAATTTTTAGATAGAATTCTGTTTATATGCCTACACAAAATGACTAAATTGAGACTACAATATCATTGGAATACTGAACAATTTTTTTAGACTTTTGTGGAAAGTCTATTTCTAAAGTGGAACGGGTTTATTGCTTTAGCTTGTTTCAAAGAAACAACTGTAGGATCAATATTGGACCTCCTTGCTTGAATAGTCCTTACCCAATTGATTGCTAAACCTATTGCCTATGGGAACTGGGTGTTTCCTGTATTAAACCTTTTGGAAGAAGAGAATTCAGTAGTCAAAGGGTTAATACATGTACAAGTACATGTAGTACCCTGCTCCTCGACTCCAACAAACCACTATCAACACCTCCACTCTCATTTCCTAGTTTTGAGGATGCTACTTCAGACCTTAATACGCTGCTTTATCTAATAGACTCAGGTTAGGAGAAGTACTTTACGACTTACCAATTATTCTATTACAGGCATGAACATGTTCCTAGCCGCGTGAGGGTGCCATGAAGGAATTAGATCATGCAGGGAAATGTTGCACCTGTACAAGTATGCAGAGATATATGCATGGATCTGTAATCAAGTACATGTATGTTCAGTGCAATGCACCTGCTAATAAATGTACCATGCGTTCTTCATGTTTATTGATACAAGAATGTATTAAAAGATTGATTTCCTTGTCTCTAGTGTTCACTACTCATTTTGCTGATCTATGCCATACTATGTTAGGTTGTACCTTTTATTGTGTCAGTTTTGTTTGATTCGGTGAGAATTTATCGTCCATCTTCACCAGAAGTCAAGGTTAGTTACATGTAATTCCTGACAGGTCATACAAGTCATGTAAAGCGTACTGGGTAACAAATTTTGTTAACAGCGTTAAATCACATAATAGGAATACATTTAAGTCTTTGAATTAGCAACACTGCAAAAATAGATTTATCAGCATTCACACATTCATGAGGTTCTTTGCTGTGCTTTAGGAGTCTCTGAAGGGTAGGGTATAAATGGTTTTGCACTCATACATGTACATTTATATGTTGCATGCACATTTATCAAGCGTGTGAGAATAGTCCAAGAAATTTTATCAGGAAACATTTTGCTTGAATTTAATGTAAACAGGATGTCTAACTTTAAGGGTAATTTGAGGGGAATCAGAAAGATGTACCCAAAATAAAGATACACCATAGGAAACATTCAATGTATCAATGTTATTTTTAAACACTCTCATTAATATTTAATTAAGCAATTTATTACTAACAGACAGAGAATAGAGACCTCAGAGTCCAAGTTATCTCCTTGATTATGTCTAATTGGCTGTTTGAAAAGATATCAATCTAGCTGAAGATAATTATTTTCTAAAATGACTGAAACAGGAATTAAAATTGATGAAGTTATAATGATGAGAAATACATGTGACCTTGACAGGAACGTTGCCCATTAGCTGCAAGCATATCTTTCTATGCAGTCAATGGTTTTATAAACCTCTAAAGGACTGGTGACATACATGTATCACAAATAGCCTATTTTAATGATAGAATTAGTCTAGTATGTAGAAAAGGTATTGGATCCAGAAAATAGGTGCTGAAGGCTCATTTCAACACCAGTTGATATACAGGTACAATACCTTTCCTACATAAAAGTATATACAGTGTAGACCAATTTTATTGTTATTATTGGTGATATGTTACCAGCCCTTTGCATTGAATTGATTAAGTTATGTACATGTACATTATATGCACATCCTCAGATCCCAACACATGGTATAGTGTATACTACTTGTACATGTATGTGGCACAATAAATGTAAAATGCTGGGCCTTATTAATAGCCTGACCCAGGATATCACATGGGGCTATTTAAAACATACACTTTGTCTGGCCCCAATTGCGCCAGCGTAACCCTCCAGGACTAAAACAATCTCGTGTTCATGTCAGCTTATTCACATGGTCTATCAGAAAGCTTGATGTCTTATTAAGTTTGACATCTAGTAATCAGCTTTTTGTCGGAACATTCAGTGTACTTACTGTGCAGAGGTGTAGGAGTATATAAAGCAGTTGCAGATGCTCTCTTACAAAATTGTTCTTCAAAATTGTTACTGATTCATTTGGAGAAAATTCATTCCATCTGATTAATTCTCGATAATTTACGTCAGGTCATTTCAATTTATTCTTTAATCGATGTCATAGCAAGTTATCATTTTTGTGAATTGTGTCTTCAAATTATGTACATCCAGTTTCATGTAAATATACAGAAATCTTAGATCCTAGAATTGTTTATTTTTTATTTGGTAGAGTTAAAAGAAGATATTCAGATGACACAATGGAATTGATTTGGTCATGAGGGGATACATCAGTTGTAAAGCAAATGAGAGAAAACATACTGATGATACATGTACTTCTGGTATACATGTACATGTACCATTCCAAAGTGTATCTCTGCTGCTTTTCAGTTATGTCTGACTCTGGGTATGTATGTGGACGTATCTATTAGAATGCAGAGTAGAAACAGTGCTCAGGATATTACTGCTAATTGTAAGGAACCACTTTGTTACATTCTAGGGGTACGTCTAGATTTATGGGTGTTTCCTAGTTTGCGCATGCCTACTCTAGTATGGTTTCTTTGAAAACTCTTTCACTGCTTTCGGGAACAGATCGAAATGGCAACTCCCATGCAATAATGTCCACTTAGAAAGGAAAAGACAACCTTCAGAGAGATTGTTCTCCTTAATAAAGTGGTAATTCTAAGATTTTTGGAACAGGCTCACATCTTGGTATTAGATTCTTTCACTGCCTTCGGGAACAGATTGAAATGGCAACTCCCATGGAATAATGTCCAGAAAGGAAAAGACTATTAGAGAGATTGTTCTCCTTAATATGTGGTAATTTAAAGATTTTTGGAACAGGCTCACATCTTGGTATTAGATTCTTTCACTGCCTTCGGGAACAGATTGAAATGGCAACTCCCATGGAATAATGTCCAGAAAGGAAAAGACTATTAGAGAGATTGTTCTCCTTAATATGTGGTAATTTAAAGATTTTTGGAACAGGCTCACATTTTGGTATTAGATTCTTTCTTTCGGGAACAGATCAAAATGGCAACTCCCATGGAATAATGTCCAGAAAGGAAAAGACTACCTTTAGAGAGATTGTTCTCCTTAATTATGTGGTAATTTAAAGATTTTTGGAACAGGCTCAAATTTTTTTATTAGATTCTTTCACTGCTTTCGGGAACAGATCGAAATGGCAGCTCCCATGGAATAATGTCCAGAAAGGAAAAGACAACCTTTAGAGAGATTGTTCTCCTTAATAAAGTGGTAATTCTAAGATTTTTGGAACAGGCTCACATTTTTTTATTAGATTCTTTCACTGCTTTCGGGAACAGATCGAAATGGCAGCTCCCATGGAATAATGTCCAGAAAGGAAAAGACAACCTTTAGAGAGATTGTTCTCCTTAATAAAGTGGTAATTCTAAGATTTTTGGAACAGGCTCACATTTTTGTATTAGATTCTTTCACTGCTTTTGGGAACAGATCAAAATAGCAACTCCCATGGAATAATGTCCAGAAAGGAAAAGACTACCTTCAGAGAGATTGTTCTCCTTAATATGTGGTAATTTAAAGATTTTTGGAACAGGGTCACATTTTTGTATTAGATTATCTGTTAATCTTTGGGGGTTTATTCTCCTGTAAAGAGCAATCTTAATAAGATTTAGAGCTCAAAGTGATTTCTTGAAGGAAATGTATTTCAACACATAATCCCACATGTTCTTGGCTTCTTGTCTTAAACGCCAAGGAAATCACAGATTTAGCCACAGCTCGATCAGGTCAGATTTCTGGCCAAAGTGCACATATAGAAGCTTTACCTCAATGATACCCTTCATTAATATGGGCTGAGTTTCACATTTCCTTCATAGTTTACTTTTATTTACATGTATACATGAAAATTAATTACAGTAGATTACAAGACAGTAAAACTGATTTTCATCTTGTTTGCACAGTCAATAATATGACTGCAATTATGACGGGCAGGATCATTTTTTGTTGTTGTTTCATCTCACAGACATCTGCCTGTATACATGCTTCATTTAATAACATTTTATTTGTTACCAGAGTGGGTTGATTACAAAAGCACCAAATACTCATGAAAGTTGATTTTTTTCAAACAAAATACATTAGCTGTCAATATTTAAGTGATTTGATTTAATTGTTAAGCAGATTATTTACCTTTTGCAGATAAACGTATTTATACATGTATCTTTTATTGGGTAGCCTTCCTTTTTCCTCTTGCATGAACAGAGCCCTTTTATAGAGTAGTTGGTACATGTACTATGAATAGCATTTCAGTGCATTCCAAGATTATTTAGGATGTGTATTTCTTTTTCATAGATCCTTTGAAGAGATTGCAAAAAAACTAAGTCGGTAGGATTGCATACATGTATGTATGTGACATTGTTTTATGATATAGATTGTAATACATATTGTTACATGTAGCTTTATAGTTTTGAAGGTACAAGCTTACAAGCAAATGGAATGCAAGGAGTTAAGGGGAACTCTTATCCTAACGTAGATCATTGACTTCCATGAAGGTGCGCCAGTATGATCTTATCACTCTGGCAAGATGTTGCCGATATCGTGAGATGCTGTACTTTCAAAGGAACTAGGAACGGAACCAACGGAAGGTGTATTTTGAGGGTAAGGTTGGGAAGGAGGCGTACAAGTCGAAGTACATGTATGTACATGTACATATGTACATGTAGGTATCATCAACATGGCAATAAGTAGAGTACATGTAACGTAGGAGTGGGGAAATCCCAGCAGACTAACCGCTCATGAGACCGACAGCCTGCAGGATGTGATGTCGGTCTCCTAAACCCTCAGAGCAGTTTGCGGAAGGCCTGTGAGACTGAAATGTTGATTTGATGGGTCGTCAGCCTCTTGAAAACCCTGATAAGTTTAGAGAAAGCCCGCAAGATCGATATTGCTTGTCCTGCCGACTGTAGGCATTGTCTTATGACCGCATTGCATTATTTTCACTTTTCAAATGTGACCTGTCTCCCTAATATTAGAATGATTTTTTTCTGTTGTTTTGCAGTGTAAATTTCTTTAAATAAAAAAAACAATACCTTGTTTGATGAACCAAGGGAATTTAGATGGGTGCACTTATCTACACATGCAATTTTAAACCCTTTAAAATAATTGTCAAATTTTTGCCAGAAAATCTTAACGACTGTTATCTCTTAATAGTAAATGTAATCCAGATGACTCATCTTCTGCATAAATGTATTTTGTTCGTCAAATATCACCCTACAGATGTTCATATTTTTGAAAGATCCAGTTTAACCCATTACCTGCGGGAACCCGATGGCCCCTGTATAAAGCCTATGGGGATGAGAGAATTCAGTAGTCAACGGGTTACCTGTCTGCTCTGTACAGGAATGGCGGTAACATGAATGTAATAAGGATGGAGCTAATTGTGGATTTAACCAGGGCTTGCACATTTGGTAGTATCCTGCTACCACAATTCAATTATGCGGGAAACGTTTTGGAGACCGATATCTTAAAATAATCGCGGGCCACCGATCTCTTTGCGTTAGCGGGTGCGGTAATTAACTTCTGCCTGTGGTGTTGGTGGAAATGGATCTGTGGGCAAGTCTGTGCTGTTGAAGTTTGTTGTGAATTTAATGGTTGATGAATTATGATACGTACAAACATGTAGGATTATTACCATTTGCATATTTTGTGTCAGCTTGATTTGAGTAATAACAAGGATAAAGGATTTAATGATGTATTCATTATCATCGTGCCAACAAACTCACAAAAATGTTTCTCAGATACAATTTAATGGGGCATGCTTTTGATTTTTGAATTTTTTTTCCTTCATTTTCCATGTATGCAAGCAGTGTTCCATAATATCAAATGTTATAATTCATGAATTTGTTTCCAGTTGAAATGGAAAAGACAGACTTTTATATCAGTGTTCTTTCGCACTTACTTTGACCCTTTTACAAAGTCAAGAAAGAAATGTTACATGAAAAACAAAATTGCAATTTAAGAAATGTTCAAGATTCAGTCATGATCATGATTGTATTTGTTTTGCTTTTTGGTAGTCTACATGTATGTCACAGTGGCGGATCCAGAAATTTGAAATAGGGGGGTGCCAGTGGTGAGGGGGTATCCCCCCTCCCAAGGTAAAAATCACAAAACAGACAAATTAAAGGGAGCGCGTGCCCTTGGTGCCCTTGCCTGGATCTGCCACTGATGTCATATCTAAAAGATGAACAGAGCATTTGTGATGGTACTGTGTTCATCTTCTGCGCAGCACATTGGCTGTGATGACGTGTTAGTTGAAATGAGTTTTAGGCCATCTCTTGGCATTGGTACATGTACATCTCTCAGCATCGGTACAATGTGTAATTAACCTCTGCCTGTGCCTGAAGTTTGTGGGAACTGATCTGTGGGCAAGACTGTCTTGATAAACCTATATCTCTTCATTGGTTTAGGAGCGGCGAAATTGTGGTTTTAGGATCTAGTCCAAATAAAACAATAATTTGTGGGTGGTTATTGTGAATAACAGGGATGTGAGTACTTGTGAACTGATACTGCGCTGTAAGGTTTAGGGAATGAATTCGTGTGCAATTAATACACATGGGGTGTACATTAGTTACAACAGCATGTGTTTCATTGTGTCTGGCATTGCTTTGGATTATAAATATATGGAAATGGAAGGATTATCCTAGGATCATAAACTCAAAGTCTACAAGAACCAGGTGGTTCCCCTTTTAAAGGAGATTGAAACCCTGGGGAATTATCCATTTTAATGAAAAGAGAGGATAGAGAGCAGCAATTAAAAAAAAAAAGTTCCATTAAAAATCAGTTACGAAATGAACAATTCATGAAAGTTTGAAAAGTCTCCATTTACTTTCTACGGTGATCCTCAAATTGGCAATGTTGCTTTAAAATGGCAGGTTTATTAGTATGTTTTGTACACAAAATTTCATATTTTCTCCATTATCTCTAAAGATGCTGCTTGTCTTTTTGTGAACTCAACATATGTTGTGTCAAACTTCCCCATGATATATCTTGAGCTAAGAAGGAGACAAGCTGCACCTTGAGAGATAATGGGGGAAATATGGAATTCCGTGTACAAAATATATGGAGAGTTGTACTACTAAACCTGTCACTTTGAAGCAACATTGCCAATTTGAGGACCACCATAGAAAGTAAATTGAGACTTTTCAAACTTTCATAACTTTCTCATTTCGTAACCGATTTTGATGGAACTTTTTAAAAATTGCTTCTCTGTGTCCTCTCTTTTCATTAAAATTGTTTTTTCCCTAGGGTTTCATTCTCCTTTAAATAAAATAGTCATCAGGTATACTAACTTTAAGCGTAAGGGAATGAGATAAATACAAGTTAAAACGTCTTCGAGCATTCAATTTCTCTCATTCTAATTCATAATTAATTCTAAATTTATATTTTGTGTACAATCTCATTGTCCCTTCTGTCATGCTGAACTTGAAGCCCCACCTGCAGTTTGTGGGTGGGGCTTGAAAAAAAAAAATTTCTGCATTTTGTGGACCAAATTTCGTACATGTACATCGCACTGTACATCAACATACATGTATGTTAGGATTATTTTTAAAGGAAATATAAAATATCAGGTGCAAATATCAAAAAGCGAGGGTTGGATGTCCCATCCATCATGCAGGAATCACCAGGCTGCTGTCATATCCCTCTAGATACATGTAGGCTTGTCACTTGTGTCTTCATTTTTTACCACAAAATTTGTAATCATCGCCTTTTCGTTTCTCTTCCCTTTTCATCTTTTCTCTTTTTGTTAATCTTATTTTTTAAATCTTTTTTGATTTCTCTAGAGATTTCTTGGAACATGGAATCTAAAGGGAGATAAGATTCACATTGTCTAGAACCTATTTTAGGTTGTCATGTAGCGTGAATATGACTCAGTGTCTTCCGTGCCTGTGTGGTGCAATTTCATGAAAATAGCCAACAACTGATTGCTGACAGCTACCAATGACACCATTTCACATGGGAATTGCTTAAAGGAACATAGCTACATGTATAAAGGCAGCAACTTTTAAGCCTTGTATGCCGCACAGTTTTTAAGCATACTTATTTTTATCCCTTTCAGGACAGGAATTATTAAAGGGCTAATTTGATCACATTTTATTCTTCAAATTGGCAACAATATTTTTCTGTTTAATAGTGCTACATGGTTCTAATAAAATGTAATGTTTTTAAAAACAAAATACATGTACACGGAAAGCAATTTTCTTGAATAATTGAAAAAATCTTGATAAAAATAATGATTTTGAACCTCTCAATATGTTGCCAATTTAAGGATTGGGAAGCTTATTCTCATTTTTAAAATTCCTGGCATCAAACGCAATATGTCCAGAAACAAAAATGGACATAGTGTGTGCAGAAATTTTTGCTCTTTCTACTTATGCATGTGGGATATTCTTTAGAGCTCTGAATCAAAAGTTATTGAGCCATACCACAAAATGTGGTCAGCTGTCTTGAAAGGGTTAAAGTCTACTGCGCTTCACATTTTTGTATCTTATAACACAGAGATAAGTGAGATAGCATAGGACCATTGTTGCCCGCAGCTATACTTTTTTCAACCCCACTTGCCATTCAACAAACCTGTGGCCTATATCTGAACCAGGCTTAATGTAATGAGTGGTTCAGATTTGCAGTAAGTTCATGTTGCAAACTGATAGAATCTCATCAATAGATTTTGGCAGTTCACAGAAGTTTCTGGCCATGAAAAGAGACATCACTTATGGTTTTTGAAATTATATGCCATGAAATTTTCTGGTCTTACTGTACATGTATATCAGAAGATAATTAGAGCTTTACTGGTCAATACACTGAGAAGTGAGAACAAGGCCTTGGCCTTTTTCAGAAGCTTTACTGGTCAATACACTGAGAAGTGAGAACAAGGCCTTGGCCTTTTTCAGAAGCTCTGTAAATCTGCTTGTCAACTTAAATCCATTTTGTTTAGTGAGTCTTACTACAATATAGTTATAACTCTCAAAAAGTGTGACACAATTTGTTCTCTCGTTCTGAGGAACTACCATTACATGTACATGTCAAATACTTATTGTTAGAAAATAAATGATAAGGAGAACATGAGTAAAGGTCTGAGGATATTGAGGCTTTGATTACATGTCGTTTTTCCGAAGGTTCCTAATTCTGAAGGTTCGTTTTCCGATGGTTCGTTACTCCGATGGTTTGTAATTCCAAAAATGAAATAGGGTTCATAATTCCGAAAATAAAAAAGTGTTCATATTTCTGAAGGTTGATGTTCTTAAAAGTTATGTAGGGCTCTATTGCTTTTTCGGAATAACGAACCTTCGGAATTATGAACCATATTTCATTTTCAGAATTATGAGCCTTCGGAGTTATACATCAAATGTTCAGAATTATGAACCCTATTTCATTTTCAGAATTATGAACCCCCTGCTATGTGAAATTTGTGTTTCGGAATAACGAACCTTTGGAATTATGAACCTTTGGAAAAATGAACCTTCGGAAAACGACCCCCCCCCCCCCCCCCTGACCCCTCCGAGGGTTTGAGGGAAGGACAGAATAAGTTTTGTGCATCAATTTACCAACAGGTATTATGAACTCTTCATTTCAATTTGGAAGCAAATCATTGCTTTTCATCGCTCAGTTTTACCATTTTACTATTTTGCAAAGATCCATATCTCATTTGATGCTAAATTATTAAATCTATTCAACATTTATTGAATTCTCCTTCTCTATTGTAAAAGAATTAATTTTCAGATGTGAAATGAAGCAGGAGGGTTCTGGACTGCTCCAATGGAATGACATGGAGGTACCTGGTAAAACAGCAGTTGTAGACAGACTGTACTCTGGGAGGATTCGGCATTTTGCCAGGGCTTGGAGTTTAAACCACAAAGAAATGGGAGGTTTTCTTGCTGTATGCCAAGCAAAATGGCAAATCAATTTGAGGTTTAAGAGATGGGTATCTAATATTGGTCCAGGGAGAGTTGCTGAGATATATGATAATCGTACACGAAGCTGATGAGTGTGTCTTGTAGAAGATGTGCATGGATTTATGCTAGACAAAAAAGTTAAGGATATATGTGTACAGTGTTTCCCAAATTGTGATTGCCACTGTTTTTGTTGGTTGTAGAATATAAAAAATACTTTTTAAAAAGCAATTTCATTGACTTTATTTTATAGTTTAATTCATATGAGACTAATTTCCACTCCACACAGAGTGTAGTAGTAAATCAGTTTGTGGTTTAATGAGCAGTATGTGATATTTTTTTCCCCTGAGAATTTGGCATGATACAATGTATATCTAAAAGTATTTTAACAACAACAAAGGTCTAAGGTTTTGTGAAACTAAACTGAGAGATTATTGAAAAACTTTTAAGAGCTATGCTGTTGGTTATTAATATACAGGCTTGTTAACAAAACACAGCTTGAGACAGTCATTTCATTTTATTCTTTTTATTATGTTTTATTCTCTAGCATTTTCTGTCATCAGTATATATATATATACAATAAATTACATTCTATAAAGTCTTGGAATCCGAAAAAATCTAGTAATATGTTTACAGGTGTATTACATACAAAGTGCTTGCAATTTATGTCAGCATATAATGAGCTATATTGAAGTCGTGCATTTATATCATTCCATCATTGAGCAAGAAAACAAATGGTGTATAATTTATGATAAAATAACAGAATGTAAATTTACTTCTTTTGGCTGCATCAGAAACTTCCTCTGTTCTACCACTTGACAGGAATCCACCCAGAATTATCCACAGTTGATGAAACTCTGGAAAAAGACACCAGTATCATTCACAATAGTAAAATACACATGTCCAGTAAAATATATAATGTGAGTAACATTATCCATTTATCACTTCAATCTTTCAGTCAGAGTTGTCTTTTCCTTTTTTCATGTATAGACTGCCCAATAAAACCGAGGTTTTGTGCTCTGATTTGAAAAGAATACATGTTAGTTACACTCTCCATTTCAATATCAAACTTGATAAAACCGGCTTTTGCCATCAGAGTACGACTCATAAATACCATATAACATACATGTACTTTATAGTTTAAGCTGTAACACCAATATACAGGCCCACCAATAAAAGCAAAAATTTCATACTGCAAGTTGTGCAATTTAGGAAAAGTAAAAGATATTCAAAGGAAATAATAGTCTCGATCACTATATTCTTAAGCACTTTCATTCTTCTTTTAGGCAGTAAATTTCTATTTCTCTACAAAATGTTTCAGTGGCAATAATTTTCTCTATACTGTGCTTTGCTTTTGGATTTGCTTTATAAGTATTTACCATTCATCGATTTCATCTTTTACATATTTACAATTTTTACATCAGATAGAAAATGTGTACATGTACATTTGTACTCTGTCATGACTCGGATGTCGTATTTCAGCAAGTTCAACTGACAGCTCATATCATTGGCCCGAGACCATGCTAAAGGTTGATAAGTTATAAATCTTCTTTCTGTCAGCTGAAGGATTGTGGAGTTCTTGGTTCCTTGGCCACTGAAGACTTGTATCAAGTAGGTACTGAAGAAAACATGGTCTTTGAAAGTCCACAGATTTGAAAAGTTCCATAATGAAGTTTTCAGACCATTGCAGCATCATCATGCTTTGGGCAAGAAATATGTTCTGGCCATGTCAAAGTCACTTGTTGCATCCTTGTCACGTGCATTTTTAATACGCATCATATGGTTGCTGACAGTCTTTGGAAGAGCGCGAATGACACTCGATGGTGGATGTGTTGTCGTCTTTGCAGCTGTCATTGAAAAGGGGGACAGTTTTCGACCCCCGTACAAGGAATGTTCAGTGTATTCAGAACTTGAGATGGAGTAGGAGCGTGCATAGTAGCTCTGTTGCGTAGCAAAGTCATTTGGTTTCCTCGCTGCTGTCTTGATGGCTTTCATGGCAATGTCATGTTCAGGTACTGTTGGTGGGATGTCAATGATTAGAGCATCCTTGGCCGATGTGCTGTTTGCATTATTGGCATGAACGCATCTCTTCGCAATGTGAGCCGTGGCAATGTCTGGTTTCCTCGTGTGCTGCACTGGCATTACTGTCTTTGGGATCAACGGTTGTGATCTAGGGCTTAATGGAACTCTGTTGTTTGGGGATGCTATTTTCGGAAGTGCCCTTTCTTTGACTGGTGGCCCTGGCTTACTGTACTGGTGTTCTTTCTTATTTGGGTTGTGTGATCCTGAGAGGCGGGCAGACGCAGGTGTCTTCGGATTCCCATGGATCTCGCACATCTGTTGCTGACGGACTCGTCTGACCGTTGCAGCAGCTCCGATGACAGCGCGCCTTGTCTGAAGACACTTCCGCTGGCAACAGAGGGCCAGGAGCATGACAAGGATGAGAGCAACAACCACTCCTCCTAGAATAATGGCTACCATCGTCACCGGAAGACCCGTCTCATTGAGAGACAGTGGTCGAGTCCGGACCTCAACGCACTGGTCTCGAAGCACGGCATTGGTCTGGGTATGGTTGACTAAGATGGTGCTCACACACACTGTGTATTGAGAATCAGGCTCGAGGTCCTACAAAGACAGAAAGCAATGAAGTAGATATTATCAAACATTATCAAAGACTATTCTTCCTATGACAGGTTCTACAGAATGTAAAGTATTCATACATGTGAACAATAAAGCTCTGCAAGTATAGAAAGTCAATGTCGTAAAACTAACTTTAAGCTGTTGAAGATGTTGCATTGGTACCCAAGGTACATGTATAACAATCGGTATAGCCACAATCAGGGTGCAACTTTCTACCTACAAGCGTTACGCATCTCTCCTGAAAACACAAAGTTATTTAATTAAATGTCTTGTGGCCTGAAATGTTGGACCATATGAGTTCTTCATCTCGCAGCAACTTTTGTTTGAATTTCATGTTTGTTGGGTGTGTGAGGATGGTAATAGAGGGCCAAAAATACCACTTTTTGGCTGTTACACATTTGCACTTAGAAAAACTGTCTTTTTTCATATGTTGTTACCATGAAATTACACAACATATGCCACATCTGTTCATGCCATCTTATAGTCCTTTTTATCTCCACTCGGTATTTTTTTACGACTTGAGAATTGACCCCAGAATTGCGATACAGTGGTTATTTCTGTGAAAAGAGACAAGCGTAACACTTTTTTGAAAAACAGCTATGTGCATAATTTTGCCTCTATAATTCATATATATTAACATTATATTAATTGGTAATTGGTTATATTTTCTTAGTAACATATTGTCCTTTCATCAGAAACAAAAAATCAAACATAGATACAAACTTTACAAAAATATATGCCCCCATTGCAATCATAAATTGTGTCCGGAATTTCCTGTAGTGTCCGTAACAGTGTCATTCCTGCTACATGAAAATGTTTTCAAAGCTCTTATATGCTTTGCTTTATGTAACTACCCCCGTGGACTAGCTGTGTTATAATAATATTCCACTAAGCATAACAGTTTTTTTTAAACGAATTTAATAAATGCCATTTGTAGTGTCCGTAACACATGTAGTGTCCGTAACACAAGTGTGTAATGTATAAAAATACAGCTTGATAACTAAATACTACTAATTTGTAATTCAAATTTGATTTTTTACAGTTGCTCTTCTTAATATGTCTCCACATAAATTAAAAATTTTCTCTTTCCCTGGAAGGTCTTCTCCCGGATATGATATTTTGCAAACAAATAAGGTATTTTCCATGAATTTTATTCAAAAAATGAAACAAAACTTGACTTAGGATTAATTTGATATTAATATTTTATTTCAACAGTATCAGTTAGATGTAGTAAAGTATCAAATAAAATGCATCATTGTGTTTTAGTTTCAATGTCAAGGTTAGAAAAGAGTAGGAGCCAGTGTTACGGACACTACAGATCTGTGTTACGGACACTACAGAAGGGATCATAGTATTATGCCTGCAAGCCAAAATGCTCTGAAATAAATTTTAAGAATGTAAAAGCTGTCTATGACATCAAATATGTATGATGCATGTCTTTTGCATGAGAAAATACATTATTTCAATTAAAGTCTATAATACATGTATGTACAGTTGGTGAAAGCCAGAAGGGCATTACTGATTAACTGTTTAAAACCAGAAGGGTGATAACAATGCAAAATGTCTATGGCATTAATGCCCTTCTGGTTCTCACTGGACAATATATTGCACAAAAGAAACATCTCTTGAAGTTTCCTATTTCATGAACTGCCGAAACACTGCCCCCAAATGGAAGTTGGCACAAAACACATTGTCAAATGATCACTGTGCCTGTACTAGTATGAGCTGTAGTATCTGTAACAAGCTACGGACAGTTAGTTAATTTTGACATCATACTACATTTTTATGTACTAAAACAGAATTAATGTCTTCTTGTTATATGCAGCTGGTATTAACGTGTGTCTTTTGTGTCACAGATACCCTGACAATTTGAAGTGTTATCAGTTTGAGATTGTGGTTTATTGGAATTTTAGCCTTTTGTACCCTAGATTACAAGAATTCCTATATAAACTGATCATAGGAATCATCTCTCAAATGTTCTTATTTCAGGAATAGACCAAATAATATTCATAGACCAAAGCTGGCAGAAGAAAAACACATGGTTATCATTTCAAACCATGAAACGGGGTGAATAGAAACAGTTCCGACACATTTTGCCTCACAACATATTCATTACATCGCCAGTGGCAAATGTTTTGGCACCATGAAATGTCTGTTCATGCTACCTTTCTATTGACATGTAAAAGAAATTCCATCAGCATCAGATTTAATTTTTATATGGAATATTGTGACTGCTCCTATTCACCCCAGTGTTGGGTTGAATGGGAACAGAATGGAAAATTATGAAATATATGTTCTTTAAACTGTTACTTGTATACGAATACTTTTAAATTTATTGGGGAAGGGGTTTTTACTAAATGGGTTTTTGAAAAGAAAATGCTTTCAGAAACATCAGAATGCATTATCTAAATTTAAATGACAACTGACAAAGGCCTATCTTTTAAATCATTACAGGCATCAAAACGGTACCGTGTGTTAGTGAAAATGGAATTTGTTTTAATATAGTTTGCATCATGGCTTTAGAGCTGCTTGATTACAGAAATGATACGGGAAAACAGGCATTGCAATTTATTGGCAGTAAACAATAGCTGTTGGGTAATTGGAGGGGAATGAAGGGGAATCAGAAAACTAGTATTTGAATTTTCATACTTTTTATTAAGATAATGGCCCCATGATGTATTTGATGGATAATCCTATTTGGAATGTGTATAGATTGTCTTTAGATTTATTTAATTTAACTTATTGTGTGAAGTAATATTTTCCAAACTATAGCAGATACATGTAGGGTGTTGGGGTTCTTAAGGAGCCTGGAAATGACTGTTCTAAGAATGCCATTGAGTTTTCAGGATTTTCATACCTCGATCTACATCTAAAACATCGTGATTACTACATGTACATGTATGTCTATGGTACATATGTGATATGTATTTAGATGCTTAAGGTGTGTTTTGGCATCAGAAAGTCTGAATCATAATTGCTTGGTAGTCTGTTCCTATTCACCCCAGTTGTTCAGGAAACAAAAATTGTAAATAAGGAAAATGAAGAAAAAATATATACATGTAAACCCTATTGCCATCAATTTCTTTCAAATGAATTATATGCAAGACCATATTTGTGAGGTCTTGTTGCAAAATCTGATGATTCACTTCAGTAGGTCTGAAGATAAAATTTTGTAAACATATTTCAGAACATCATATCATATTCCACACTGGGGTAAATATTAATTCCCATCATGTAAGTCATTATTGGTCAGCTAGAGGTATGCACTACATAACTCAAATAATTTTGATGAGTTTACATTATAACTTTGAAAATGAAATTACCAAGAATTTTTTTTCCACTTTTGTTCCTATTCACCCCGCTTTAAGGTACTTGATAAATGAATATATGTCAATAACAAAGTGACCTGTAGTGTCCGTAACAGGCTAAAGTCAATTGTAAAGTACTTAATCTTGACATCATATAGCGCAGGATATGCACTAAATTAGAATGAGTGTCTGTTTTCTATATGGACGTAGTGTAAAAGTATGTTTTGGGTACAAAAGTTTAGTAGTATTAACTAATTCCATCAACTTTTAACAATTTGAAGATGCATTTTACTGGGGTTTTTTTCAGCTTTTGTACCTCAGACTGAAAAATTGCAATGAACAGATCTGAAAAGATACTCTCTATGGGATTTAAAATTGTAATTAGGCATCAAGATATGCAGCAACAACAATAATCACAGGAAAAAAGCAACTGGATAACTTATATATTGCACCAATGAATAACATGTATACTATGTAGTGTCCGTAACACCCTACTGGAAATTGTACATAAGTTATTTTGGACAACTTATGATAGTGAACAAGCCTTCCTAGCAAGTTCATTTGTTTTTATGTGTATACAGATGGGACTAAAGTTTGGAATTTGTCTCATTTACCAGTGTTTGGTTGGCTTTTTAAAAAGTTTCAGGTTTTGAAATAACTGGCATTTATGAGATTTGACCTTTCGTTGCCACTGATGTGTATACTTCATCTATTTTATGGACTGAAGTGAGTGCGAATTGTTTTATTTTTCACAAATTGCCATTAAATTCCAAAAAGAAGTGCAAAATATTTTAGTATTAAGGGAAATAATGCTGGAAAATTCCATTTTTGTAGCTTTGCGTAGTGTCCGTAACGCCTACCTCACCCCGTTGTGTTGCTGTTCATAAAATGATAACCAAGATAGTTTCCTTCAGGATATTGCAGGGTGTTAACCCAAGGGTATTCAAGAACAATTTGGGGTTGATGAAACAACTCCATTGCATACTTCATTTTTGGACCCAAGTGCAAATGGTTTTGCACCCTGATTGTGGCTATACCGAATGTATTATACCAGGGTGCATTGAAAATGTGTGTTTTCCCCAAATCAACAGTATTTATCAGGTTAGTTGATTCTTTGATAAACAAATCCTGACTAATGTTTCGGACAGAGTAGGACATTTTGTAGGTAATTATGTTGCAAACAAATATCTAACTGACGTAGATTATTTACATTTGTCACTAATATAATGTGACGTGACCGATAAACAACCGCTTGCGTATGGAAGCCTTAAAGTGATTGATTTTAATTTTGTGAAAAATTGTAAAATCAGCTCAAATTCCAGTGAATTGTGTGCAGTCCTCTAACTACATATATAATTAAGGATATGTGAAAGTATGAGAGAAAATGGAACCCGTTTACTATCCTAAAAAAGAGAAAATCGCGATCAATCGCTAGTGCAAGTCGCTCGGCTTCTTCGCTGTGCTGCAGTCACAAAAACCAAGCACCAGCGCTTGGCGATTTCAGAGCGGGTTTCCAGCCCGTACGGTATTCTGTGATAAAGCGAGGTATGCCAACCGTAAGAGTTCTTAGGGTTCGGTGGTACTCTATCCTGACATCAATGTTCAATTGTAAATATCTTGATATATAAACGACCGATCAGCTTATAAAACTCAGGCGATTCCTGTCTGAGCTAAAGGTTTGCAATTATGATTACAGCATTAGCTGGAACAGTGATTTTTTTTTTCAATCCTGGGCAAAGTTAATCAATGCCTTTAAGAGAAACTTCCTTGTAAAAAGCTTTCAGAAAAATAAATAAAAAGAGAATTGAAATCACTTGAGCTGTGGAAATTTCAAAAATAGCCCTGGAAAGATAAAAATGGCTCTGGAAAAGAAAATACGAAAAAGAGGCCCTGCGGATTGTTTTTCTATTTAGAATATCATTAAAAGATTTTAAACATCAATACAAAAAATGGTGAGCTGTGTACACATGATTCACAGATCACATTACTGATTGTGGCATGGGAGGGATGGAATCTATTATAGCAAGATATGGAATGTTTGTTGGATAATGCCAGTAAGTGATGCCAGAAGGAAGTGAATTAAGAGCCTTGAGATAATATAAAAAAATTGTGATACGTTACAGGCAGAGATAGATGGATGGAGAGTGAACTTGAAACGAAAGTCAAAGGGAAGTTTCCAGAGAGCAAAGGAGAAAGAGTTTAGATTAAGAGGTGGTGAAGATTCATATGTTAATGATAAGGCAATGGAGAAACACATGTATGCCCATAATGCAAGATGACAAGTTTTCGATTGAGGGAGGAAGAGGGATGCACCATCGTAATGAGCCCTTCCTGTCCTACTCAGTTTACAACCATACATTATGAAAAGACTCTCAAGAGTCCGATTGCACTTCTATTCATTTCTAGTTTCACTTATAATAAGGAAGCACATGCATGATGAATGTATCTTCAAAGTTCTTGATATCTTGGCGAGGCTGTGCAGTCTAATATCTATCCAAGAGAGAAGGGCGCATGACCCTCTGATATTCTCATTGTCCCACAAACTACCAACATTTATTTAGTTAAAAGACCACTATGACCCTTTTGCCTTTTTGAAGGGCAATCCAACCTTTGTGAAAAGCTGATTCGTGTGAAAGCAGAAAAAAATAGAAAGAGGATGGTGAAATTTTGAAAGAAATTGGACAAAGAATAAGAAAGTTGTAAATGTTTGAAAAATGAAATCCCTACTTCTATGCAAATCGCAGATCTGAAATTGGTAATTTGGTGACGTATTCACTCTCCCATTTGTTGTACACCAAAATATCATTAAATTCTGTTTTTCTCCTGAGCGCCCTTTCCCTCCGGGCAGTACTGAAAATATATATTGTGGATAGCACATTTTTATGGGTCCTCCAAAAAGAAAAAAAGATTTTGTAAAATTATACATTTTTAGAAATTGTCATTTTAGTCATTTTGTTGGTTGGAGCGAATGGAAAAGTTCACAATCCCAATGACAGTACTGATTTGGCCAATTTGAAATTTCTGTATATGTATAGTGATTACAACTTTAAAAAAGAAATCAAACTTTCTTATTATTTGTCTGATTTTGTTGAAACGTTTAACTATCTACTTCTCTGATTTTTCTGCTTTCACACAAATCATATTATTACAAACTTTGGCTTGCCCTTTCATGACCCCCAAAATCAAAGATATTTTCATGTCTGTGATTTAAAAAAATAATTGGAATTGTAAAGAGACCTTTTCAAGACCCCCCCCCCCCAAGTGCCTATTAAATCAGTATAGATCGAGACCAATTTAAATAGATAATTCAATATTTGCTCTTTCAAGTTGCATCCATTAATAAAACCATGTGACATAGAACAAAACGAAATTAACCAGTAAATCAGAAATTTACCAACATGAACTTATATCAACCCATATGGGATTCATTGAAAGTGTAGATAAAGCCCTGCATAGAAATCTGATTTGTGATAAATATGCATGTGTTTCTTGTACATTACAAAAGGAGACGCCAGCATTTATTTTGAGGAGCAAATCCTCGAGGGGACGGGAAACCAAAGTTGTCCGAACGTCATCTCGGCTGAAATGACTCGTGCCGAGGAAGATTGAAACTGGCAACATTTCGCTCTGGGGTTCCTGAGAGGAGTCCCAAGCCAGCCTTTTTAGCGCTCTCAGAGGTTCTATGTTCTGTTGTCGTGGTTACGGGAAGTTGTTGCTCTGAGAGTGGATACTGAACCTGTAACCTGTCTGAGAAATTTAAAGGCCCTTTGTTATTTTTATGTCCTGTTCATTTTTGCTTAGTTTCCTGTGACTTAGACTTTAGCTATTTCCAAATGTACAAGAAATGTGCTATGATGTTTCTTGTTGATCATGTATTAAAAAAAGAAAAATAAATAGTTTTACGGTGTGATAATTTGTACATGTAGATGTACTGCAGTTTAGAAATTAGATTTTGTGAAGAGAACCAGCTTTGTTTGCTGTAATAAAAAAGGGGATTTCTTTGTGGCTGGTTTGCTTTCCAGACCTAAATTGCTCTTGGGCTTTTTATCTTAATGTACATGTATCTATATTTTTCTTGCTGATCGATCAACTCATTTTAGAACGATCTGGACATTGTTTCAAATTTAGACTTTGTATGGTTTACTTTTAAACCCTCTGCTCATGTGTGCGAACCGAAACATTTTTAGCACAGGCCCATTTCCCTTTTGGAAGCACCCAACAGGATGACATTTACCCAATAAAATTGCACTGTTCCCCTGTCCGCTACATGCACCAGCTCCCATGGGAGATCGACCCACCCATGCTGTCCTTTAGACTTTCAAAGCAAGGTAAATAAGGAGGGGTTTAGAAACTTGCAATTTCAATCAATTTCAATTATTTCTTTTCAAAATAAATTCCACGTGCTACTGCAAATGCGCAGGTAGAAGTTGATACTTTATTAATTAAAACGATTTCAAAAGATAAGAATTATGTCATATGTGAACGCCCCAACCATGTGCTTTCCTGTGGCCCTGTGTGATTTCCCCTTTTTGGCTTGCATTAGTCCCTTGGAGATACAGTGAAACTTGTATTAAAGATCGCTCAAGGGAGACAAGAAAAGCAGTCTTTATGTACAGGTTCCTTTAGTACACATTTCAATGGAAAACACTGTTCAAGGTAAACAGAAATTTGGGTCTTTCTATACAGGTGGTCACTAAAGCAGGTTTGACTGTATTTGTGTTTATTTTAACAATTTAGATCTTGAACAAGCACCCTCCCCCATGTGTGTTTTGTGCCCTTAACACTATATCTGATTATTTTATGACTTTTTGAATGGGGAGCATGACTTGCTTGAACTGTGCGGCCATGTTTATTTTAATGTCAGATTTCAAGTGATAAGAATGAACCACCCGTGAACAACCATCCCATGTGTATTCATGTGCCCAGTTCATCGCCAATATGAAATGATTTTGTACAAATATTTGCACTTATTCAATTTATTTGTCTGTTACCATGGTGTGGGTCCATGTGATTGTCTTTATGGCCCTTATCTTTTTTTCTCTCTCTCAAGGGTGTGACTAGCATGAATATACTGCTTTAAAAATAGTTTTATTCATTTTATGAATTGAGAGTAATAAATATTTGCCATGATTTAGCAATACACAGCCAACTTTCAGATATGTCATTATCTGGCATCTTACCAACATGACTATTCGGTATATTCATATCAAACTTTCATACAGGTTTCTGGTCAGATACATAGTGGATAAATTCTTCTTTTGAAGTGGCAAATGTGACCTTTTTTATTTACGTTTATTTTTGAATGATTCTCTAGAGCTCTTGCTTTTATTTCTATAACAAAATACATGTATGTCATAAAGTGAAAAAGGAACTGAATAATAGGAAATTTCAATGAATGAATTATGATTTGTTCGATTTGTGGAACAGTACATGTACATGTATATAGAGGCCTATACCTGTATATCCCATAGTCTCCATTTTTGTAGAAACATATTTCATATTTTCCCAAGATTTTCATAGTTTAATTGTATGTTTCTCTTTCCCCTGGTTATGTTTTATTTAAAAAAATATATTGTATTGAATGCAATGAGAACTGAACAGTAGGACATTTAAATGAATTAGTTTAATTTGCGGAAAAGTAAATTTTTTGGCTTAAACCTATATTATCCAATTGTCTGCTTTTTAGACACACTTCATATCTTCCCAAGATGTCAGTAGTGTAATAGTGTATTAGTGTTAAGAAGAAAATAGGGGAAAGTCCCTCTGACTTGCAAGGATTTGTTTTTGGAAGAAATAAAATTTGGCTGTAGTATTATATAGAGATAGCTAGATACATGTATGTCAAGTTCATATATGTCCCCTTGATGTGGAAGAAGTAATTAGGCATGGATAATTTTTGTCCTGTAAAGTGATTCATCCTTTTTTTTGTGGACATTCGCCTGGAATAAACGCTGACAGGCTAAATCGGAGTGGCAGATAAAAATAGAGTGTCATGGTGGGTTTGTATTAAGGTCTTGTTCAAGCTTTCTCACTCTGAGGAAACATAGCAGACATGATACAGGGAAGTGGATATATGCTCTAGAGAATATATGAGGACGAGGACATTATCATTTGAATATATTTTGGTACAAGGATAAACTCAATAATTGTGGATGTTACCTCATGGAATGAAAATAGATGCTCTTTCTTTCACCTTTAACACATTTTCAGACACTGGTTTAATATTTTAGTATTTAAAGTAGATTTATTTTTTATGAAGTATATGCAGTGGAAGACATCTGACTAGTGATTTGCTTTATCAATTTGGATATAAGGAATTTCTGTTGGAATACATTTGAATAGATTAGTGATACAAATTATTGATATTTGGTTTCTTAACCCAGTTTTTTTAATAGTTTTTTTTAATCAACACAAATGAGTGCAAGATATTAAATGTAAAGAATTTAAAGATAGCCAGTAAGTATACCTGTTGGAAATCACTTCTCACTAGATATTTTGCCCACTTGCCCTGTCAGTAGTACTAAACCCTGGATAACTCTGGATGAAGTCTATTGAACATGCATGTTAAATAAAAATGAAATAGTCTCCAACGAATTCAAAATCTAAAAAGAAAAGGAGAAAAAAAATCAAAAAAACTGATACATAATCAAAAAATGATATATTGATGTATTAAAAAATAAAAAAAATAAAAAAACCCCGACATTGCTAAGTCAGACTCTAGTTGCATTGGTCAATAGCCATCTGAGGACAGGGCTTAATGTTCTTTTTATATCATGGTTTAATCCCATCTAATCTCACTGTGACCCTTGGTATTTCATTGTCATACCTCCAGACCCCCATCCAGTGTTTGTGGTGCGGTCGGTATAAATCTTGTGTCAGTCACCGGGTATGATATTTTAACCGTGGTCTGCAATTATTTCCTTCCTCTAGCTGAAGTGGCCCCCTTCATGTATGTCCAGATTTCTAACAATAGACTCTATGGTGACTATATGGTCCTGTCCTGTGTATACATGTATCTCCGTTATTGCTTTTGTAAGACTCAAAGAGCAAAATTGCTAGTTTTGTCTGTGATTCTAAAATTACAGTCAGGCTTTTCTGAATAAAAGTTTTCATATTATTTTGCTTAAAAAGTGTTAATAGGGTTAGGTACTAGTTCTACATCCTAATATTTTGGTTGTGCCTCTATAAAATAAAATTATGATTTTCAATAATTTAATCATATGCGTCTTTTTTTTTTTTGCGTGCCATCACATTTCACTAACCTACCTTACTGGAATTTTTGTTGTAAAGCAGAGCCCTGTTTTGTAAAAATTGTTATCAATAACAACTGCCCCATTTCTTCGACAAATTTGCTCTCGGCCAATCAGATGCAAGGATTTCAGTAGCTTATATCAACTATTGTAACTTGATAACAAGTTTTATGAAACAGGGCCCTGAGCTAGTAATGATGTACGCTTTGAGCTCCATGCATGGTTGATGTGAGCCCATTACTATCATGTTTATTTCAGATTTAATTGTTACCATTATTATAGTGTTTTTAGTATTATTATGTTAGCCTAACAATGACACTGCACTTGGTTCAATCATTTTGTTGTTGTTGGTGTAAATTTAGGTCAGGGTGATTTACTCCTCTTAAAATGCCTTCATCCCCCTGGAAACGAAAACTGCGCTGTCACTCTTTCCACCCCAAATTGTAATAAGCACCTCTATCCCGGCCCAGCCCAGGCAAAGATTTGGCCTGCAAATTTGTTATCCAATTTTTAAAGCTGCCATAATCGGATTTAGATCCATGTGGGATGAAGTGTGATTTCCACACTGGTGTAGAGTCCATCTTTCAATGGCAGACTAGGAATACGATACATTTTCACCTGGATTGTACTTTTTATTTGAGTTGCAACCCAGTCATCTATATGTCCATGAGACCAGAGATCCATGAGACGGACAAATTTATATCCTTTTCAGGGTAAACATTAATCTTGTTCTCATGAGGGCTCCTTATGTCAATATGTTCCAGTAATTTGTGTTAGAAAACGTATTTGACAGTGTTTTTTTTCTTCAATTTTTATTCTTTTAATTTTTTAAAATTGATATAACAACTGTTGCTATTTGAAGGGTATTCTTCTCTGTAGGAGCTTATAATGTCTTGTAACCAAAGTTTGCCTGTAGTCTTGTGGACATTTGGCCTCTTGAAACCTTGTTCCTCCAAGAATTCCCCTCTATACTGAGGATGATGTGTTAGCATCTTTTATAGATACAATTGTCAAGATATTGGCAAGATGGGAGCTAATTATTTGTGATTCCTTGGACATTTATGATTCCCAAATTTTTTTACTTCAGTATTAGAATGAAGTGAACTGTGGATGAAATACATTTTTTGTTTGTCGTGATTGATATGACTCTTGATTTTTAGATGATAATATACTGTAAAAATTTTATACTCATCTACTTTTTAAATCTTGTTTATATTAATCTTTTCCTTCAACTTGATCAGAGAATTTAAGGTCTTTATTATTTTACTGAAGTTAAATGTTTTGTTGCATCTCTTATTTGAAGGAAATTTGATAAGTTGAAATGTACAACAAGTGGGGGAGGCTGTTGGATTAGAGATAACACACTATGTTTGTTGCTGGGCGTATTTTCTAATTGATGTAAATGAGGATAAATTTTTAACTTTTGTTCTGAATATGTTACATAAGTACGGTAATAGGTAAAAAGGGGATATGAAGAGTTAAGGTATGAGTGTTTTGCTTTCACAGATTTCGCCATTCCATAATCTGGGTTTGAAATCGTCAATTTAAATGATAATAAGCTATTTTTTGCACATCCCCTCAATAAAAATAGTAAGCTCATATAAAAAGAGATGAGAAAAAAAATTGTACTCACCGTTAATGTGAAATCTGCAACTGAAGGATGAATGAAAGGACTGTAGAAGAAGGTATCAAATCCAAATTTGTTGTACTGCACAATAAATCCTGAGATCTCTTCATCAATGCTCGGAGGCACCCTCCAGGAGATGGATGCCCGAGTTGTTGCCACGGTATCGATGCTGATGTGCTGTGGAGGAGAGATGATCACCTCGCACCGGTCCCCGAGGTAAAGATGCCGACATTCGCATTTGAATCCAGTGAAGGGATCGTTCATGCAGACTCCTCTATTCTGACAAGGGTTCTGAGAGCAGGTCATGAAAGGCTGCGAAGGTGTGGCACCAGAATGCGGGTGGCGAGGGAAAGTTGGTACTCCATTACCCCTATTTGGTGGAGTTCCCGGTCTCTGTGGAGTAGTGACCCTTGGACCTACTGGCTCAACGACAACATGACCCTGACCACGTCCTGGGATATGTACCCCTGGTGTTGATGGCCTCTGAGGGCGGTTGACACCAACCTGTGGTTTCCTTGGCGTTGGTCTTGGTCTTGGTCGTGGTGTTTGTCGTGGTGTTTGAGGTGGTCGTTGTACCGGTGGCCGCTGTACTGGAGGCCTCTGTACTGGAGGCCTCTGTACTGGAGGCCTTTGTACTGGAGGCCTTTGTACAGGAGGCCTTTGTACTGGAGGCCTTTGTACTGGTGGGTGCCTCACTGGGGGTTTAAAAGGATTTATTGGTGAAGTCCCAGTGTTACCATTACCAGTATTAGGGTTGGTGCCTGGAGCTCTACCAGGCTGCACTCGTGCTCCTGGTTGAACTCCTACACCTGGCTGATTAGGTAGCCAAGGGTTTTTGGGGGGTACTGGAGGTTTTTGTGGGATGCCCCCAAAGGCTGGGTCCAAAGCTGAACCTCCGTTAGGATAAAAACCAGGTTGTTGGCCAGGGATAGTGGGATAGGCGAAGCCCATAGAAGCCCAAGGGTCCAGGGGGTCAATAGGAACTTGTGGTTCGGATACATAGCCTCCATTTGCAGGTACATTCCCCATAAACTGGGCAGATACTTGTAAACAAAGATGTGTCAGTATTACAGTAACAATAAAGCTCATTGCCATGGCTACTTCAGTCTTGTTTAATTGTCGAGTAAATGGATTGTTAGCAGTTCAGTAATTTTAATGGAGGTTGATGATCTAATGCTTCAGTTTGAACTATTTCAGTATCATTCAGCAGTGTGATATTCTTATCAAGTTCACCTTCCTATTAACAAAGTCAATAAGTCACAAGTCATGGATGAATGCAGTAGAGTCGCTTGCAGGTGAATCATGGGTGCAGGTAACTCCACCAAACTTTGCTTCTGTACTATTTGCTCCCAAGCTCACTCCCGATATAGCACGTATTTCTACCCCCCTCACAGGGTATCGCGATCATCTCACTTCCGTTGCCTGAAAGCTGACCTCCGACTCTCTGAGAGCCAGCATCCAACACCACTCCCAAGGTACTTCATACAGTTCCGTCACAGAGACTGCACAGTTTACACTGGCAGCACAGTGATCTGATCTTATGCTTTCACCAGACGTTCTCAGGGTCTGTTATCTCCTGTGGCTGACAACCCTGAATCTCTCGTCTTGTAGGGGCTGATTTTTCTCTCTTTCTATCTCTTGGGACAAGTAAATCAATAATCTGACTCAGAAGTAGTTTGAGTTCCACTGCTATGATTCCCAAATTGCCGCTCTTGCGCTTTCTTCCTTCCTTAAGGATGGCACAGTCCTCCTATCACTTAGCATCTATTTTGATTCCTCTCACTTTTCGAAAGTAGACGCTGCCTGCAATGGTGTTTCCAATTTAGAAGCTATCCGATTATCGCTTCTTTGTTGCAAGATGTGAACAGAGTGATAAGAATCTCCGGTGAACCTGTAAGAGAGAAAGAGATGACAAAATTAGAATGTGATTTTTTTGTGTTTTATCATAGAATTTAAAAAGATATCAATCTCTTTGTAGAACTGGAAGGGGGTGGAATTTATGTGCTTCTTACAACTATTAATTTTGTCAAAAAATATCAAAGGATAAAATGGAGATGGGCAACAAATTTGCTGATGAAATGCTTGCACATGTATTGTAGATCTCTGTCATTGTGCAAATAAACTTTTTAAAAAATAAATGGAAAGGAAAGAATTTCAGGAAAAGAAATGAAACAGTATTAGGATGACTGACATTTCATGGATCTGGTAAACTCACTTTTGCTGAAATCCAGTGCTTTGATATTTGTATCATGTTAATGTAATAAGTACTTTATATTGAAAGAAAGTTATTTAGTGAATAGTGAAAGTAGGTCTCTCATGGTACACAGGTGATCAATAAGATATGATGGAGCAGATCCGATCATATAGCAACAAGGAAGTTTAACTTTTTAGGTGGACAAATGTTTCACATTACACATGTGGCAAATTTGAAGGATAACAAAACTTTTGTAACCAGACAGATCATCAGGGGACCTGGATTACACTTCAACCTTCAATGTGTGAAAGGATTTCACCTTTGTGGCTTTCACATCATCATCTCATAAATAACTTAAATGTTACTGTACAAGAAGGATGTTGCAAGGTGAAAAAGGGATCAAAACCAGACAGAGAAGTGCATGCACTTTGTTAGGAAAGTCTGGATTGCATTTTGAGGTGTGGAAAGAAAATTCTCAATAGTAGCTTCTTTAAATGCTCAAAATCCGTTATTTGTCTTTTCTTGAGGGTTTGCCAGGAATTCTGCCACAGCATTGAAAAAGAATTTATGCAATTTTGATTTAGGCAAGAAAGCCTCTTTTGCGTGATTCTGTGTATGTTAGGCAGATATTTAGTATTAAGTATTTTAGAGGGAATGAAAAAAAAATAGTCAAATTAAAGCTATTGTGTTGATATAATCCAGCAAAATGAAATCAGCAATCAATAGTCAGCAGAGAAGGTTTGAGACATCGATTTCATTTTACAGTTGAGCTTAATATGCATGTAATATGCAGTAAAGTCATTAAGATATTGATTTGCTATTTTAATTTGCTATATTTAATTCCATACAGACATTTCTTTTGGTCAAAAGTTGTTCAGTTAATAAAGTCTCAAAAACAAAAACACCAACTTTATGAAAAATAATGTTAGTATTTGGTATGATTGTTAAATAGATATTCACTTACTAAACTTAACTTTTGCTGGAAATAAATATATAATGTAACTCTAAGAACCGTTATAATATAACGGGGGATTATTATTTAAGGCATGATATGCATAGAAGAGCGAAATGAAATCTATTGACTTTATTTTATTGTAAGTGAAGCATACCAAGAACTTTATTTTTTTTTTCCTCTGTTAAATGTCCATTATGTAAATGTGTCTAGATGTTAATGTGTTAAGGAAAATTAAATTAGACTTACCTTGATAAGAATGATTCCTTTGGTGTTTTGGGTTTAGTGGTTTTTTTATCCAGAATAAACTTCCTTCCAACAGTGTTGGTAGCTGAAAATGAAATGAATACAATGAAGTTGGCTTTTGGTGTAGGCTTAAAGGTCTAACATCTATGTTGCGATTGGTACCGTTGGCACTGTCACTCTGTGTTAAACCAATGGAGTCACAGTCTATCAACTGGCTATTCTAAGGGCACCAGTCACATCCTTTGCTGAGACTTAGCACCTTCACGCTTCGGCTTCAACTGATCAAATGATTTCTGTTTCGTGGTGGCAAGAACCTTAGTTGACCCGCACCCTTGCAACGAGTTCCCCCTCTGCATGATCTTCCTGCCTTTATAAACCCCCCTCCTGGAGCATGGGGCAGACTGGTTGTCTACCCAGTCGGCGCATGCGTCACCGGGCAAGGAAGTGCATCATCGGGCTGCTCCACGGCATGTGTTAGGGGGAGGGATTGGCTGTTGGCTGGGAGGGTATGTCTTGTTTATTTAAAGGTGGGTGGAGTGAGTTCATGTTTTCATCATGTCCACCTACGTTTGGATTATGTGGGAGGTAGTAAGTGATGTCCTCATGAATGATTGCTGGAGATAGTCCAATGGCCTTGGATAGGTTTAACTATGTTCGGTCAACATTAAACCTTCTCCTAACTCTGTCTCTTTTTCCTCTCTCTCTCTCTCTCTCTCTCTCTCTCTCACTCTCTCTCCTGCATCTTTTAATATCTTAGGGGAATCAGACATAATTTATAGCCACAGATGTATCCCCAATGTATCATACCCATAAATATGTAATATGTGGGAGGTACATGTATGATGTCTAAATTTTTTGTGAATGTCTTCCAGTATGGCCTTGCAGGTCTAAATTTTTCTTTGACAGCATTTAGATATTTACCGACTCTCTTCCAGACAGTGTGGGATGCATTTGATATGTCTACAACTTTCATTCAAAAGAGGAATATATTTGAGTAATCCTGGTCTAGGCTTTGCTAACTTATCACCAGCACATGAAATAAAATGTGGAACATGATAAGATATTTATATTCCAAATTAGATTTCATCCCCTTTTTTCTCTTTCCAATTCACTCTTTCTCTCCCTCTCTCTCCTCTCTCCCTTTTCCTTAAAATATCTGACAGACTTTCATATAGATAGCACAATGTGGGCAGCACATTTTCTGTCCACACAAATTAAAAGCAGAACATTTGTAAGCAATGTTAATCATTGCTGATTAATCCTGAGCAATTGCAATTAAATGTAAAAAACATGATGAGATAAATACTAATTTATCATTTGTCTTCTTCTGTCTTTTTTTCTTTTTATCCAGACAGACATTATTTATAGATATGGACTGAACTGTCCACACTTTCATTTTAACCCTTTCAAGACAATTGACCACATTTTGTGGTTTGGCTCAATAACTTTTGATTCAGAGTTCTAGAAAATATACCAGATGCACGAGTAGACAGACAAAAAAATTTCGGCAAACACTAATGTATTTTTGTTTCATGACCATATTGTGTTTGATGCCAGGAATTTTTAAAACAAGAATAAGCTTTAAAATCCTTGAATTGGCAACACATTGAGAGGTTCAAAATCATTGTTTTTCATCAAAATTGGCAATTTTTCAGCTTTTCAACAAAATTTTTAACCATGAATATTGTTTTAAAAAACATCACAACTTATTAGAACCATGTAGCACTAAAAGAAAAATATTATTATTGCCAATTTGAAGAACAAAATGTGATCAATTTAGCCCTTAAATAATTCCTGTCCTGAAAGGGTTAAAAAAGAACATTTTACAACTAGCCTTACTCTGCTTTCTTCATTAATCAGCA
Organism: Heliocidaris tuberculata; assembly: GCA_025618425.1. Taxonomy (NCBI): domain Eukaryota; kingdom Metazoa; phylum Echinodermata; class Echinoidea; order Camarodonta; family Echinometridae; genus Heliocidaris; species Heliocidaris tuberculata. The sequence goes on from CM046833.1 coordinate 19,699,047, forward strand.
GCATATGTGACCAGGGGGGTGATTCACTAACAGCTAAAATTAATCCCAAATAAGAAAAAATCAATTTTAGGAACAATATCCATCCTAAGAGCGATATCGCTTTTAGTGACTGATTCACTAAGGTATTTGGGATTGATTCCAGCCTCCGAATTGATTTTAAGGTTGGGAGTGATCCGGATCGCTCCTAACAATCACAAACGGTCACTCCACTGCATGCCCGCCCGCGCCCCAACCTGGGCGCGGCTACGCTGTGCCTGCCTGCACGCCCATTGCCCTAGCCATAGGCCCTAGCCCTGTGTATGTCCAGTCGATGCGTGCGCGCAATTAATGCAGTAGCTAGGTAACGCGCACTAGCTACGCGCTAAGTAGAGAATTAGGTCGGGTGACTGAAGGGCGGTGACTGAAATTTGAGTACGTTGATTGGTTGGAATGAGTGCGCTTGTAAATATTCATTTGCGCTCATATATATTCATGATAAAATTGATTCCATCCTAAAAGCGATTTAGTGAATCAGTAAGGTGGAATTAATTTTAAGCTGGGAATGAAATCAATCCCGAAAATTGATTTTAGGAATGATATCGATCCCAGTTAGTGAATCACCCCCCAGGCACCACAAAACCACCAAGAAGAAGTCGCACTGTGTGATTTTCAGTTTGAGCTTAATAAAGGTGTTTATGGTTGGCATGGTATAATTTTAGTTTTCGGTATTTCCTGAAAGAGTATACTTGTTTCTAAGTAATCTAAAAAAATGGAAACACCAAACAATTTAAAAGTGGCGTTTTTATTAGACTCAGGTTTGTCTGATGTTTTTAACAGTTTTTAGTAGACTCAGGTTTGTCTTCTCTGGATGTTATTGTATTAGTTTTCTTTTTTACAACCCTGAATTTTGATCTCCCATAACTTTAAAACAGAGTTTCAAATTCTTGTATTGATACTTGTCCACTATGATGAACAGGATGTGCTTAATTATTATGCTAAGTTTTAGGACAATCTGATAATCCCTTCACAGAAATTTCTATTGAGTTATAATCCTCCTTTTGTCACGTTTGCACAATACCTCGCGAGTCAGAGTGCTTCAGTAGACCGCAAACTTTAAACCCTTATTTCTCAAAAGTAATATTCTGTGGGACTGGACATTCTACTCTCTGTACAGTGAGTTAGGAACATCCAATGCTAATATCATTTTAAAGCTGAGAATCTTCTCTTTCAGAATCAGACCTTAACTAAAAATTCTTTTCTGGTGACTTTTTGGTGGTTTTGTGGTGCCTGGTAACATATGAAATTAAATATGGAACATTTTGAGATACAGTGTACATGCATTTTTACAAGGTATTGTGGGTAAATCAACCAGGAGGTGTTTATTCTTTCATTTAAAAAAGATATATCTGCTGTACAAATTAAATTTAATCGATCAAATTTGAGATTGACTGAAGATATAATTCAATCATCCCCTCAGCTTCTCCCAAAGCTTTTCAACATTTAAACCAATCTCTTCTATTTTGCATCTTATTCTTTACACTTCTCCATCTTTTTTGGCATGACTATCGTTCTTTATTATTTCAAATCCTCTCTATTTTTCTAATAATCCCACTTAAATTCATAACTTTCTAAGGAAATCTGCACTAGCATTTCTAACCTGGATTAATTTTACAAAGGAAGAAGTCGCTCGTGTCCATTGCCAGCATTTCTTTGATAAGACTTTCCTGTGCACCCTTGTGTTGTATGTAAGATAGCATTCCCTTTTGTTTTCCTGAAACCCTTATTGGGTGCTGGCTCAGACTTCCTGAAGTTAAGAGGTTCATTTCTTGTTCCTACAGGCGACTTAGGTATATTTATTTGGAGTTTTTGCTTTTTGTTTTAGCTGGCACATATTATATTACAGACTTTCCTTCCAGCTTTTGTCTGAGTGTCTTTTAAAAAGTGTTTGCTTGCTTGTTTAATTTTTCAATTGTAAGCATTATATGCTCTGACTAATTATATGTAAGTTCTTATTTTTTTTTACCAGAACTACTTTTGAATTTTCTCAAACGAAGTTGCAGTTTTCTATAGCTCAGCCATTGTCGGCTGTTATGTTTCGTTTTAATGGCACTTGTGTTTTAATGCAACGTAGCATTGGATTATTTTCCATTGTATGGTCATTTAATGCTGTTTGATATGAAAGGGAACTCATCGAGATGTTTTTACTTGGTATCCACTGTGTAGTTAGCTAGACGATAAATCACATTCGTGAACACAGGAGAACAATAGATGCATTTCTGTATTTCCATATTATTTCTATAGATTTATATAACCGTTACTCTACCTTTGCAGTAATTACAGCTGTATGAAAACAAAAATCGTGCTTGTATTAAAGGTCATGTAAAGTTTTGGTAAGCCCTCAAAAACTGTTCGTCAGATTTCTTCAATTTTTGTTGATAAATAGCAAGATACTAGCAATACTAAGACACTGTGAAGATTTCGCCTCCTAAAGTTTAATATTAAACAAATAAGAGGCAAAAACTAATTTATGTGCCGGGACAGGCACGTAAAATCCCAACAAAGGCAGCATGTGCTATACACTGTAAACACACGTGTAAAACCAATGATGAGTAGCTACACACAGTGCATACACGCTGTCTCTATGCGAAGCCCAAAGATTGCTGTGCGGGGTGCCGTCGGGGTGGAAGGGTCCTAGCATAATGGCAGTGATCAAGCATTCCTTACAGATATTTACACTGAAATTCACCAGAAATCATAGATGGAATACCAAATGATCTCTTACAGACATCTTTTGATACAAGGAGAACAACATGAGATTATATTTAACATATTTCTTTCCAATTTCCTTTTTGCTACCAATACTGTACATGAGCTTTAAAGTTTTACTAAGAAGTCCCCCTTTGTGAAGGCATCTTGCATATTATTTACAAACCTGTACCACTCCTTGTCTTTGTTTTCCCTTCCCAACTTGCCCACTACCCTAGCTGTAGCTCTTCCTTGCAGGAAGCTGCCTGTTCTAGGCCTTACGCTCCCCATGTCTTATCTTGAGATATAATCTGATATTGGTTCATTGATAAGGCAACAATGCCTGAGATTGCCCAAATGAATGAGTCAAGATAATAATGGCTTTATGATGATTGATGTGAACAGGATTATTGCCCATTTGAGAGTTGCATCTGAGATTAGAAATGATGTTCTGTAATCATCAAGAATGCTTAATAATAAAAGTCGGATAGTTACTGCAAAACCAGAAACTTTCACGCGCGTGGAATGTTCCCAAATTTCATGAGTGGTTGAGATTCGTGAAAGTTTCATGCCGAAAAATGATTTATATGCAGTTAATGCAATTCTGAATGCGTGCAGTTTCATGCTGTGAAAATCGCTGTCATTTACAAAATGTAGCAAACATTTCTATTTTTTAAGCACATTTATAAATAATGTGTACATACCTGTGCATCTGTCACAACAGATATGACAGATAAAGTAGGCCTACTACATGTACACTACCCTGACCCCGTTCTCATTACGAGATTGGAAGGTGGATCGCTCCATCGTGGGGAGGTCCACTGGCACGCCGCGGGTTCACACCTGCAGAGGGTAGAGCGATCTATCTGAGCACTCTCTGTACAGTAAACTGCGAATATGTCGCTCTAGATCGCGCTCTCTCTCGTGGACCAACCCCAGAGGTGGTCCAATTTGGGATCACTGTGGACCGCTGTGGAGCGTGCAGGAACGACGTCGCCACGTTCTCACCTTAGAGGTGGCGCGATCTAGTGTGCGCTGGAGCGCTCTATCCCTTGTAATGAGAACAGGGTCCCTGACTCTAGCTAAGCTGCCCCATGGCTCTGTGGCATCCAAGAAATTCACTCCTATTAACAGGTACTTGCTAACCCCACCTGTGTAGAGAGTGGCAAAATATAGTTTAATGTCTTGCCAGAGGATGTATTCAAGTGCAGTTTACTGTCTGACTGAGACTTGTACTGTGAACCATTTGATTTATATTGTGCTGACTTGTCACCATTTTACTAAATTGGACACAAGCAAATTCTAGCTAGTTCATATATTGCCTACTCCTATCAAGTAAATTGTCGTAGGCCTGTAGTTTTCTCCTTTTGATCAAAGTGCTAGATCTAGATATGGTTGTATCATATGTTTACACAAAGGTTTTAGTGTGATATTAACCAAGATTTGAAGACTTTGTTTTGTCTAGAGCCTTGTCCTTAGTGTTGAAATCTAATTACCACTCTAGGCAGACAGACCATATCAGATGTTCTTGACCGCACCTCCCCAAGGGTCACTCCAGGGAAGTCGGTGATTAGCACAAGATCCTGGAACAATTGTCAGGAGGTGATTTCACACCTGCCTGATCGTTGAAACATACCCAACTTCAGGTGCAAGAAAAACATTTTAAATGTTGTATATGATATTTATAATGGCCATTTTTGTAAAGCATTCAAATTCAATGCATTGCTCTTTGTCAAATCCCTAGTGAAAACCTATGATTACATTCAAGATTTTAGATTCAAGGTTCTAGATTATACATGTAGGTCGTGCAAGCCAAAATGGTGGTTGCCGACCGCTACCAATGCTTAATGTTTGCAATGCGCAATTGATAAATTTAAGTACAATATTATGACTTGTAACAGGTGAATATCTCAATTCTTATTTTTTATCAGGGGATTTATTTTTTGGTGTCATACAGTGGAGCTTCTTTTTTTTTCTTTTTCTTTTTATTCCAATGATCAGAAACAACAAGGTCATCACAGTATACAAACAGCCCCAACACCAATTAAGAGCCCATTATACTGACCACCATAGAAATGAAAAAAAGTTTAAAAAAGGTCCATGGGACCACTGGTTCAGGAGACCGACAGCCCATGAGACTTACAGCTGACAGCACAAAGAAATACATATGGGAAGATAGAAAATTGTCGGTCCGTAGGCTGTCTGTCTCATGGGCAGTCAGTCTAGTGAACCCTGTGAAAGTTGGCTGGAAGGCCCACAAGAACGATAGTGTCAGACTCGTGGGCTGCCGTGAAGTCTCATGGGTTGTCCATCTATTGAACCCTCAAAAAAGTTTTCAGAAGGCAGTGTTGTTCTAGTGAGCTGTCTGTCTCATGAGCTGTGGCCCAAACAATCGGTTATTTCTCAACACTCACTTTAAAGTGAATTAGTAACTTTGTAGAGGCTTGATAAAATCTGAGCTGCCTGGCCCAACATGCTATCAGTGTATGTCATATGATGTAAAAATGAAGACCAGGAAAAAAAAAAAACACTTCAAAATCATCATGTGCTTCACAAAAGTAAGTGACCAGAAATGCCATACTCATTTCCCCTCATAGACTGCAGTGTTAGACTAAAGCATACCCCTATACGGTTTCGTAAATGGTAGTATTCAGTCATAAATATCTTAATAATAACATTGTATATTTGAAAACTTTTTTTTATGCCTGGCTTTTTATTCATCCTTCTGAACATCATTATACATGTACCAGACAGCTATAAAAAATCAACAATTTATTAAATCAAGCCTCCGCAAAGTTACTGATTCCCTTTAAGGGGAATACATGTGAAAGGACCTTTGTCAGTAGGAAGAAAGAGAGGTCGGAATAGGGAGGATATTGCTTGATAGCTTCACTGTTAGTGTGTGAAAGGCTGGGACATAATAGGGAGGGGTAGTCAATTATGATTAGGGGTAAACATGCTGATTGGAACAATAATACGGTGCTTCACTCATTGCAATACATGTACACATGTACAGATTCTCAGTATAAAGTGTCCATGTAAAAAAGGCTCAGGGTTGAAGGAGAGTGAACACTGAAATGATATTAACCCTTTCAGGACAGGAATTATTTAAGGGGTAATTTGATCACATTCTGTTCTTCAAATTGGCAACAATAATATTTTTCTCTTAGTGCTCCATGGTCCTAATAAGGTGTAATGTCTTTGAAAACAATATATAGTTCTTAATTTTGTTGAAAAGTTGAAAAAATAGCCAATTTTGATCAAAAAACTAATGATTTTGAACCTCTCAATGTGTTGCCAATTTAAGGATTTTAAAGTTTATTCTCGTTCTTAAAATTCCTGGCATCAAACGCAACATGGTCAGGCAACAAAAATGGACATAGTGTGTGCAGAAAATTTTGCTCTTTCTGTTCATGCATCTGATATATTTTTTAGAGCTCTGAATCAAAAGTTATTGAGCCAAACCACAAAATGTGGTCAGTTGTCTTGAAAGGGTTAAGGCAAGTCCAAGTTATTTAGTCACTCTGCATCCCAGAAGACAATTAACACTGAAATTATAATTTTCCTTGATAAAGTTGGTTTGATCCCAGCTATAGTAAGGCTATCAACTTAAATAAAATAGTCATCAGGTGTACTAACATTTGTGATGTAGTAGGTAAAGTATGGATTAAGACTTGCCCTTTAACCAATCATGAATTGAGCCTGTTCCAAATATAGCACACAAAATTATATGTATGATTACATGTACCTTTAAAGATAAAGTAGAGTTCTGGTCATGCAATTACATTGTGAAAGAAACTGTCTCAAAGCAATTGGGAAAGGTTGACCCTGTCTACCTATGAATTGTTTTAGAATGTGTTGTTTTGAAATCATCAAAATAGATAAGAAATTGACCCATTCTGGCTGAAAAGCACATGCACTGCACACAGAAATGGGTATATAGGACTACACACACAAGTAGCATCAAAGTTCGGCTCGAACAGTTCAGCTATTTCTAGTCATATTTCGAATATGAGGGTATTTGAAGAGCAATCCTTTTCAGGAGATTTCTCTACTATGATGTTCTTCCAAACTGACATAGGAGGAATGAGAAAGCTCACAAATTATTTTTTGCCTTTCCCAGAACTCAACCTTCCCTTTAAAACTTTTGTGTTTTGTCATCTCACCGAAAAGAAAAGTGCTTATATATTTATAAAACTTTTTTGTCAACTTTTGGCATTTACCCAGACTTTGTTGTAATATTTGTGACATTTGTTCAGCAGCAGGTTGTGTGTCACACACCTCTCTGCAACCACCCCCCTTTTTTCCCCTCTGTTTTGCCCAGGGGTAAAACTCAAAATGGGCACTGAAAGAAACCAAACAAGAAAGAATAGTTCTACGACACATTAGCACGTGTGCATGCCATGAAGCACATTTCTGGTTACGCGCTTCTAAGGCTTTGATATGTACATGTATACCGTTTTGTTTAAAAACATGACTTGGATTTTTTCCTTTATAGACTAATAACAAAGTGAAAGTGGATGGCAACTAGTAGTTCAGTAGTTTATTACCAAATAAGCACACATTTTTATAGTTAAGGGTGATTTAATTCTAATGACCTTCTGCCTGATGCAATAGTGCGGGTTTAGCAGAACAGCACAACGCGCTTATGCCCTTCTGCCAACAACAATACTATACTAACTGATTTCCAAACCTAAACCCTGGACCATAGAATGGTTACATGCCATTTTCCCGAAAATTCATGATTCCGAAGGTTCGTTACTCCAATGTTTTGTAATTCTGAAAATGAAAAAGGTTTCATTATTCTGAAAATGATATAGGGTTTGTAATTCCCAAAAATGAAATAGGTTTCATAATTCCGATTATGAAAAAGGGTTCATGTGTCCAAAAGGTTTGTAATTTCAAAACCTTATGTAGGTCTCTATTGCATTTTCGGAATTACGAACCTTCGGGAAAACGAGTACCCCCGACCAAATACTCTTTGTACCTAAATCTAATCCTAACCCTACCCTAACCCTTACCCTATACCTGTGATGAGATATAGCCAGAAGTAAATATTGGCAGAGCAAATTAATGCCTGGTTGCATGAATTATTCTCGGTTACATAGCTAGGGGACTAAGTTTAGGTTAAGTTAAAGCATCAGAGCATTTGGGGGCAACAATAACTGATTGGAGGCATACATGTAGCTGATAGTGGGAAAAAACAAACTGCAGCACTGGGATATTAAAGATATGTAGCTCTTTAATCATGCTCCAGTAGATAAAATAAAAAATGATATATTAATGAGTATTCTATAATCTCTACCAGGTTTGCATATTCTGTTTATTATTTTTTAATGTAGGCGTAAATGTTTTGTCATACAAAAAGAAGTCTGTTATAGTCCATCTTTTTAGCTAATTACAGTTATTTTAGTTTGCCCTTGGGGATTCATGTGTACATGGAAAGTTTATGGAATTATGTTGAAGGACGCACTACTTAGTAGCCACATAATTCCTGGCATCTGGTATTAGAGACAATACGGTGCTAGTTACACACACATTAACACTAAGAACTCAACACAATTATGTATAGCAAAGATCTCATTGTAACTCCATGTCTTACCTATTGCACTGTATTTAGACCTACGGTATACCCTTATTTACTCTTGAGGGCCTTTGTGAATTAAAACTAGGGGTTTTCCCCATTTGTGAAAGTGGAAATCGGTTTAAATTTGGTGAGGATACTGAGAATTAGACGGACAAAGCTTCCCTGCTATGAAGCGTTAAAGGTCAAGTGTGCTATAAAGGTCTTCATCCCTCCTCATGGAAGGACCACCTGCAAACAGTGACCTGTTTAGAGACTAAATACTGCTTCCAAAGGTAGTTCAGAAAATCTAGAGAAAGAACCATTTATACTCATGTTTAAAATACATTCTTTATCAAGATCATAACTAGATATATAAAGCTTTTTTGTGTGTATTCAAGGGGGATGTTTTTTTTCAAAGAAAATCATTACATCCTTTGTTTTATTCTTCATTTCTTTTTAATCAAAACAGATGTGAAAAATGAGGGTTTCGCTTTTAGAAATTTATAGTCATAGTTAATGCAATGATATCTATTAGAGTCTATTGTAGAAAAGATGACATATATGGCTTCCTTTAAACAGTTTGTGTATTGTTGATGTATTTTAGATGTCAAGTTTAGATGATAAGTTTACAAACATGACTTGTATTAAAATTGGGATTTCAGAGGCTAAGTTTTCAATCATGTTTGCTTTTCTCACCGTCTTCATGTTGATATATAAAGAGTGTTCCATAGTATCAAACCCAACAATTTTTTAGTTTGAAAAAGAAAAGATTTTCCGAGATTTAGAATGTGGCAGTTTGTACCACCAATAAGGGGTTGTGCACGTTAGATGTTACATGTGTAAAAAGAACCTGTACTACGTGCTGAAGAAGCACATATCTTCTGCAGATGTGGAAATGTTACTTTTAATACATGTTCATGTTGCTTTTTTTCCTGAAATGCCCAGACATATGCTCCGGCGACAGTTGCTCTTGGCTTGATTTCGTGAAAGGTATAGGGTTGCATTTCGGTGTTTAATTTAGGTTTAGCCAGGGTTAGGTTAGGTTTAGGTATAGTATGTTTACTCTTTGGTCAAGGCTTCGTGTACAAAATTGACTCGGAGCAACCTTCACTGTTCTGGGTCTCTATATGGGAAGGAGACTTTGTCAAAATGTTTTGTGACTAGAGCTAGAATCATCTGCATTTGCTATATGCCATTTTCAGCAGTTATTGTGCCTGCTCCAAATTTTGTTTCTCTGTCTCTCTCCCCCCCCCCCCCCCCTCTCCCCCCCCCCCCTCTCTCTCTCTCTCAGTCGCTTACTACATGTATATAGCTTTGTTTATAGTCTTGGCACATTTCAAGCCTTCTTTTCATGTTCATGATATCTAGATATATGAATGGATGGATACAATGTTTCATACTCTGTGCTCTTTGCCGCCAAGTTTGTACTCTATGATCAACTCCCCTCTTCTTATCACCAGGGCTGTCAACCCTCCCGCATTTGGAGGGAGTCTCACGCCACGACGCTGATTCTCCCGCCATCCTTCCAGCGTCAAAGCGGGAGACTCCCGCCTCGATGCCCTTCCTCCCGCTCTCCCGCCAAGCATGTAAATCTCCCGCTTTATGAAAAAACCTCCCTCCAAACGTGTAAAATGATAGCTTGTCAGACATTTTTAGACATTAAAAGAGACTCCAAAATGCTGAAGACCTTTTTTTTTTTTCTTGTCAGAGATTTTTGGACTTCAAAAGAGACCCAGAAAATTGGAGGGCAGGCGAGAGAAAAAAAAAATCACGAATCTCCCTCCAAGCAGTTCCCCAAAGTTGACAGCCCTGTGTCACCATGTGCATTTTTAAAGCAGAAATCTTCAATTTGGTAAAAATAGCAAAGATCTTCCATGTGCCTCTCTCATTTTAGGTCAGGGACTAAAGCGAAGTTTCTGTTCCGTGCACATCTAAATCTAGGAAATCCATGATTTGTGAAAATACTAAAAGTGGCTTACTTCATGCTTGTACCCCACAGTCCAGTCTGAGCTGGGGCTCTGTTTTGCCCTCGTCAAATAGCGGCTTTTCACTTTGTTGTGCCCTCATCACTGTACATAGCTTTTCACTCTGAGGTGTCCTTGCTTGACAGCGGCTTTTCACTCTTCACCTTTCGAACTTGACAGCACTGTCATAGTCACCAAGCTTGTGCATAACCTTGGTTTATCCATCGCGCTCCTCCTGTCCCCTTCCTTTGGGATTCTCCCGCTATTCTTGGACCGTGCCGTCATTTCCTAGACCACCCCGAAATAAAGTGAAGGGTGCCTTCTCACTTTCTTGAGATTGAAAGACAGTGTAACTTGTCCCTTGCAGTGCCATCAAGTTTACCATCAGATATATTTGCAAATTTATGATTTTATGAGACAAATTTGTAATCATGATTACTTTTCACATTGTTCTTGTTTCCAGTCAAGAGTTTGTTGTTAATTTGAGGAATAGCAACATTTTTAAAATAAAGAATTTGCTATTTTTTGCCTGTTACATTTCAAATATTTATTCGTTTAAACTTGATCCCGTTTGAACAAAAAAGTGCCAAATGAAAACGGGGGTAACATGGTGGGGATTTACAATAAGAAATCTTGAGTTGATTTTTAATGTGGAGTAGACCTGTTCTTTCAGCTTAAAGGGAAATTCCACCCTGATAATATGTTGGTTTTAAAAGAAGCAGAAAAATTAAAAAAACAGATCAATGAAAGTTTGAGAAAAATGCGATAAGAAATAAGAAAATTGTGAATTTTTGAATTTGTGTAAAAGCATAATTAAGTGAAATGATTATATGTAGGGTGCATGTATAGTAAACTATTTTCTTTAGAGAAAATCAAAATTTATGATTTTTTTTTTCAGTACAGGGCAAATGGGAGAGGAGCTTGCAAGATACGACATGGAGTTGCCAATTTGTGTTTGATTGATTACAACTTCAAAAATTTATAACTTTCTTATTTCTTATCAGATTTTTCTCAAACTTTCATTGATCCGTTTCTTTAATTGTTCTGCTTCTTTTAAAACCAGGTTGGTGTCAGGGTGGACTTCCCTTTAAACAGTTTTTAGAAAATTGTATTTTAACTTCAGGTAGATCAGGAAAGAGGGATGATTGAGGGTGACGTATGGAAAGTGCAATAAAAATTTCCTGAGATTAATGGGAAGAAATCATGCCTGGAAATTGTGGGTAATGGGCTGTTCTGCCTGGAACTTTGTTTGGATTTTTGGAAAAAGGGAAATCACTCATGTTCTTGAGGAAAATGTATACAAAAGCTTCATCACTTTTCAAGACCAGTATATGAAGTATAGGCCTACCCCAAGTCAGTTACGCATTTTCTAAATATTTTACTTCAGATTCTACGAAAAGCTCCCAGGTTTTTTTTCCAAGTAGACGCTGAAAACCAGGTCACTCCTGAGGCTTATCTATCGCTTCTACTATCAGCACACAGTAGGAAGCATCTGTGACGTTTCATTTTTAAGAGTCAAAATCGTATTATGTCCTTCTGAAAGACGATATTAGATATGAGAGGGGAAGTGTGAATTAAAGAATCTTAGACCCTGATCAATTGCTTCTAGGATCCATCAGTAGTCGGAGATCAGCGACTCGAAGGGCTAAATTGCAGGAAGTGCAAGCCCTGGCAATGCCTGGACAATTGACGTAGGTTGCCTTGCCCGTGATGGTGCGTCTTGAGGAGCTGCGGAGCTCCCCGGATTAAAGTCTTGAAAAAATTGATATGAAAATAACTCAATGACTGCTCGATTTGCGTAGGTGTGTGATTAGTTTAATGAACCATCTTGGGTTTGGATTTGTTTTGACATCCAAAGTGAATCTGAGTTTGACAGTTTTGAAGATTTTTGAGATTTTGAAAGCGCTTTGTCTTGATCAGCTGGTCTTTGTTCCACCTGTTCTTTGCAACAGATGGATGACCCCCGAGTAACCCTTCTTAATGACAGGTTCATACAGGGGTAAACTTGATCGTGACCTGCATCTCGATAATGATTTGTCATGGGACAATGACGTTACATTGATGTGCTGTAATCCTTTGGCTGCAGATATTATTTGAGCTCCTGCTTGGGTATCTATGATATTAGAGGCTTAAAAGTTACAAATTTGAAGATAGTTTTTGAAACTCTGCTACCAAATTAATACTGATATAAGAGGTCACCGTGATGTTTTGGGCTTATCCACACAGCCCTGTCCTTCTGTTTAATTACATCATTATTGTTGTCATATTTTATTTTTAAAAATCTGAAGTGGAATAACTGCGTACATCTATACATATTTGACAAAATCATGATATACCAGAATTTTAAAAAGATTTTATTTGTATCATCAATTGGAGGTTTATTGCATTTCCAGGTCATCTTTAATATGTAGAATCAGAATCACGTAAGGTAGTTTAGCGAAATGTTGTGGCACGTAAAAACGTGGGAAAGACTATATATGACAAAATGATTCAAAATCAAATTTTATTTTATAAATGCAGAACCAAAATATTAGGATGTAGAATTAATATCTACCTCTTTGAACACTTTTAAGCAAAATAATATGAAAACTGTTATGCGAATATGCCTGATTGTAATTTAGAAGCACAGACAAAACTAGCAATTTTCCTCTTTGCGTCTTTCCCACGTCTTTATGCACCATTGCGTTTCGCTAAGCTACATGTATCTAACAGGACTGTGGTGCGTTAAAGTCATTGGTGTTCCTGTAGACTAGTTTAAAAACGAAAGCATCATTTATTGCGAGCATTCCTTGTATCATATTACATGTACATGTACCTCGTACACAAGATGTCAGACTCTCTGAGAAGGAAGAATTTAGACAAGATTCTCTTTAGCCTAGGAATCTTTGTTTTTCTGTATATCCCTCGCAATTCGCAGAATGTTGCTGATTAATGCAGTAGTTGTTGGGGCACATGCATCACCACTATGCTCTTGTTCATGCTGACAGTAATGGCATTTGAGAACAGCCGACAGTGACAAATTTTTCATCACTAACCGCGTTATTTATTTTTCATCCACATTATGCTGATTTAATAATATGTTTAATCCCTTCATATTATTTCTGTATTGTAAAATAAATAGGAAAGAGGGTAAACAATGGAGTGAATAATAATTTGTTAATTTTCTTTCTAGTATGCCAAAGTGACAAAGCCTTCTTTAGCTATTTGGTTGCATTTTTTAACTTGTTTGTAATTTGTGAAAGTATGGTTATTCTGCCGTAAAGGGATTTGGTAACTTTGTGGAGGCTTGATTTAATAAATTGTTGAATTTTGGTATCTGTCTTGTATAGTGATGTTCAGAAGGATAAATAAATAGCCAGGCATAGAAAGGTTTTCAAATATATAATGCTGTTATTAAGATATCTGTGACTGAATACTCCCATTTACGAAAGGGTATGGCCATACGCTTTAGTCCAACACTGAGTCTATGGGGGGAAAATGAGTCTGGCATTTCCGGTCACTTGCATGTTTACTTTTGTGGAGCACATGATGATTTTGAAGTGCTTTTTTTTTTTTTTTTCCTGGGCTTCACTTTTACACCATATTACATACACTGATAGCATGTAAGGCCAGGCAGCTCAGAATTTATCAAGCCTCTACAAAGTTACCAAATCACTTTAAGATTGAAAGAGTTAGGGAATGGTAATTTTATTTTGAAGGTGAAGAGTAAAAAGGTGCATCAAAAGGCTAATTTTGTGTCATTAAATTTATGATACATTGCTGTAAACTTGGTGGCAATTTAAGGGTTAATAACATTATTGCAGTGGTGCATTACTCAAGTTCGCAAGAATAGTTGACGTCAAAACAAGGGAGATAGATTGTTAGTCACTTTATAAAAGACAGTCAGGGGCTCACACACACACACAGCTGATCCCACACATCTTAATCAATTTGTCGAACTGTATATATTGTGCCTTCTATTGTTTTGGGGATAAGATTTTCTATGATCATAGTGTCATAGTGGAGCAGTCTGATCACTTTTCTGGATTGTGATGCCAAGGTCATGGGTTTGAGTCCCTCCACATCATGTATGTCAATTAGCTAGGCATTTCGTCTTCATTGCTTCTCTCCACCCAGGTGTTGACATAGTTTACATGGGTATTCGTTAGGAAATTAAGAAGTTCGGAAGCATGCATTATATGCATGCCTTGAAGTAGATTTACTTGAAAGCTCCCCAGTGGAATTGAGAGGGTTCACTACATACATGTACATGTTCAAAATAGCAATTTAGTCTATTGATCAACTGCTGTAATGGTAATGACATAAACATTAATATAAAGTGCTACACAAATGTAACTATTTCTAATATAATATTATAATCGTTGAATTAAATATAGTTGATCATTATTATTGTTTTCCTCATGATTGTAATTGTTATTATTAATATTATTATTGTTATTATTATATTTTTATTATCATAACCATCATTATTTTTTTCTATTACTAATTTAATACTATTAGGCTTATTATTGGTATTAGCGATCCCATAGTTTGTTTTCACTTTAACTTGTTTGACCTTATTTTTTACTTTTGAACATTTGCACATACATTCTTCTTTTTTTGTGTTCTTGTGTCAGTTTTCCACCCAAATTTATGGGGATAACTCTCAAAGGGTTCCCCTTCAAATCTGCCTTGTCTGGCAAAAATGTGCCGAAACCCCAAATCAAATGTCACTTTGGTTTTAATGAGTGGTAGCAAATGTTCCAGCATATGGTATTCTCGTAGTACTTTTTACTGTTTTACTAAAAGTTGTGATAGTTTAGTGTCTATGAGTCACTGTCTTGTAGGGTTCCGCCTAAATGTAAAATTGACATTGATTGTTGTAGAGAGGAAGAATTTACATTCTTTGTTCTTCTGAGGAGCACAAAAGGAAGCAAGCAATCACATTTTTGTCTAGTTTTTGATATATGCCAATTTGTCATTTTGCTGGAATAAATGAACAGGTTGCTTAATTCGTCAGAACACTTTACCCTGGGTTTTCTCAATCTCATCTCCATGGATTTCTTAGTCACTGGTTTTGGATCTTTGAACTTTTGAGACTATTGTTTCGTGTTCCCCTCCCCTCTCCCCCCCCCCCCCCCCTCCTTTGTTTTGTTTTGTTTTGTCATGTTTTTGTTCTTTTTTAACCTCAAAAACCTGCCAACAGAATATCTGTTGAAATGAAAATAAACTAATGACCCTTTTTTCTTCTAATATAAGCTATTTATTGATACTTTGTTATGTTTTTTAGGCTTTAAAAAAACTCCTTTTGGTATTATTATATAAAGTTTCTTCCTCTGAGGGTTTGAGGGGTTTTTTGCTCTTAAAATAAAATTCAGTTAAGATACATGTAAACTATTAATCACCAACTCAGAAAACTGGAGAAAAGAAGTAAGAACACAATGATACACAAAGTTGGAATAAGGAAGGAAAAAAGAACCTAGAAAGATTCTTTACCTGAAGTATTGTGGACAACTTGTGGCAAGTAAGGTAATAAAGAGTAGCTTCTGTTTTGAAGGCTCAAAGCTGTATTTTTGACTTGACCTTCCAGTTGAATGAGCAAGCTGTAATGAAGGCAACTTGGACATCCTCCTTCTGTCTAATAATAGATGGGTTTCCTGAGATGAACGAAGAGGGTTTAACTTAACGGACATTCACCTGTTATTAATCTTGACATGGGACAGAGGGAATTATTACATTGTGCAGCTGTACTGGTAGTAGTATCAAGTATTTCTGGGGCTGTGCGATGCTTGAAAAAGTATTAAAGTGATTATGGACAAAGTTTATCATCAGCAAGAAAAAACTTTCTCTAATTTTTTTTTTTTCAATTTGGAGAAAATCATAGATGATAAATATGCCTTTATGCGAAAAATATCAAAAAGGATATCCTACAGTGGGAGCCGGTTTCGTTTCTAAAATGCTAATTGTGAATTTATTCACAGTATGCACTTGATCAAATGCCAATAGCTATCACTTTGAGAGATGCAAGTGTGGAAAGCATCTTGTTTGTCTTTCCTTAAAAATTTAGTAGAATTACGTTAAAGAAACACAGTCAAACCTGTCTTAGTGGCAACCCCCTCTCTCCAAAGGCCATTTGTCTATAGTTGTCATTCTTAATGTCCTTGAGAAGATAGGTATTGTAGAACCTGTCTACAAAGGCCACCTACATGTATCTACAGTTTCCTCTAGGTGGCTTCTATAGACAGGTTTGACTGAAGTGTTTATCACTAACAGTTGGCCTACGCTTTCATTGTGCCTCTGCTATCATCTTTTCGGCATTCATCCCCTTGCTATGAATCAGCAATTAATCTCCGACTGGGGATGACTTTGTTGATGTTTACAATGAGCGTGGAATGCAGGATCAAGCGCATGCCTTATCTCCACCTCCCTTTGGCTTAGCGATCATCTTACAGGTGTCTTCATCAGGGAATTCTAGTGATGATAGCTCCCTAAACCACAGGTGCTTGCAGCTAGGAGGCAGATGGCATATCATCCACCTCTGATGAGTTTGCTTCATCTTATCGTGGCAATGACTCGAAGTCCAAATTTGTTTTAAGTTGAATATCATCTTACTGTAGCCACCTTTTGTGATCACATAGGGCTTTTTATTTGAAGTCGAACAGTATTATGATTTGGCACAAGGTGTGTCCGGGAGGGGTAAACACTCTTGCCTAAGAGATCAAAGAAATAAACTTTGACTAAAATTACTGTTTCAGACTCAGGGAATCAAGAAGGACACAGATGAACTCAATGTTGTTTATTTCGTTTGGCACACATAACTCAAATGGGGAACTGCCCAGTTGATCAAAGGATCAGTAGACCAAATCTTGTGAACCTCTGATCTTGTGAAGCCTTTGGTCAGGGGAATTCTAAAGTTTTCAATCCCCATGACCATTGACTTAGTAATGTTTGTTCATGCCTTGGATCTGGTGGACACTTGGTCTTACCATGATATCAAAGACGATCTTGAAGATCTTTGATCAAAGGAATTGACTGTGTACATACTGAGTTTCTTTGAAAGACATGTAAGCAAAATTTCTGCAACCAGATAGATGTTGCTTCAGGTAGTTATGAAAGTTCTCAGAATATTTCTCAAATGTCTTTAAACTTTCCTGTAAATCGGGGAATAGGTTTGCGTTGTTGCATGCCAAACTGTAGCAGACAGCATCAATGTTTGCAGTGGCACTTGGCTGAACTTGCATAAAATTAAGAAAGTGCATAGCGAAACAACCACAGAGGTATTATCAACACCTGCATCTCGTGTAAGTTTTGAGAACCACCGCTCTTGGGACTTGGTACAAGCTATCTTCCCTGCCTTTGGTTGTTTCTTCTTCTTTATCTCTGTTTCTGGGTTGTTTTAGGAGGGTGATTGGATGTTCAGGTGGAGAAAACAGGGATGTGAAAGTGTGTTATCTTTAATGTGGGACTTGTCTTTGAAAATTTGTTGGGGTTTCGTATGGTGTCAGGTTTGGCAGTTGAGGTGAGAAATTGGGTCATTGGGAGGATTGTTCGAGTTTGAGAGGGGATGAAAGGAGATCACATGGATAACACTGTACAGTTGTTTGATCATTTTCTCGAGACAACTTTTTTTTGTTGATTATAAATGGCATGGTTGCAATAATGGAAGGCAATGGAAGATGCTGCTGCTCGTGATGATGTTGGTGGTACAGGGTGGTGGTTGATGATGGTGGTTGTGATGATGGTGATGATGTTGGTGTTGGTAGTGGTGACGATGATTATAGTTATGAAACACTTTCCTGATGACAACTTAAAAATGGTGGTGATGATTGTGGATGATTGATAATTACAATCATTATGGTAATAATGATGATGATGATAATGCTTATGGTCCTGAAGGCTGATGAAGATGAATGTTTAATAATGAAATAAACTAATATCGCCTGTTTGGAGAAAGAAGGGCATGCAACTCTGTGTAAAATGATATGAGTCAACGCCCTTCTGGCTCCAAACAGATATTTTCTCTTGTGTTCACCTTATTTTCTTACCATGCATTTACATAACATGTAGCTTTTTTGTTATACCCGATTAATCCTGTCTTGTTTTTCTCTCCCTCTCTCCCCCTCTCCCTCTCTACTCCTTTGTTCTTACATACCTTGTCCATCCCTTTCTCTCCACTTCACCTTCCCCTTACTCCCCCCCCCCCTTTCCCCCCTTTCCCCCCTTTTTTGTAGGGAGGGGGGGGGCCCCCCCCCCTCCCTCTCTCTTTCTCCCATTTCCTTTTCTGTTTCTTTCCAATTTATTTTCCACATCTACTTGTACTACTCCCTGGTTGCATATATTATTTCTTTTGCATCTTCTCTCTTAATTCGCTTTCCATATTTCTTCTTTCCCCTCACTTGGTTATCACACTTTTTTAAGGCCTCATTCAAGTTTTCACCATTAATCATCCTTTCTTTCTCTCTCTCGTTTTCTTCAAAGAATTGTGTATAATTTTGCATGTGTTCCTCTCTCCCTTCTCTTTTCCAGCCCTCCTTCCACACGTAGCTCCAATCCTGCTCCACATGGTATTGATTAAATGCATTACTTTCTAATTAGGGGGTGTGACAAGTTTAGATAATTTCATCCAAGTGAATCAGAAATGTAGGCCAGTGGATAAAATGGGGTAGGATTTAGGGTGTGTTCAATGAGGTCAGATAATCCTTAGTCTGATAGAAAAAAAAAATGTCCCTCATTTGGGGCTCTGTTCGTATTCTGTAGTGCCTCTTGTGTCAAATATGATGAAGTGCACTAGAGCCTCATAAACAATAACATTTACAATTGGTTATTTTTGCCTCATCAATTTAATGTTATTGTAGACATTTTACATGTGTGCAATGATACATACATTGTAATTGGCAAAGACTTGTTTACTTAATTTGCACAGACTTATCTCAGTCATGTGTTTGTGATAATGATAATTAATTCAGTTTATTTAATTTGAATAGGGATACTGAAATAAGTTATTTCATAATCTTAAAATAACTGCCAAGCTAGAGTAGAGTAGAGTAGGGTTGGCAGAGACAGTCATTCAGCCCCACCTACTTATTACAGGCTTAAATTTATTTGGAATTAACTTTTTATTCTTTTATTTTATTTTATTCATTTATTTTTATTTATTTATTTATTTATTTTTGTTTTCATTTTTGTTTTTTGTTTTTTTTTGGGGGGGGGTATTATGAGTTTTATTAATATCTATGGTGCTTTTTCTAGATTCTCTCTTGTTCTTGTGCATTTTAACTGCTGCAATATTTCACTCCTGTTTTTCTAATTATAGATCTTAGAATCCTTTTTCCATGAATGTTTGTTTTTTTATATTAACAGTGTTTGCCCAATCCTGTCGAGCCCCCTGCCCCCTCACTTTCTTTATCTCCTATCTTATAGCCATGATTGCCCATCCATATGATAATTGATAATCTCTTTTTTATTCTCCTTTTTTTATTTCTGAAAATTCAAATCTGTTTAATATCCTTTTAATTTGCTTTAAATAATTTGTTTTGCTATCAGTCCCTTTCTGTATCCTGTCTATCTTCCTAATATCTTTTAATACAGAATTTATCTTAAATTATTCACTTTTTGATTTCTCTAACATTCTCTTTCTTTATTTCTTTATTTTTTGTTACACCATACTTCTATACAATGTTGAATATTGTATTCCGTGATGTTTTACAATGGTAAATTATTTTTATCCTCCTTTTCTACAGGTCTTCATTGCATCAATTTATTTCTATGTCATCTTCTTCTTTGTTCATATGCTAACTTGTCTGGGACTAAGTGCACAGATCTACTGTATGGGCACTGTCAAAATAGGTAGGTACATTAGTAGTAGGAATAATAATATTGATAACAGTAATGATAATCGTGATGATGATAATAGTAATGATTATGATAACAATAAAAATGATCATGATTATAATGATAATAGTAATAATAATTCTAATGATGATACACTGTTCTGGTGAAGATTGCATCACATAAGGATATAACTGCTTAGATGCAATTTCCAAAGAGATTTAGAAGTATTACCCCAGCTTTAGCTCCGGCAACCATTATCAGCAAATAGTGCATTTCAGTGGATAGTAACAGGTAACCCACTCCTGGGCAGAGAGTGGCAGATGTGGAATAATGTCTAGCCAAAGGACAGCAGTGACATTCCAGGGCTTGATCTCACGACCTTTGCATCCAGTCATGTGTTTATCTCCCTCGACTAAAAGACCCTTTACTGTTCTTATTTTCTTCTATGGATTGAAATTATTTGTCCTCTTGGATCACTGCACTATCCAGAACAGGACCTAGAATCTAGCCTTGAGGTGAAACGCGTGAGATATTCGGGAGTACAGGGTTTCTGTTAAGATCAGAAGGTGTTAGTTTTTTCTCTTCTTCCCCACCGTTGCACACAGTTTGTCCATTCTCATTGTAACCCCATTTCTGCAGAAAGACTTTGCACTGTCCAGCTCCTGTCCTTAGGCGATTGAAACTTGATCAGATGGTCAAGAGCTGCATACATTTAACTTCAACAATGTCTGTATATATGCCTGTACCTCCAGTAATTTATTTTAGAAAAAAAAATAATAAGGGGAAGCTGATAGCAATTCACCTGTGTAAACTTTTAACCAATAACTCTGAAAATCTTCAAGAGTTGTTGGGGGAATTATAAAGTGCAACATTCCTATTGGAAATTTCTTGAAAGATGATAAAACTTTTCCTTTTGAAAATGAAATGTAAGGTTCCATGAATACACGCTTTTCAAATTGCACCTAAATTGCTTTGCATTAAGTTCTCAATGTGAATACATGTAGGTCTCTGAAGGCACATAGGTTTACATTTACTGTATCTACACAGGTGTAAAAAAAATATCACAATATCCAGGCTTGGCTTGGAACTGCTAAGAGAAAGGCTATACCTGTGGCATAGAATAAGTTTAAGTTATCAGTGTGAAATGGGTCTCACAAGGTGCGTGGGTTATTCTTCTTAGGTGTAAGAATATTTCGTCTTTTTAATAGTTTTTACAAATATCCCTCTGGCATCAAACAGGATGAGGTTATCAATGTGAAATGGGTCTCTCAAGGTGCGTGGGTTATTCTTCTTAGGTGTAAGAATATTTTGTCTTTTTAATAGTTTTTACAAATATCCCTCTGGCATCAAACAGGATGAGGTTATCAATGTGAAATGGGTCTCTCAAGGTGCGTGGGTTATTCTTCTTAGGTGTAAGAATATTTCGTCTTTTTAATAGTTTTTACAAATATCCCTCTGGCATCATACAGGATGAGGTTATCAATGTGAAATGGGTCTCTCAAGGTGCGTGGGTTATTCCTCACAGGTGTAAGAGTGGTTCACATTCATCCAGGCCAGGGTTTGAGAGTAATTTGATCCAGAGCCAAAGTCAGGTGGTTGCGCTTATGCACGAAATGTGATTACGATGGAACACGTGTCACCATTTACAGTTCCCTCAGTTCTCGGTTCTCACTTGTCAGCCGGAATCATCTAGATCACAGTCAAGATGTAACAAGAAGTTTTTGAGGATCTTGAAATGAAAAGTTTTTAATCTGAAGGCATTTGGTATTTTAAAGACAAAATGTATTATTTGTAAATGGCTTTGGAACACTTTTCAGTTGTAGTAACACACAAAATGAGTCTGAAGATATATAGGAGCTTCATCTATGTAATATTGATAGTAGTCTACTTTAAATTCTTTGTTTGATGAGGGAAATGTGTCTGAACATTTATTTTATTCTAAAATTGCTGATGCATAAGAAAAAAGGTTCTTTTGTTTTATTATTTTTTAAAAAATGTTTTAAATTGATATACAAGTTAGTGCATATGCATGTATAAAACATATTTATGTTGGTATCTAAAGAATTAGAAGTAGTTTAATAAAATCAACAAAAGCTAACAGTAAAAATTAACCTCACTCACAAGTGTTTGGAGATTATTATTGATTTAAAAAAAATTTTTTTTTTATTAATCATGTTCAGAACAACTTCTCTTTGATATAGTTAAATTTGCCTGAAGGGCATTGTAAGGCAGTATTTTGTAATTTTGTGCATTATATTCTGTTTTAAAGGGCAATCCAACCTTGGTAATGAGATGATTTGTGTGAAAGCAGAAAAATGAAAACAGGATGGTGAAAGGAATAAGAAAGTTATGGATGTTTAAAAAAATGAGATCACTACATCTATGCGAATCTCAAATTGGCAATTTGGTGATTCGATTGTGACATTTTTGTGAACAATTCTCCCATTGTCATGTATACAAAAACATTAATTTGCAGTTTTCTTCGAGGCGCTTTTACCCTCGGGGCAGTACTCAAAATATATTGGAGATAGCATGTTGTTATAGGTCCGCATGAAAGAAAAAGATCCTACTGAGTAATATACATTTTGAAAAAAGTGACATTTTAGTCATTTTGTGTGTTGGAGCGAATGGGGTAGTTGTCCATGTGCAGCTACATAAACAGTGACATTACCTATCCGGCCAATTTGAAATTCCCATATGTATAGTGATTATAACTTTTAAAAAATCATAACTTTCTTATTGCTTGTCCGATTTCGTTCAAACTTTCTACAATCTGCTTCTCTGATTTTTCCTCTTTCTTTCAAAGTAACTTGCTATTAAGGACGGATTTCCCTTTAAAGATAGTTGCAAGGGCATTATTGGTTGAAGAAAAATGGGAGATGACTTACTGATCTTGAGGCCCCAAAATGTTGACTTTCAATTTCATTTTTTCTCAGTTTGCCGGAAGAGATTAAAAAGGTCATGAGTTCTACAGCAGGAGGAAGTCGCCACACTTGTTGTCTGACATGTCAGTCATTCTGTAAAGTGATATCTATAACAGTTGCCACAAAGAAGAAAAGAAAAATATTTCAACTTCTCTGCTAAGTCATGAAATGTCATTTACATCAAATAATTGTTCAAATCAATTATTGATAGGTACATGTGATAGAAGATGTGCAATTTCTGCCTGATGATGCACTTTGATCCAATAAAATACTTTTTTTCAGTGCAAACCCCATTGTATTCACAAACAAAGCTGATCACTTTAGCATAAAAAGCTGTCAATAATGTTACTAATGATATTGTCGTCCAATTGAATAGACCCTCACCCATCAGAGAAAGAATTCGTCTGTGTAGCGTGGATTATTAATTTTAGAGAATTACCATGCTGTTTGCTTTTTTATGCTCTGTGTATAGATGAGAAATCTTGACATCCAATTTGCTAACAGAGTAGTTTTCCTTCTTCATTACACTTGTAATCAAGCTTATTAAATTAGTTGAAGGGTCAGTGTATCCTTCCTAATTTGAGACTGTCAAATTCAATTAAACAATTAAGATTTTTAATCATCCTGCTTTGCATGTAACTGAAGGTTTGAATAATGCATAGAACTTTGTTATTTATGAGCAAATTTTCTCTGTGTCTCAGTATGTAGTTTGCTTATCATTTCATATTTCCTATCTTGCACCTCTTTCTCTCTCTCTCCTTTTCTATCTCTTCTGTATCTCTATCCTTCTCTTGTTCTTGTTCTCTCCATCTATATTCACTACTCTTCTTCTCTCTCTCTCTCTCTCTCTAGTCCTAAAAATCACTTATTGTGATATATCTTTTCACCACTTCCAGTGCCCCCTCTCTCTCCCTCTCTGTGGATATTTCTCTCTCCCTCTCTCCCTAGCCCTAAAAATCATCATTTGTCTTAGTATCCCTTTGTCACTTCCAGTGCCCCTTCTCTCTCTCTTTCTCTCTCTCTCTCTGTTGATGTTTCTATCTCTATCTCTTTTTTTTCTCTCTCTCTCTCTCTAGACCTGAAAATCATCATTTGTCACCTCTTTGTCGCTTCCAGTGCCCCCTTCTTTCTCTCTCTCTTTGTGGATATTTCTATCTCTATCTTTGTCTCTCTGTCCTTATCTATATATCCCTTGTCTCTCTGTATTTATTTCTTCAAATGCTTAAACTCTCTTCTCTCTCTTTTTTTTTTTTTTGGGGGGGGATGGGGTATTAGCTCTTACATTTTGTATTATTCCTTTCATGTATTTGTCACTTCCTCAGTCTTTTCTATTCCAGTGTCTGGGTACATCGTAGGTTAAGGCTGTTCATTATATTTCATACTCCGCTCTGAGTATGTTTAAATGGTATTAGTACTACCCTAGTACTTCATTCATCTCTCTAGTCCTAATGAAAGTTAGATGCAGATTCTCTCTAATTTGTCTTAATTCCCTGCAAACCCCAAGGGGAAGCCACCCACTCAAATGAACATTGGCAAGGCTCTAGCAGCTTGGTTGTTAAAAATATATTTTTGTATTTAAGAAAGACAGAGCTGATGTTAAATGAATTCATGTAGTCCACAGGGAGTTGATTAATTGCCTGTTGATTAGGACCTTCAAATTAATAATCGGGTACATTCATGAAAGTTGTATGATTTTATTCATGCTTTAATCAAACTCATATAAATTCCAGAATTGCTCTGCATTTGCATACATGTATGTCTCATAAAGACCATAACTAGGGCCTTGGGGTCCATGCACTTGAAATGGGAGCAGGTCCAAGTATTTTGTCCCATATTTCTTGGAATTAAAAAATGGGTTCATGAATTTTGAAGTTAGACGATCAGATGATCAACATGAATCGATTTTGATAACTATATCCTTGTGTAAGGTTCTTTAAATGATGTGGTAGACTTGGTCACACTGTTTGGGTTAAAGAATAGATTGTTACTTCAAGTGCCAGGTCATTCGATTATTAAATGTACATGCAGCTTAGCAAAATGTATTGGCATGAAAAGACACGGCCAGGACGCAAATTGCATATTGTTGAAAATCATAACCTTATTGCATTAAGGTAGAAACATAGCATTAAGCTGTAGGGCGAGTAAAGTACCCGTCTACTGCATTGTTTAGGCTTACTATTACCAAAACTGTCATTACATACTGTATGTAAAATTAATTAGCTTTTAATTCACCACTAATCACCAACAATTTTGCCGTTTGCGTTCCGGACGCGTCTTTAGATGCCACGCCTTTTGCTAAGCTACCGTAGGGTTAAAGAGTGTACACTGTTCAATCAAGCAAAAGCTCATTTGATTACTAACACAATCAGTTGTTCTTAATGGAACGTCTCATTAATCCACTTTCTTTGCTCACTTTTCCACCTGCCTGTTGCCAACAGCTTCTTTGAATCCAAACTTTTTTTGTGCTCTTTGTTGGAAAGTCATGATCGGCTTGGTTAATTCGATCATCTGTCATTGTCTATGACTATGTGTGTTTTGGGTCCCTCCTCAAGATCAGGTCTAATTGATTAGTCATAACCCAAGCTTTTACAACCACACACTATGCCTAATTAAGTAGTTACACTGTAATTAGTGGACTTGATCAAAAAAAGATAAAATAAGATGATTTGCACTGTATTGTGAAAAAGTGGAGATTTTAGAGTAAATGACTTACATTTGTTGTTACTGCTGGCCAGTGGGTTCCATACTTTGTGTTTTTTAAGTTGTTTTGTTGTTTCATTTGGGTTTGTTTGTTTTGTTTTATAGTGGTCTGTTTTATAAGAAAATATTGCTTTCACAAATACATGTACATGTAGCAGTGTTCAGGTCTTCAGGAGCAACCATTTTTTCCAACATGTATTGTACATTTTGATTGTGGTCACTTCAAATGAATTTCTGTACCTTTGTTCCCACCCCTCGATATCTACCCTTTTTTCTTTCTTTCTTCCTTTTTCTTCTGGAGGGGGTAGGGGATGAAGATTGATGACACAACCTGTAACAAGCAAGTTCTAAATTAGTAAATGGTACATGTACGAATGACCCTGAAATGACCCCCAATTTTTGAACACACATGCATTTGTTTTGGTGGACCTGCTACTTATTTAAAGGGCAATCCAACCTTGGTAATAAGATGATTTGTGTGAAAGCAGAAAAATAAGAAACACAGGATGGTGAAAGTTTGAAAAAAAATCGGACAAGGAATAAGAAAGTTATGGATGTTTGAAAAATGAGATCACTACATCTATGTGAATCTCAAATTGGCAATTTGGTGATTCGATTGTGACATTTTTGTGGACAACTCTCCCATTTGTCGTACACAAAAATATCATTAATTTGCGGTTTTCTTCGAGGCGCTTTTACCCTCGGGGCAGTACTCAAAATATATTGGAGATAGCATATTGTTATAGGTCCTCATGTAAGAAAAAGATCCTACTGAGTAATACATTTTGAAAAAAGTGACATTTTAGTCATTCTGTGTGTTGGGGCGAATGGGGGAGTTGTCCACAGCTACATCACAGTGACATTACCTATTCGGCCAATTTGAAATTCCCATATGTATAGTGATTACAACTTTCAAAAATTCATAACTTTCTTATTGCTTGTCCGATTTCGTTTAAACTTTCACCAATCTGCTTCTCTGATTTTTCCTCTTTCTTTCAAAGCAACTTGCTATTAAGGTCGGATTTCCCTTTAACAAGTAAAATTATACTGGTGTGTGCATCATGGTGAGCCCACTATGAAAGCGAATAAAGGTCAGTTTTACTTGGTACAAATGACCTTTATCTGCACATGCACAAACCGTAATTATGAACTGGCCTATTGAAAATGAAGTGTCCATGTCTGGGATTTTTGTGAAAATTCCTGTCAGTGGTAAATCATATACATGTAGATCATGCATAACAGGTATCTATACTAGGTACATTTATCTGTAAAGCAGACAGGACAACCCTGGGGCTGGGAGTAACAGGACGCTGGGGGTATTTCCCTGCCCAGGTTCAGTTTCCGTCAGGTGTAGATAATTAACAGACTGGTGCTAATTGACCCCAGTCTGGAGCTGTTATTGGTGTACGTGCCAATTCAGCTGAATTCACCTAAACTTCAGGTTACCTGCTGATGGACATGATGAATTGACATGTTTATTGAAGTGTTTTGAGGTTTTTGTTTTATTAGATGAGATGAGAGATTTATTGAAGTATTTTGGGGGCTGTGTTTTATTTGTTATTGATATAGACATTTCCTTGCAGTTATACCCTCAACAAGTATACAGATATCTTTAAGTATTTCTCTCCTTTCATTTTCATTTCTTGTAATTGATTTGTTTCATTAAAATTAAATTCAGTTCATTTAAAGTAATATTCATTTTCTTCCAGTACTTTTTGTAATTAGGTGGTCTGTCGTAGACAGACTACCTCTTAATTTCGTCAGAATTTTCTTTCTTTATTTATTTATTTTTATTTTTCCACCACTTTCTTGTGAGCGTGATTACTCAAATTCGGTTCACTCATTATTCATCAAATTTCGATCAATTATCAGGCATATAATGGTCAAGTGCCAGAAATTTTTTCAAGGTCATCAGGTCATCGTGACGTCATCCAGGCGCCATTTTGTGAAATCACATTATCGATAATATCTTCATAACGAATCATCAAAAATGATCCATATTAAACACACATAAACTTCAGGTCAAGGGTCAATGTAAATTGTCAGCAAATTCCGTGTGCACGTCATGACGCGCACGTACGCGCGCGTCAAAATTTAAAAATGCTCAAAATCACTTTTTGATCAAATTAGAGTACGGTTCAGGACATTTTAAGCATTTCAAAATTTTCTGTCCGTGCGCTTCCGCGCGCGCGTTATGCGCGCGCTCAGCGCGTATAAAACGTAGAAACTCCGTTTTTTCGCATGGTCTGTCTTCCTGATACTATTCTTGACAATTTCCAA
This sequence comes from Heliocidaris tuberculata, assembly GCA_025618425.1. Taxonomy (NCBI): domain Eukaryota; kingdom Metazoa; phylum Echinodermata; class Echinoidea; order Camarodonta; family Echinometridae; genus Heliocidaris; species Heliocidaris tuberculata. Next base: position 19,727,015 of record CM046833.1, read on the forward strand.
CTATTTACAGTCATTCTCGACATTCCATAATGCCACACGCGCGCGTCAAACTTTCAAATGCGTGCGCGCGTCAATGGGCAATATAATGCAAAAAGGGGTAAAAACATGCCTATATGGAATCCGCCATAGCTCGTCAGAGAGACTGGAGACCCCCCTTTTTTTTTACATTTTCTGAAAGCCTATGAGTTGTAGATTGTAATTCATGAACAAAATTTGGGGGTCAATCGATCGGAACGTCGTCACATTTGCATATGAACTCAAAAATTCGATTTTGAAAAAATGACGTCATAATTATTGTATTCATTTGACAATATTTCAGTAATAGATTGTCGATTTTCTTCCAAATTTTGATATGTTGTAGCTGAGACAATTCTCTACAAGATCAGTCACCACGATTTTTCATTTTGACAAAGGGATCATGGCGTATTTTTGCGATTAAAGGAGGCATGTCAATTTTTCACATTTTGCGTGTATTCTCTATGGGAGATGACTTTTTCTCAAATCTTGATTCTACATTCCCGTTTTCTTTGAGCAGTATCTCTGTTATTTCTGCTCGATTTTCTTCCAAATTTTGGTATGTTATAGCTGAGACTATAAGCTTTTACAAGTGTGCCCTCCAATTTTTGATCAGATGTCGGGATCATGCCCATTTTTTAACTACAAAATGTGATTTCAGAATTCCGTATTTCGTCTACGTGTTATCTCTATTGGAAATATTTTGGTCCATTGGTAAAGCACTTGCCTACCATTCCGGCGACCCCCGGTTCGATTCCCAGTGAGTCCATTTTTTTTTTTTTTTTTTTTTTTTTTTACCTTTCATTTTACCATCTTCTTCGACTATTATAACATATACCATCACAAACAATGTAATAAACTGCCTAATTTTGCATGTTATGTCTATTGGAAAGTAGTGTGCAGTAGTTTGTGTACAATCTCATTCCCTGTCGCGTATTAAAGCTAAGGGAATAATCTCCCACATGTCCTGCAATATCAAATCGTCCAGTTCGTTATCACGATTTCTCCAAATCGGCTGAGTCAATTTTCTTCATATTTTCGTCAGTCATCAGTCCTAATGAGGTCAAGTTCCCACATCTTTTTCAAGGTCATCAGGTTATCGTGACGTCATCCAGGTGCCATTTTGTGAAAATCAACTTATGGTCATATCTTCATAACGAAATGTCATTTCTCTTTCATATTTGGCATAGTCAAAGTCGCTGTCATTCCAGTCAAGGTCATTTCATTAAACGCGCGCGTACGCGTCCGTGCGCGCGTCCGTGCGCGCGTAAGATTTAGAAATTCTCCAAATCCTCCTAAATTCTTTTTGCACACGTTTTATGCCATTTCAAGCACTTTTTGAAAAATCGCCCATAAATTTGAACTTGAAGGGGCGCTATGCCACTTAGGTTATCGTGGTTATTGTTATTATTGTCATTATGATCATCATTATCAATATATCATCGTCATTGTCATCACTTGACCATCTTATCATTTTCGTCAACATTATCAGGATTATCTTGCACCATTATCACATCATCTTCCAAAGCAATTTGCCAATGGGCAGACAGACCACCTAATTCGTCTTCAGTGACGAATTCAAAGTCTAGTTTTGTAAGTGTAATTGCACATACTCATTACAGCTATAAATTTTAATCACTGAATTGGGAAGTTTCCTTAATTGTTTCACCTGATCTTTAGCAGTATTTACATAATACTATGTTTAAAAATAATGGTACTACTTCAGAATCAAATAAATAATGTACGTGTAACTCTGAAATCCATTACTAAAGGACAGTATGGCAAAGACATTAAGTAAATTTTAATAAGCATTGTGTCTTTATCATACAGTTCAAGTTGAAGTAACCAGTGTTTAAAACCAAAATACAATGGATTTATAAGATATTTTTCTTGCTTCTTCATCTCAGTGTAGCAGGTGGCACACAGTCTAGGTAATCCATGTGATCAGTTTAGATTTTGTTGCATTTGTTGCTTAGCATTATAAGGTTAATCTACTTTCAATAGCAGATCATGAGGAAAAATAGAACATCGATGATTCAATGTTTTGGCAACGAACCATAGGGAACCAACCTCAGACTTAAAAGAGAAGTGATGACTACTTGTTCAAATTACTTGAAACAGTAACTTCCGGCTCACCTACTCAATTTCCTGTTCCGGTTTTCTGGTCATTTCATGCTTTTCTGGAATGTTCGTCTTCTAAGTTTAGGCTTTGTTTGGTGGTTTGGCAGGCTTTGGCCCCTTTTAGTTCTTGAAGTGTAAAGAAGTTTAATTTGTTGAATCATTAAATGCCCCTGAAGTGTAATGAAGAGTTGTTGAAATTGGTTTGGCATGCACCAACCATTTTAATTTCTTGAGGTTTGCATTCTTGAATCTTTACAGCTCTAGGCTCTTGTTACGACAGTTTAGCGTGCACTGGTGAAGAACTTGAAGATGGTCTGTGACTACTTTTTAAAATTTACATGAAACAATAACTTCTGACTGACTTTTGCAATGTTCTGTTCTGCTCTTTCAACTGTTCTCTGCTTTTCTTGAATATTCCCTTGTAAGTTTAGGCTTTGAGTGATGGTTTGCAGGCCCTCGCCCACTTTAGTTCTTAAAGGGTGAAGAAGTTTTATTTCAATTGTTGAAGGTTTAATGTCCTTTAATTAAGCTCAGTTTCTGTGAAAATTAAGACACCAACCACAAACTTAAAGAAAGTTTGTTCCAATTAAATTACAGTAACTTCCAGTGTCACCTTTTAAATTTACTATTCTGGTCTTCTGTCATTTTATGCTTTCCCTGAATCTTGATATCCTTACTTTCGGCTCTTTTTTGGCAGGCTACATTCTCTTTAATTTTTTGAAATTTGAAGAAGTTCACTTCATTGAATCTTTAATTCTTAGTTTGCCAGACAAAATACAAGTCAATGGGATTTTCGCTTAACATTTGTGCTAAATCAATGTCACAGTAAGGGTTAATGCCCTCTGCGTTTTTAAGGTTGAGTTCTGGGAAAGTTAAAATAATAGTTCTCATTCTTATTATGTTAGTTTGGAAGATTATCAAAGTAGATATTCAAAATATGACAAGAAACTGCTGAAATGTTCAGGCCAAACATTTGTCTGTAGTCCCATTTACATATTTCTGTGTGCAGTGCATGTGACTCTCAACAGGATTGAGTCATTTTCTTATCATGTTGGTGATTCCAAAACCTTACAGCATTCACCAATTCGTATGTGCTATATATTAATGAACCTTTCCCAATTGTTTTGAGACAGTTTCTTTCACAATTCAATCTCATGACCAGAACTCAACTTTATCTTTAAAATGATTTGACATCTACAGATCCTTTCTATTTCTGAAAGTTAAAGTATAATCTGTTTTGCCTAAGTTTAGGCTATGGTTAAGATGGTTTGGCATGCTTAAATTTTTTGTCACAAAATTTGAAACAACTGGTTAACTCCTTTTTTCAAATTACGTGAAACAATTACTTTGAATCCAGCTTACCTAGTCAATATCCTGTTCTGGTCTTTCTCTTGTGGTTTTGTTTTGTTTTTTGCTTCTTTTGAAACTTTTGTCTTCTAACTTTAGCTCTGGTTGAGATGGTTTGGCAAGCTCTTTTGCTTTTTCATTTTTGAAGTGTGAAGAAATTTATTTTTTTTGTTGAATTTTTGATACCCTCTAAGTTAGTTCTTTGTTGAAGTTGCTTTGAAGATGTGTGACAGTATTTTGCATGGTTATTTTTATTTTCCTCTTGTAAAAGTGGAGCTTATGGTTAGGATGGTTTGGCATGCACTATCACAAAATAAATGGAGTTGATGACTACTTTTCCTAAATCTGGATTGCCGTACATGAAATGGTAACATTCTGCTCACCTTCTCAATGTCCTAATCTAGTCTTCTTATTGTTTTATGCTTTTCTTGAGTCTTGATCTCCTAAGTTTAAAGGCTCTTGCCTGTTTAGTTCTTGAAGAGTAAAGAAATGTAAAGAAATTCAAATTTAAAGTTGTTTATTTGTTTTGGCATGCATAGACCTTTTTTTCATTTCTTGAAGTCATGGAATAGAAATCTGCATGGTTGACTCATTTCTCCTCAGTTTAGGGTTTGGTTAAGTTGGTTTGGCATGCTCTGATCCTTAAGGATTGTATTAAGTAAGTACTGTAGAAAGTTCAAATTGCTCATGTTTTTATATATAGTATTAAAGTTTGACCAAGTAAGTCCTGCCTCTCTTTTTAAAAATTATGCTGGTCTAAAAATGATCTTTTTTCAGGTTTAATGCTGTAGAGACATATGTGTCTATTTGTTCTCCCCTTTTCTTTAACAAGGAGTAACATTAGTAGCCCCTTGCAGATGAGTGTATCTAGGCAACCTTGTTTACATGATATGTCACTTTCAGAATTTGCTGTGTTGATGACGGCCTCATCTTCCTGTCTCTGTGCCATCTAATCCTGTCCTGTCTGCATCAGGATAAATGTTCCTAACAAATTTTAGCTCAAGTGCAGCCTTGTGTCGGTTGATTTGGAAAGTATTCCTGCTGCCATAGCTCATATCGTCTATTGCCACTTGAAAAAAAAAAAATGAACACAAAAACAGCTCTTCCAGCCTCCTGTCAGTGGAATTTTTGGATTTGCAGAATAGAGATTTGACACAGGTATGAAAATGAATAACATTGTTGGTGTAATCTTCACTGTTACAAGGCTTAAACCCGTTGCCTGTGGGAACTGGGTGGTTCCTGTATTAAGCCTATGGGAATGAGAAAATTCAGTAGTCGATGGGTTAAATGTGGTTGAATGGGTTTGAAAATGTGTTTGAATTTGGGAAACTGGCCCCTCGGGGGGGGGGGGGGGGTAGGAGTCCATTTTTATACCCACTATTAAATCTCTCAGTCACTATTATATCAAGCTCATAGAACAATTTTATCACAAAACTTTTTTTCTGTTTTACATGTCATGGCTCTGATACCACCCACCTCAAATTTTTAAATATCTTTACTTTGTGACATAGAAACATTCAGACCACAGGACCTGGTGTAATTATATTTTCCTTTGCACCAAAATTTGTTCGCTTGACGGTGAAATTGCCAAATCAAAGCCTGCATTCTTTTCGCTTTGTCAAATAAGAATGAAGACAAACACAGGCCAAACCTAATTTCCTTTGGTTTGAAATGTAACATCAAATTAGAAACCACAACAAAGTTATGCATATTCTAAAAGCATTTGTTTTTTGTCTTCCAAAATACCGGCAGATAACATTCTCGCTGCATTAGCCTGAAAATTTGCAGGTTTATTTGATAATTTGCAGTCCTGTCTTGCATTCTAACAATATTAGTTCAGTTCACTCGAGAGTCCCTGAACTTTAAGTTTAGCTTGTGGTTTTAAACTTTGAAGTTATTTCGCTTGGCTTGGAGTTTCTTAACTCAATGCTGTCGTTGTTTCTGTCCCGTGTCAACCCTTGTTGATGTAAGTGTATCGTAATTTGAAACCTCAAGGTTTTGCAAACCTAAAAGTTTAAAAACTACAATGACTCATGCGAAAATAGATTTTGTAAACTTTGATAGTTTAAAAAAATATCTACAGCCTTATTGTCAGCAAAAGTGAAATGTATAAATTTGAACCTTACTGTCTTTGTATTCCAATTTTACTTTTAAATGGGTTATTATTAAGGAACGGGTTAAGTACTGCCCACGCTCAAGTCTGGCTTAATTCCTAAAACAAGCATATACTAGGTTATGCCACATTGAGAAGAGCCCACGCATTCTGACTCAACCGCAAAGATGTCTACGTCTACAAAAGGCCAACAGACAAGATCTTTCATGAAACCGGGACCTTGTGAATCATGCGAGACGCCTAGCCGCCCCTTGGGCTGGTTCCACGGAATGCCCCCGGAACGCTCTTCTCGACTCGCCCGCGATTCCCTTCCCCGAAAACAGGTAGCAGTTATGCAACATGAATGTCAGCGATGACACAATGTGTCGCAGTGTGGGCGGAGAAATGTTCAGAGAGTACGTAAAGAGAGCAGGAAAGGGTGAATTTCCTCTCTTTCTGTTAAGTTAACAGTAACTTTTGTGACAGTTGCTCCCAAAGCGTGGACTTGAGTGAATCCTGTGTAGGCAGCGGAAGTGATGAAGATGGAGTGTCATGTTATCAATGATGACTGGTTTGGATCCTTTACTGCTGGGATTTTTTTTCTCTTATTTTCCTGTATTTTTTTTTTTTCATCTGATTCTTTTGCTCCTTCCTTATTCAATACTTCAATCAATTAGTTGAGATGCTGTGATCTAATGGATAAGTCACCAGACCGTTGATCATCGAATGGACCACAGTTCAAGTCAGGGCTGTGGTACTAAATATTCTTTTGCTTCAGCACCTTGTCATGGTAGCTTGGGGTAACAACATTTTTTTTTTCTGACATGATTTCCTTTCCTTTCCCCAGGGGTGATGCAGGTGCTTTTCATTTATTTTATTCAACATAATTTTTTTCTTCAAATACATGTAAAAGGGGTCTGTATCAATACTGGTAACAAAGTTCTTTTGGTAAAAACCTTTCCACTTTTTGTTCTTATTCACACTGGTGTCCCCATTTACCTTGTTTTATGGTACATCTACAATGAATGTTATTTTATATCACAAAATGTCATACTTGACGTACATGTAATTAATCCTGGTTTCCATTTTCGCCAAAACACTATTGAAATGCCAAACAGACTACCCAGAGAATTTCGTAGTTTGAACTTATGTGCAGTCATCAGCATTCCTGTGTACGGTATTAATTTTAGCTGCCTGGCAATGCCCATCTTATAATAAACAAGTGTTCAACCGTGCCAGAAAAAATGATTTAAGGTTAGCAAGGTTCATTCAGTGATTAGGCAAAAATATTTGGGTGTTCCACGCACAATTCAGTCAGATACATTTTTGCCTCGGGCATTAGATGGTATCTGCAGAATGAATAGTTTCCTGTAATTTGTATCAAGTAGCAATGTGGTAGTAGGAGAGGGTTGGTATTCTTGAAGGCGTGTTCATGTTGTCTTTGGTGATTGAGGATTTGCCGTTGCGCCCAGTTGTTGCTTTGGCTGGAATGGACTTCCTTTGACGTTTTTGTGATGTTTGATGGTTCTCATCTGGTCTTGTCATCTTGCTTTTATTCGTTTTAAGTGTATTTTCTCTGTTTTTCCTTCGTTTTTTTTCTGTCTCCTTTATTTTTCTTTCAAATTTTTGAATTTTTAGCTGCCTGGCAATGCCCATCTTATAATAAACAAGTGTTCAACCGTGCCAGAAAAAATGATTTAAGGTTAGCAAGGTTCATTCAGTGATTAGGCAAAAATATTTGGGTGTTCCACGCACAATTCAGTCAGATACATTTTTGCCTCGGGCATTAGATGGTATCTGCAGAATGAATAGTTTCCTGTAATTTGTATCAAGTAGCAATGTGGTAGTAGGAGAGGGTTGGTATTCTTGAAGGCGTGTTCATGTTGTCTTTGGTGATTGAGGATTTGCCGTTGCGCCCAGTTGTTGCTTTGGCTGGAATGGACTTCCTTTGACGTTTTTGTGATGTTTGATGGTTCTCATCTGGTCTTGTCATCTTGCTTTTATTTGTTTTAGGTGTCTTTTCTATGTTTTTCTTTCAAGTTTTTTTTTGGGGGGTCTCCTTTATTTTTCTTTCAAATCTTTGAATCTTCTTCATCATTTTCTTTTTTCCTCTTTCTCTTGATCCTTTCTCTCTCTCTCTCTCTTCATATTTTTGGCATAATTTCTTTATCTCCCTTTTCTCTCTTTTTCCCCTCATATTTGTATTCATATTTTTATCTCATTTCATGTACTTTGAAAAAGACACTGGTGTATGAAAACTGAATACCAGAAAGCCAATGAAATGTACCCATTATTAATGATTCTTTTTAGAACTAGACTAGTGTAACCTATCTACATTTTCAGATATATCTTTATTTTTTGGTGCATACATGAGGAATGTTTTTGCATGTTTTGAACCTCAAATAGTTTCCCCCTTATGTTTTATTTTATCCTTTACTTATTCTGCAGATGGTGGAGTATTCAAGAGGACATTCCTTGTTTGCAAGTCAGATATATTCACCTGTGCGAGGCCAACTCATCCGGTATGTAAATTATAGAGAACTTTAAAAAAGTAATGTTACAGAAGTACACGTATAGGAGGAAAGGAGATTCATGCTAGAGAGAGAGGCAGATAAAGAAGATAGAGGGAGAGAGAGAGAGAAGGGGAGAGCAGAAAAAGAGAGAGAAGGGGAGAGCAGAAAGAGAGAGAGAAGGGGAGAGCAGAAAGGGGGAGAGAGAGAGAGAGAGAGAGAGCGAGCGAGTGAGAATGAGGGATATGATATGTAGATGGAGAGAGATCAACATGCACATGGGGGTGGGGAGATATATCAGGGAGATATATCAGGGAGATATAGAGTTTAAAACTCCCATATCCCTGGATATATAGCAAGAGGAACATGCACAGAGAGAGAGAGAGAGAGAGAGAGAGAGAGGGTGAAGGATAACTGCCAGGCAGACTGACTGACAAAAAGTGAGAAAGACAGAAAATGTGAAAATATCCACCCAGGAAAAGCATTATTGCATAAAATGTCCTTTTTAAGCAGAGCATCTGGGAGGAATGGATAGAGAGGCTGAAGGGGGGGGGGGGGGAAGAGAGAGAGAAAGAGTGGCAGGTACATGTAGATAGACAGGTAGAGACAGATAGACAGAGACACTCAAACAAAAATATTAGGGGAGAAGTATCATATTTTATAATTTATCTGAGTGAGAGGAAAAGAGTTTAAAGAGAAAAAAAACAAAGGAAACAGAGAGAGAGAGAGAGAGAGAGAATAGACCCAAGAATAACTAGACCCTAGGCTACCGATGACACATGCACCAGTGGAGTGTGTATCTGGTCTCGTTCAATATGTCATCAGTGAGAAGAGCCTTTGGGATGGATTCTCTTAATCTTGATGATATTTACCTTAAGTTCTTAAGCTGCCCTGGGGGGACATCCTATCCCGACCCCCTCCAGGAATCCAGCTACGTTTTTTTTTGTTTCTGCCTCTTTACACCCAACCCTCTATGCATATCTGTAATAGAACAATTATACTTTTGTTTATCCTTCGAAATCTTCATTCATTTGAGCTTAAAAGTCTAACTTGCTTCTTATACGCTACCCCTCACTATCTTGCCTCTATAACTGTTCTTATTTTATTGCATTTCATTGTTTTATCTACTTTTTTCCTCCTTTTCTCATTTTCAACTTTTGTCATATTATCTCTTCCATTTTATATTTTTCTCTATCTACATGTAGGTTTGTCCTTTTCTTTCTGCGTCAGTACTTCTTGTTTAATGTGTCTTTATGCCTTCCTTTTTTCTCTCTTTGTATCAATCTGGCTCTCTCTCTCTCTCTCTTCTTCTGATTCCCAGACTCTCAGCCCTCACCTGTTTTCTTATCTTCTATGTCTGACTTTGTCTGCAATTCAGTTCCTTTCATCCTTGCCCCCCCCCCCACACACACACACACTTATTCTCTCTTCTTCTTACTTCCCTCTTTTGTTCATCTACTCTTAATTGTTCTGGATTAATTCAACAGTCACTTTCTCCCCTTCTCTTTCTCTCCTTCTCTTTCTCGCCTCTCCTCTTCTCTTTCTGTCCATGTCTCTCCACTCTTTCTCCCTCACTCTCTCCTTCGATCTATCTTTTTTCTCTCCCTCTTCCTTTTTCATATTTTCCTTCTCTCACGTGTGCCCCTTTTCACTATATAAATGTACTCCTCCCTCTTTCTTCTCCATCTCACTCTGTCCCCATCTCTTACATTCCATTTTTGTCTCTCTCTTTCTTTTCCCCAGTCCCTGCACACACACACACATACTACATAAGTCCAAATCTGGTGGTTTGTTGAGTAGTCCACTTAGTCATGGCCGGAACCAGTTTGTTAAATTTAGTCAAGTGATTCATTTGTGGAGTGAGAGCACTTGACTTTGATTCAAATTCACCAGGGAACTCTTGTCAGAACCTTAAAGAAAAAGAAAAAAATATACTGATTGTGCTCACAGAGCACATCCACACATATTTTGTCCTCATGGTGTCTTAATTGACCCGTTGAATCTTGACCCCTTTCGTTCAATCAAGTTCTTCATAAATTGTCATAAATGAACACTCAAAGCATTTAATACTTGTATCTGCTCATATTGCTTTCATTGCCCAAATGGATGCAGTATAGCTTAGTTGGGAAGAAAACTTCACAATAAGGGTATGTGTCTGTGCTGCAGGAAGAGAAATGTAGTCATTCATTGTCAAAAACAATTTTGATCAATACTCACATACAGCACATGTACAGTACTTGGGCAGGATTTGCTGCCCATGGCATGGAAGGGGTTATGTTTTTAAAGCTGTTATCAATCAAACACAAATTGGTAACTCCGTGATGTACAAGTCATGTATATTGCGAAGTCCTCTCCCATTTACCCTCCACTAAAAATAAAAAATATATTTCCATTTTCTCTAAAGAAAATACTTAATCACACATGCATTCTAGATACTACATGTATAATCATTGCACATTTATTTTTATGCAAAACCTGTATGAAACAAATCTATTCTTTCATCAACAACTAAGAAAATTAAAATTTATGAAATTGTCTATACAGAGCAAATGGGAGAGGACCTCCCAAGATGCATCATAGAGTTGCCAATTTGTCTTTGATTGATTATTACTTCAGAAATTCGGATTATGCTCAAACTTTCACTAATACAGTGAAACCCATACATATAAAGACCGCCCGAGAGAGACAAGAAAAAGTCTCTATGAGCAGGTGGTCTTTAAGTACAGGTTCCTTTAATACATGTTTCTTTTCAACTCTTTTCAAGGGAAACAAAAATTGTTGTCGCTGAAGCAGGCCTGACTGTATGTTTCTCTCATTTCTCTGTTTTTATTCAAATCAACTAAATACCAGGGGAGCGTTTCATCAAGTGTTTTGTCAGTGATTTTTACCGACAACTGTTATAAGCTACTGAAATCCTTGCATCTGGCTGGCTGAGAGCAAATTTGTCAGTAAAAATCACTGACAAAGCGCTTGATGAAACGCTCCCCCGGGTGGACTTTCCCTTTAAGCCCAAGATAACTCAGGATTGGGTATGTGGCAAATCTTTGTTATACCAAAATTAAATTGCACTTTACAGGTTAATGCATAATATAAGAGTATCAATTTGAATACTTATGATGCATGGGTGGGTACAGTTTTAATAGTATTGGAGATGGTGCCCATCCTTGTACCATATATACAGTCAAACCTGCTGCAGCAACCACCTGTATAGCGAGAGACCAACTGTCTTCACAGACCATATTTTACCCTCAGCATTGTTTGTTATTGATGGAACCTGTACATAAGGACCATCTACTGTATATACAAGTACTTATACATACATGTACATACAGTGGTGTACCACTTTTCTTGTCTCCTTTGAATGTTCTTTATGTTCTATTGTACAAGCTTGACTTCAAGATTGAATTTTGATGACCAGTATGGTAATGACAAACATTGTCCAGATCGGGGCCCTGTTTCATAAAACTTGTTATCAATAGCAATTTACAATAATTGTTAAAAGCTACTGAAATCCTTGAATCTGATTGGCTGAGAACAAATTTGTCATATAAATGGGTCACTTGTTATTGATAACAAGTTTTATGAAACAGGGCTCAGAAATGTTAATGTTGTAATAATGACTTCTGGATTTTCCTTCCCGCCAATAATCCAATTACAAATTTCTGTTTTTATTTCAGGCAAGGGTTGCTGCTCTTACTGTCGGAATCATAGTCAATTTGGCATTGTAAGTTTATGAAACGTTTGTACAGTAATAATGACTTTGAGGTTAGGTCATTGATAGCCTAGGCAGAAAAGTCGATGGAACCCCAGTTGGTAATCTACAAGTGGAGAAAATGCTTCCATTCTGTTTTACCCACAACAATTAAAGACCCCAACTGAAGCAAATACAACCATAGATCGATGGAAAGCTAAGTAGACGTAGAATACAAATACATGTGGGTAAACATCATTTTTCCTTTCAATAATCCACAAAAAGCAGAAAGAACACCTCACTGTCCGCCCCCTCCCGGTTACGTAATAACAAGGGTTCGCTCGGCTGATACACTTATGACGTCATCTCGTGTAGACAACTCTGTGGGTGGCGCACGTAGTGGCGCGTAAACAATGGACAGTGAATAGCTTTCGTACAATAGCCAGTTACTTTTGTGGGCGGAGTTTGTCAAGTTTTGTGAAAGTTTTGATAGCTGATTTATGATAATGAGTTTCCAAATCATTAATCAATAGTCAGTTAGTGTCTTTAAAGAAAACTAGGAATGTGTTGTAACCAAATTTTACCAGGGTAAACCGCTGCCTTAGAACTAGAAATTAGAGCTCAAGTGAACGAGAAAAATAAATGGAACTTGTCCGCAGCGCAGTCAAGAGGCACAGCTCCATACGCAGTAACGCCAGACCCTGCCCGAGCGAGACGCGGAGCAAGCCGTCTTATCGAGACATTCGTGCAGCTCAGCTCAGCTGAGCCTGCGCTGGGCCAAACACTCAAGACGCCTATAATGTGTGTTTTGGTTACAAAATAATAGCTGTAACTTCGGTTTTCATTTCTGTAACAATATAAGATGCAGTTGAATACTTTGAAACACCATATCTTCCATTGTAATGCATTTACAAACAATAATCATGACTTCCAAATCAAGAAAAAACACACCATGTACCTTTCGCATGCAGACTTGGATCATATGTTCGTGACGTCTACACGAAATGACGTCATAAATTTCGACCCCCCGCAGGCCTGTGATTATACTCGACGGCTGCCCATTTTCCAAGCCCTCCAATCCAAAGATTTGAGATGCTCTTACTCCTCCCGCAGGCAATGAAAGCTCATGAAGCTTGCATTGTTATATTCAGAGAATAAACAGCTTTCTGTAGATACATGTATATAATTTGTCTATTCCACTTTTGGCTTCGGTTGGGGTCTTTAAGATTGAACTTGTACAGTATGCAGTAAACAGTTGTTATACTGTGAAGGGTATGGAAATGCTGAGAATTATATACCGCATGTCTACATTCTAGGCCTCTGATTGGTCAAATTTGCAGGCAAGAAATCGACTACGGACTGCCGGGCGTTATGGTGAAAACTATTGACCGGACATAGTTCTGCTTGCGCTTACAATGCATAATAATGTCTTTGTACGCGCGTACGTAGCTATGGCAATTTAGATACACGGGTGCGCGGCCGGCACCGTACATGTACACCGAACGAAATTTCGAAAGAGCAATCGATGAGAATTTATTTACGTTACGGTACCGTATTTCATCTTTCTTTGAAATGAATTTCTGAGCTAATGAAGGATGCGTAAATATAAAACAAATGTTGACTGCTTCTTTTTCGGGTCACGGTTAAAACCATGGCCCTCGGTGATCTTGCAACTGTGCTATGCCCCTCGACTGTCGTCTCGGGGCATAGCACAGTTGCGAGCTCACCTCGGGCCATAGTTTTAACCGTGCCCCTCAAAGCAGTCAACATTTGTATATTATATTAATACTAACACTGCTGCTGCTGCTGCTGCTGATGATGATGATAATAATGATGAAAAAGTTATTCCTTGAATAATTTTTTGTGATTTAACTCTTTTTGATCTTATGTACATGTATTATGCTTTCTCTTTCGATTTTGTAAACTCTTTGGTACATGTACATGTACCTTTTGTTTTAGTACTCCTAAATGTTTGATGTTGTGATTGTTATAATTATCATGACGACGACGATGACGACGATGATATTGTTGTTGTTGCTGTTAATGATGATAGTGATGTAAAGGATAATCTGTTAATGAGATGTGCATTTTTACTTAACCCTTTAGAGACAATTGACCACTTTTTGTGGTTTTGCTCAATAACTTTTGATTCAGAGCTCTAAACAATATTCCAGATGCTTGAGTAGAAAGAGCAAAAATTTCTGCACACATGGTGTCCATTTTCGTTGCATGACCATATTGCGTTTGCTGCAAGAAATTTTAAAAAAGAGAATAAGCTGAAAAATCCTTAAATTGGCAACACATTGAGAGGTTCAAAATCACTGTTTTATGATCAAAATTGGCAATTTTTTCAACTTTTCAACAAAGTTTCTATGTACATTGTTTTCAAACACTTTACATCTTATTAGAACCATGTAGCAAAGAAAAATATTATTGTTGCCAATTTGAAGAACAAAATGTGATCAATTTATCAATTGTCATGAAAGGGTTAAAGTGACTATTCGATTATTCCTCTCCTTATTTTTACAGGAGCATTTTAGGCCTTGTGACTAGACCTTTAGACTTTGCCTCCTACCTCCTGGCAATTATGATAGTCAACATGCTGCTATATCTATCATTCTACTTCATCATGAAGGTAATTAAAGTAATTGTGATCAGTTACATGTATATGGAGCTTTCTCCTTTGCTTATTACATCCCTCTCTCTTTATCTCTCTTTCTCTTGCTGACTCCATCTCAGTTTCCTTCTCTATCTCTCTATTCCTTTCTCTCATGGTACCTCCTTCACCCCCCCCCCCAATCTCTCTTTCTTTCTCTCACTCTCTCTCCATTTATTTCTCTCTTTCTCTTCTCTAGCTACATGTATACATGTATATCCTTCTCCTTTTATTACATCCCTCTCTTTATCTCTCTTTCTCTTGCTGACTCCATCTCAGTTTCCTTCTCTATCTCTCTGTTCCTTTCTCTCATAGTACATGTACTTCCTCCACCCCCCCCCCCCAATTCTCTTTCTCTTCTGTTCTCTCTCTCTCCATTTATTTCTGTCTTTCTCTTCTTCTCTAGCTACATGTATATCTCCTCCTTTTGTTATTACCTCCCTCTCTCTTTATCTGTCTTTCTCTGGCTTACTCCATCTCAGTTCCTCTATCTCTCTCTCTCATTCTACCTCCTCCATTCCACCTATCTCTCTTTCTCTGTCTCTTTCTTTCACTCTCTCTCTCTCTCTCGCTCTCTCCATTTATTTCTCTCTTTCTTTTCTTCTCTAGCTACATATATCTTCATATATATATATATATATATATATATATATATATATATATCTCTTTCTCATTTTCTTCTTCATCCTTTCTTTCACCTCCAAATACTCCCCTCCTCTACTGTATAATGTTTAATTTACAGCAATAAATCAATGTATCTACCTATTTGCTAGTTTCCCAAACTATGCCGTCATTCGAGAAAAGCTAAGTCAAAACGCGCACGCCCCGCCCGCGTGTGTTCCCCGTCCACCAATCATGATCGCGCAGCCGCCATGCTCTTCCTCTTCCTTTCTCGCCCGTCAGAGCAGTGACATCTACGAGCTAAGTCTTAGCCTAAATTGCGAGATTTTTACTTCCAAAAGCTTTTTTGGTTGCTATTCGCTATTAAAATTCCGTTCACCAACCTTTTACAAGCATTTTGGTGTATCGGACTTTTCCTAAGTCCACCTCCTTCACGGTATTTTAATCAAATTAATTTGCCGTTTTTCTTCCCCTTCGGGGCATTACACACAGACGGTGTCTAGTACGCCACGTCGGGCTCTTCCCCCGTAGGTTATCCCCGGGTTGCCCTGTCTGTAGGTGGTTCAATTCAACGCGCATTGGCAAGCGGTTTTATCAGAACGTTGTGTTTCTCCTTAGTTCGGAGTTTATTCCCACTCTGAATTGTGAGTTGGTTGTTGTTATATATTAGTTCTGTATTTGTTTGCTTGTCTTTGTTTTCAGTCATGTCGAAGTCTCCGTCTCGTACGGCTAGTGTTTCCTCCCCCTCCGTGGGGACTCGCCTAGCCTTGGGAGGGTTGGCTGCGAGAGGTTCATCTCGCACCAATGTTATCTTCCCCGGAGCTTCGACTGTAGGTAAGTTAGGGCCCGCCTCGTGTGAGGCTCGCCCCGTGATGAGTTCGTCGTCTGTATTGACAACCAACTCATGCGGGATGTACCGGGAGAGTGAGTGCCGCACTAGGCCAATATCTCTCTCCGGGATAGAGACGAGCAATGTATTGCCTTTACAGGCAATACAAGGCGACGGGGAGAGTGAGTGCCTCACTAGGCCGATACCTCTCGCCGATAAAACTGTGGGCAATACCCCAACCCGCAGTTCGTCTCGCTCGAGTGACACTCCTCGCTCTCTAGCCACGGATGTGTTCGCTCAGGGGTCGGCTCCCTTTGTCTCTCCGCACGCTTCTAATCCAAGCAAGGCGGGTAAGAGTAAAAGGAGTCGTGATCTTCCTAATGTACCCAGTGCAGGGCTTACTACGGAAGCGGCGCCCGTTTCAAAGGATAAAGGGAGCGGTAAAAATGCTCGCCTGTCCAAGAAACGTAAGCGCCAGAGTCCTGCCCAGCCGGCCGGCGGGGCGGACTCTCTCCCCTCGACATCGACCGCGTCTTCACCGACTGTGTCAGGGGGGGCCAAGAAGAAGCGGGTTAGCCCTCCGAGGTCGACTACTTCTTCCGAGTCGGGCGTCTCCCATGAACTTCTGAAATATCTGAAGATCATTATGGAGAAGAGTGGTTGGTCGGACTCTATGTCCGTACCCCCCACCACACCTGACTCCAACCCCTCCCCCCCTAGGGGAGGGGGGGATACCTGTACCCGTCCCGGTCCGGGTCCGGTTTCGGATCCGGTTCGGATACCGGATGCAATTCGGTTTCCGGTTTCGGATACCGGTTTTCCGGTCCCCGAATCCGGTTTTACCGGTTATCCGCCGGTTAGGAACGCTGATTTTCCCTTGGTTTCCACCACTGGTTCCAGTGGATTGGGATCCGGTTCCTCTGCTCAGGTATCCGGCTCAGTGCTGTTGGGCTCCAACAGACATGAGTCTTGCCGCCCCTCTTCGGGCGTCTCCCGACCACGTTCAGCTTTTGATCGTCCGGTCGGGGCTGCTCCCCTACCAGCGGCACTTGGTGCTCCGCCTGGGGAGGAATCCTGGGACTGCCTAAACCGCCCTTCTTGGGATCAGGCTTCGCAGTCGGGATTCTCGGAGGATGATGCCTCTTCACAGGCTGAGGTTACGCCCCAGACCTTTCGGTCCCTGGCGGTCGATACTCAAGCCCTGCTGGAGAAATATCTTCCCGATACGTATTTACCTAGTCGGGTCGATTCGGGACATCCGTCTCTCCTTTTCAAAGGTGAGCGTCCCTCCAAGGGCATCCCTCTTACGGAGGACTTTAAGCGAGTCTATAATGACTTCTCTTCACAGCCTCCTTCCCTTCTTGGTAAGGCTCGTCCCTTGGCCAGGGATTTCACCTTCTCCCAGCAAGACACTCTCGATTTCTTTACGAGAAAGTCTTGTTCCAGTGACCTCATTCATGTAGGTGGAAGGCTTGGTGTCAACTTTAAGAGTACAGGTTACACCAAAGCGGAGAAGTTCCCGAACCTGATGGAAACCCATTCCAGGTCTGGCCTGAGACTGACTGCCTACTTGGGTACGCTCCTTTCCCTTCGGGCTAGGAGCCAGGAACTCCAGATGTCCGACTCGGACATTCTGTTGTTAGACGAAGCCCTCTTGTCTTTGACGGGCTCGTTGTGGTCGGAGCTGTCTGTTACGGCAGCGCTAGCCACCAATGCTAGGAGGAAGCTGGCTCTTTCCTCTCTGGGCATTGCGGACGTGGACATACCTGCCCTTTTGGCCAGTGTTCCCCACTCCGGTCAACACCTCTTTGGAGGTAAGGTGACTGAGGTGATCCAACATGAAGTTGAATCACGTAAGCAGGCGGCGGAACTTTCCAAACGCCTTAAGTCCTCCGCTCCGAAGTCGCAGGCTCAGGCTAACGTTCCACCTCCTTGACGCGGTGTCTCTTCTGGCTATCAGCCCGCTCGTGCACCGCAAGTTCAGCCCAGTGCTCCACACTCGTTTGGAGCCAAGGCGGAGCCTTCTCCTCGTGGTAGGAAGAAGGCCCGAGGTCGCGGTCGGGGCCGTGGTTCGGCCCACGATTCGCGGCGAGTTTGAAGGTGCGCCCCGAGCGTTGGAGGAGAGGGTTGGAGGCCGTCTTCAGTACTTTCTTCCCGCCTGGGAAGAAATTACCGACGACAAGTTCGTGCTCTCCATCGTGCGAGGAGGCTTCTGCATAAAGCTCGCAGAGCCCCTCCCACACGGTGCCATCCGCCGCAACCCTCCTACACTCTCGCCCCTTTTCCAAGAGCACATCTCCTCAGAGATTCAAGAGCTGCTGGAAAAGGGTGCGATAGAAAGGGTACGAGACCACCCCCATCTGTGTCTCTCCCCTATCTTTGTAATTCCCAAACGCTCGGGGAAGCTCAGAATGATCTTGAATATGAAGGTCATAAATACCTTCATACCAAGAGAGCGTTTCCGCATGGAAACCTTGGCCTCGATTCTTCCGGCTATCAGACCGTCAGACGTGGCCATTTCGGTAGACCTGAAAGATGCCTACTTTCACGTACCGATACACCCTTCTTCAAGGGACCTGTTGGGTTTCACCTTCCAAGGCGAAACTTTCCGGTTCAAAGCCTTACCATTCGGCCTGAAACCGGCACCTCGAGTTTTTACTCGAGTAGTCTCTGCCCTAGCCGCTTTCCTCAGGTATCGCGGTCTGAGACTTTTCACTTACCTGGACGACTGGCTCCTGGTGGCGAGCTCTGTGTCCGTCCTTCAGTCTCACATGGACCTACTCCTCTGTACCACACAGAGAGTGGGGTTCATAGTCAACTGGGACAAGTCGGAGTTGACTCCTACTCGCAAGCCCATTTACCTGGGTGCGGAAATAGACATCGCGAACCAAGTCGCCCGCCCCAGTCAGGAGAGGGTTCAAGCGATTGTCTTACTAGCTCGATCTCTTCGCCTCTTACGTCGAGTTCGGGCAGGCCGATGGCTCCAATTCCTGGGCCACTTATCGAGCCTTGTGGATGTCCTCCAAGACTGTCGGCTTCATATGAGGCCACTCCAACTTCATCTTCTGAAGTTTTTCAAGCCCAGTGTAGACTCTCTCAAGGTGTGGATTCCTCTCACCGGAGAAAT
Organism: Heliocidaris tuberculata; assembly: GCA_025618425.1. Classification (NCBI taxonomy): domain Eukaryota; kingdom Metazoa; phylum Echinodermata; class Echinoidea; order Camarodonta; family Echinometridae; genus Heliocidaris; species Heliocidaris tuberculata. Next base: position 19,746,024 of record CM046833.1, read on the forward strand.
CAAACGCCTGCTTACCCCCTGGTCGAAAGAGTCGTTCCTTCTTCAAGGCAAGTCTCTTCGCACGCCCCTTCCGTCAGTCTCCATCTCGACGGATGCCTCTCTTCTGGGGTGGGGCGGCCATTGTTCGGACCAGGTGGTCTCGGGGGACTGGTCACACCTGTGCACCTTACCCCACATCAATGTGTTGGAGTTGATGGCAGTCTTCATGTCTCTCCGTCATTTCGAGAACATGATAGTAGGTCGCTCCGTCCTGATTTTGACGGACAACACCACTGTTGCTGCCTACATCAACCGACAAGGCGGGACTCGTTCCACTACTCTGAACGATCTGACCGCCAAGCTGTGGAGGTGGTGTCGGTCTCACCGAGTAATTCCGATAGCCTCCTATGTTCCCGGCCAAGACAATCTGATTGCAGATTTTCTGTCCCGGGGCATGTGCCTTCCCTCCGAGTGGACACTGAACCAAGAGGTCTTCGATTACCTCAGTTCAGTCTGGGTCCCTCTAGAGATAGATCTGTTTGCGACATCTCTCAACCATCGCCTCCCGCGATACTGCTCTCGAGTGCAGGATCCAGAGGCTTGGGCCCTCGATGCGTTCTCCCTTCAGTGGGAGAACTTCCGGGGTTACGCCTTTCCGCCGGTCTCCTTAATTCCTCAGGTCCTGCGGAAAGTTCAGGAGGATCAGGCGTGGGTTTTGCTCATAGCACCTTGTTGGCCGAGGAGACCTTGGTTTCCTCTTCTTCTCTCTCTGCTGGAAGGTCGGCCGCTCTCCCTTCCCCGGAGAGCAGACCTCATAGCTCAACCCCTATCGGGGATCCTCCACCTTTGTCCAGCGGCTCTACATTTGACCGCCTGGCCTCTGTCGGGGAGGATGCGAGGACTGCAGGACTCTCAGAGAGAGCCTCCCAGTTCATAGTCCAGAGTAGAAGAGAATCTACCCGAGTTGTTTACAACTCGAGGTTAGAAGCCTTCCATGCTTGGTGTGAGGAGGGGGGAGTTTCTCCCCGTTCTGCCTCAGTCGGTGCTATTGCAGATTTCCTGATCTCCCTTTTCGATAAGGGTAGATCTCTCTCTACCATTCGTGGATACCGATCAGCTATTGCTGCAGTTCACCTTGGTTTTTCTGATGGTTCTGGAGTTTCGAACTCTCCCTTCTTGACCCATTTGCTAAGATCGTTTTTCTTAAAACGACCAGCAAATCGCCAGTTGACTCCTGCGTGGAGTCTTCCTTTGGTTTTGGACGCTTTGGCCAAACCGCCTTTTGAGCCGTTGTGCAAAGCGTCGTTGCACCATCTCTCGATTAAGACTGCCTTTCTTGTCGCTATTGCTTCTGGGCAGAGAAGAAGCACTATTCAGGCTCTCTCTACGGCGCCCGGGCATATCAGATGGGAAAGGCAAGGTGTACGTCTTGTCCCTCGACCTTCGTTTATTGCCAAGAATCAGACTGATGCTTCTGGCTCCATCGAAGTGTTCTTGAGTCCTCTGTCGGAATTCTCTTCCGTTAAAGAGGACAAATCTTGGTGCCCTGTTAGGGCGCTCAAATGGTACTTGGATAGGACTAAGGTCTTTCGTAAGGATGATCAGCTCTTTCTCATTTCCCGTCACCCTTATTCCCCAGCATCACGGGAGACTATCTCCCGTTGGATTGTCGAGGCTATCCAAGCTGCGGGTTCGGAGGCTCTTCTGTCTGAGATTCCTCCAAGAGCGCACGATACCAGGAGTGTTTCCACTTCCTGGGCGCTTTTTCAGGGTATTCCTTTGGAGGATATCTTGAGGGCTGCCTTTTGGCGTTCCCCTACCTCCTTCACATCCTTCTATCTTAAGGATGTTCCTTCGGGTGAGGTTAGGTTTGCTACCTCTGGTTTGAGAGCTGCTTCGTCTTCCCTTTCTGCCCCTCGTTAGTTCTTCCCGTCCTGGGACATGCCACCCGGGTTTTTATCCGTGCTATTCTAGCAAATAGGTAGATACATTGATTTATTGCTGTAAATCAAGAAAATTATAACTAATTTTGTTATTTACTAGATAAATCTATGTATCTACCTATGTCCCTCCCTCCAGCCCCTCTCCTTGTCTGACAACATGTCCTAGACTCTGTCTCTGACTGCTCGGAAGAGGAAGAGCATGGCGGCTGCGCGATCATGATTGGTGGACGGGGAACACACGCGGGCGGGGCGTGCGCGTTTTGACTTAGCTTTTCTCGAATGACGGCATAGTTTGGGAAACTAGCAAATAGGTAGATACATAGATTTATCTAGTAAATAACAAAATTAGTTATAATTTTCTTGTTTTCATCTCTCCCTGATTCCCTTCATACATGTCAACACTTTCATTATTGTAAAAGAGCTGTCTAAGTAAAGTCTCAGCAATTTATTTGAATGGTAGCAAATCTAAATTTTTTGGTAACTACAGTGTAATCTTGTTATAACAAACTACTCAGGACCAAGGAAATTACCTCTTTATATCGAAACCTTTACATCAGGGCTACAAAACGATAGAATACAAAGAAGTGGGAGCGGCAAAGTTACCTTGATATAAATGAGAGTTTGTTATAACAGTGTTCTTTATAACGAGGTTCCACTGTACAAAGATTAAACTAATGCAAGTCTTTATGAATGTTTTCCTTTTATACACTAATACAGCTGATTTACAGAGAGAAGATACTTCTAGTTGTTATCCTGCTGATAACGCTGACCCTCTTCCTCTGGGCAGCAGCTCTTTACTTCTTCCAGATCAGAAATAGTGGCTGGCAGGTAAGATTTATAGTTGTTCATTCACTTGACCCTGTCAGGAGGTGGAGTGTTTAAAACTCTGTTTGGTGCATATGTCCTTAGACAAGGCATTTTATCTATTTACAGCTGGCACTCTCAACCCAGGTGTTAACCCTATTGAGACAATTGACCACATTTTGTGGTTTGGCTCAATAACTTTTGATTCAGAGCCATAAAAACATACCAGATACACGAGTATCTACCATTTGGTAGTAAACGTTTCTTCATTTGTACTGAAGATAATTTTGTTTTTCTAAGACTGGATCTTACTATACACTTTGAAAGAATGTGAGTTCCCAACAGTTTAACTACATTAGTGAAAAATCCTGATTTATCTGTATTCTAATATGCCCACTACGCTATCAACCAATGGTAGTACAGTGTCTCCTTTTAGTGACGATTTTGCTTTATCTTTTGATCCAGAGGGCTAGGAATTACACTTTATACATGAGCAGAAAGAGCCAAAAATGACCGAAAATTTTGAGTCTCTTTCCAAAGCAGTACGTTGTGCTGTTCATGAATAAGAGCGATTTATTTGTAACTGATCATTGAAGTTGCTAAATTGGCAACATGGTGTAAAATATATAATCACTATTTTTGTGTAAAAATTTGCAATTTGTTCAGTTATATTTTGCAATTTTCGTTCTCACTGGTTCATTTAATAAACATTTTAAGTTTTCAAACTAGGTACATATAGGAGTGGAAAATTTAAATAATTGTTGCTAGTTTGAGGAGGGAAAATTATTAATTTAGACCATAAGAAAACTCTGAACTGCTATGGGTTAAACAAGTACATGTACATGTAGGCCTACACTGATCATGCTTTGATTGGCCCCCCTCACATCACAGTACTCTGCAGCTCGATCCAGGGAACTAAACGCTGACTGCACAATCATGGGCTTCTATGATGGGCACGACACCTGGCATTTCATCTCAGCATTAGCTCTCTTTGTCTCGTTTGTTGTGAGTATACAGTCACCCTTCTTCCATTATGTGTACATTTACTAAAGATTTACAATGTGATTTTTCCTTTGAAGAAGAAGAAGAAAATGAAGAGAAGCTTCTTTTTTAATTTTTTTTCCCAACACGAGTCAAGATAATTGTATTTTCGTATCTCCACTGTTAATATGATTGAAAGACTTTCAAGAAGCCACTCTAGGACCATCCTATTCAAGAAATTACATTCAAATCATGTGGAGGTGATTGTGACGCTCACATATGTGTCAATGGACAATACACTAGGATATTGGAATTGCCTTACATTGTAGATTATACTTCTTGGAAGTCTGTGCCATCAGGTTCTTTGAATAGTGCATCATTCCCTATATTTCTTATTTTTTTGTCATACATGTACTTTTTTCTGAAAAGGACTGTTGAGTAAGAAGAGGAAAGTGGAGAAAAGTGAAGAGGAGAAGAAATGGAAAGCCGAGATAGAAATTAAGAGAATGTAGAAGTAATCTTTCTTGAAAGTGTGAAGTCCTGAAAAGGACTGTAAACCAGATGAGAAGGCTGCATTACCGCTACCTATACCCTGTTCCTCCCGGCACCTACTCACTCCCGATGACGGACAGTCAACCTGTCCGAAACATCGAGTCTTCTCCACTCTCAGCCTTCTCATCTGGTTTACAGTCCTTTTCAGGACTTCACACTTTCAAGAAAGATAATTACTTCTACATTCTCTTAATTTCTATCTCGGCTTTCCATTTCTTCTCCATTTCACTTTTCTCCACTTTCCTCTTCTTACTCAACAGTCCTTTTGAGGACTAACCACATGGTGAACCGTAAGCCTTCTCAACGTTACCACTGCCAACATGCAAACCTCTACCTTCAAAGATCATCATGTACTTTTTTGTTTCCATTGTTTCTGCGAGATTCTTGCCTTCTCATCAACTCTATACTCTTCTTCCATTTTCTTCTCTTCTATCTTTTTCTGAATCTCCTATCCTGCTTTTATGTTTTTCCTTTATTGCTCTATTTTTTTACTCTCTCTCACAGGGTGTCCTTCTCCTAGATGACGATCTGGACCAGACGCCTCGCAACAAGATTCGGGTCTTCTAGCTCTTCTACATGTAGCTCCAGCTGCCAAGAGTCCTGCCCACAGTTGGATAACAGTGATGCAGTGTGTATTGGTATAAGGAAACTTCTGAACATTGGAGATGCTTCGTAAGAGGGTTTTAGCTTTGGAGCCCTACCAGCTCCATCACAGTTGGATACCAGTGATGCAGTCCAGAGATTGGTATAAAAATACTTTAGTCCTATGAGATTCCCCGTAGCATCACTGATGGGTACCCAGGATGCAGTCCGCATTGGTGTAAGAACATGGTGAATTCTCTGAGGCACCCATTAAACAGGATAGGTGTCTACTAGATCCATCTGCCAGCCCCGCCCTTAGATGGATACCCATGATGTAGTCTGCATTAGTTTAAAAACATGGTGAATGCTATTAGATGCCTTGTAACAGGGTCTGAGCCTTCTAGTTCCAACTACCAGCCCTGCTCAGAGATGGATACTGGTGATGCAGCCCTGAATGGTGTAAGGACATTTTAATCCTCTTGGACACCCAAAAACTGAATCTTCTAAAGGCTAAATGTACATGTATATATATACATATACTACATGTAGCTCTGCCCTTAGATGGTAAAAACCACTGATTTGGTTCAGGTTGGTTTAAGTGTTTTTAGGAGTGCAGTAATACAACTGTTTGGAAAAAAAATTAAAAGCATGGTAGAGGTCGGTAGACTCATAGACTCATATAATTGGCTGCAGGGAATTTAGATGAAAGTTTACTGGACTAGAGCAAATACCATCGGACAATCAATGTACAATGAAAAAAAATTGAAAATAAAAACAGGTACACTATATCATTCCAAAGTTTGTTCATATTACATAATGTATGTTCTGCATTTACCCATTCCACTTTATATACATGTACATGTAGTATTAAGCCAATAACACAAACTCATTTTGCACAACATGTAAATGAACACAATGGATTTTTATAATCTGTATGGTTATTGTGTATTACATGTACATCATATTTGAATGTCTTGCCAAAATGCAATGAAGCTGCGATACCCCTCATTTGTGCCAGTGGTCTACTGTTGTGAAGATGATTTGCTTTTCACCATTTTGGTATCATCATGAAGGTACAGTAGTTGAATTTTTAGTTTGTTTTTAACCCTTTCAGGACAGGAATTATTTAAGGGTTAAATTGATCACATTTTGTTCTTCAAATTGGCAACAATAATATTTTCTTTTAGTGCTACATAGTTCGAATAACTTGTAATGTCTTTGAAAAAAATATACATGGTTAGGAATTTGCCGTAAAGTTTTAAAAATTGCCAATTTTGATGAAAAAACAATGATTTTGAACCTCTCAATGTGTTGCCAATTTAAGGATCTCAAAGTTAATTTTCCTTTTTAAAATTCCTGGCATCAAACGCAATATGGTCATGCAATAAAAATGGACTTAGTGTGTGTAGAAAATTTTGTTTTTTCACCTCATGTATCTGGTATATTTTTTAGAGCTCTGAATCAAAACTTATTGAGCCAAACCACAAAATGTGGTCAATTGTCTTGAAAGGGTTAATGTAAGAAAAATCCTCTCTGCAACTTTCAATGCGTATGAAGAAGAAGAAATGTATGCTCACTTTCAGTAAGAGTAACTAAAAGAAGAATCCCATTTGAACCCTGATCAAATAACTCTTCAAATCACAGGTATCATAACCATAGGAATAATTTCATAGGAATGACATCCCATTATCGTTGCCCATGTAATCCTAGTACCTATCACTTTAACCCTTTCAGGACAGGAATAATTTAAAGGCTAAATTGATCACATTTCGTTCTTCAAATTGGCAACAATCATATTTTTCTTTTAGTGCTACATGGTTCTAACAAAATGCAATGTCTTTGAAAACAATATACATCATTAGAAACTTAGTCGAAAAGGTGAAATAATTGCCAATTTTGATAAAAAATAGTGATTTTGAACCTCTCAATGTGTTGCCAATTTAAGGATTTTGAAGCTTATTCTCCTTTTTTAAATTCCTAGCATCAAACACAATATGGTCATGCAACAAAAATGGACACAATGTGTGTAGAAATTTTTGCTTTTTCTACTCCTGCATCTGGTATATTTTTTAGAGCTCTGAATCAAAAGTTATTGAGCCAAACCACAAAATGTGGTCAGTTGTCTTGAAAGGGTTAAACCCACCGCACACTATACGATTAGTCGGCAGTCCGATATCAGAAGAAAATGTAACATTTAGCATTTGATATGAACATTTAAAAACAAAATATTTTTGAGGTTCTAAACAGTCATATAAATAGTAAAATGGAAAATATTGCAAGTATTCTAGTCAGAGAAAAGTCGTAGTGACGTCAGAGCAGTCCTACGATTGTCTATTTTAAACTGATTTGGCCCTTATTCCGGGTATAAGGCTGACAGCGCACCAAAATCCTATGTTTATTATTAATATTATTGTTCAGAACCTGAATCCAGTAGATTTTATTTGTTAACATGCCCATATTTTATGCTAAATTTTTGCAAGTTATTTCCAAAATCGGATCGCAGTCGATCGTATAGTGTGCGGTGGGCTCTAGACTTACAACAATAAAGGAAAGACCTGATAAAACGAATGTTATGATCTGCAATACCATCATTTTGTACACCATGCATGTTGCTTACATTTAATTTATTGGTGCATAGTTTATACAGCTATTAAAGAGATATGTGTATTGTTAAATGTTATATTGCTGGTGAAACACAGGGTACGTATTACATTGAATTTTGTGCACTTTATAATGGTGTTTTATGTCTAAGTAATAAGTTACTCTGTGTAAACATGTACATGTACAATCATGTAGTTAATCTTATAAATTGCAAGGTATATGAGCTTTATAGTACAGTATAAGTATGATTGTTAATAGAACACTAATTATCTTCTTGTTCACAATTGCTGAATAGTAAACATATGATATTGTATGTCATTAGATAAATAGCTGTTCTATTTGAGACAAGTTTCGAACACAATAAATCATATACAGTTACGTATTAAGGATATTCGGACTGAAATAATTAACGTTATTGCCAGCACTGAATGTAAAATCAATTGAGAATAAAGAATATTCAATGATTGTTTGCATCTTGTTGTCATATACAGTGTATAACATGAACTACCTGATTTAAATTGAAGAATAGAGCATTGAGGCTAAGAGGGCCACTCATAGAGACCACTGAGGCTCAAAGAACCACCTACAAAGAGCATTATTGCTGTTTTTGATGAACAAAACATTTTTTTTCCCTTTTAATTCAAATGATACTTGTTGTAACTACATGATTTGCAGGAGTGACTTTTTAAAAAATCTATCCAAGAGCTTGATCACCTTTTACATGTACATGTAGTAATTGAATGGCAGATTTCTGCTATTCTAGATACATGTACAGTGTACTTATTAATATTACTTGTAATGCTATAGATACATTGATATGATTGTATGAATGTGCAAAAGATCCTGTGTCCAGGATGTACGTGTGTATTTCTTTCTGTATGTTAATTCCATTTGCCTCCAGAAAACAAATGAATGCATATACATTGTGAATCTTCCATAACGTCAGTACTCTATCACTCTTAATGTACAAGTACATGGAATAAAGTATTAACTGCATCATTTTTATATGGAACATGGTTATTTATAGTGATATGTGTATACACAGAACAATCACAGAGTTCCTAAGTATAGTGATTTCTGTTGTACATGTACTTAGTGATTCGAATTAGTGTCTCAAAAAGTAGTGTTTTACATAGCAAAAAAATTAGTGATACATGAATGTTTCAGTTTGTAGGTGTACATGTGTGTATTAATATAGAAAGGTTGCATTGCTTATAAACCCCTCAAAAAAGGTTCTGCAATTTAGGTTTGAGCATTGATACATGTATCTCTCTAACTTGAAAAGCATGTTTATTCCCATTCACGGTGATGCCCAATTTGTAGTATTTATGTAATTATGGAATGTTTAGTACATGTGAATATGGGGCCAAGACAAAAGTGAAATGTTGCAAAATGCAGTGTCATTGTCAACAGAAAATTCTTCTTTCTATGGAGGATGGATAGTATTTTGAGTGATGTTGAGGAAGGCGTTCATGAACAGAATGTTTCTTCTTTCGTTTGAAGATGAAACGTGCTTCAAGTCTGTATGAAGCTTAAACACAGTGACTTGGCCCCATATTCAGGTGTACTGCACATTCCATGATTTAATGATCAGTAAAAATTGGACATCATTGCAAAGGGGAATAAACATACTTTTCAATACCAAATTAAAATATGATAATATAGTAAGAGAGATATCAACACTCAAACTTGACTTACAGAACTTTTTTGAAGGGGTTTATACAATCATGTAAGTGAGGTGTTCTTTGTAAATTGTGGGTTTTCATGAGAAGATAATACAGGGTTTTGTTCTAACACCATGTGGAGTAGACCTTATAATGACTGTCGGTTATTCTCTCAATTCAAAAGGAACCAGTTCTAAAAGGTCTGAAGTTCAAGTAGTTGATCGTCCGAACAATCCAGTGACATATTGCAAATTGAACTATTTGACCACCAGTTCCTTTGACAACTGGTTCTTTTCTGTAAAAGAATAATTAACGGACCTTATAAGGACTACCCCATATGTTAATGCAAAAATCCAATGTATTACATGTAAATGTATTAGTGATCATGATATTGATAAATGTATCTAAAACAGATGTTCATGTATTGTGTATTTTTTTTAATGTGGATATTACGTGTAGGACAATTATCTATTTTTCTTTTACTTACATGTAGAAGGGCTACAGCTGCAGTTCTGTTTGGTTTACATCCAATGACGAGTAGGAACAAGGCCAAAACACATTTCCCATACTCATATACTATTGTACATGTTATACATTTTATTTTTGTTTTTTTCTTGTGCAATTACAGTGTACACATAGGCAACAGATGGAGCTATTCAACATCCCAATCACTCTTACAGGTACAGTGGAACTTCATTATAACAAACTCCTCGGACCATTGAAATTACCTCTTTACATCAAAACCTTGTTACATCAGGTCTAGAAAACAATAGAATGTAGAGAAGCGGAACCGGCAAAATTACCTTGTCATAATGAGAGTTTGTTTTACAGTGTTTTTTTATAATGAGGTTTGACTGTATCCGTCAACTTGGGGATTGTTTTTTTATCAGATGTACTTTGCTTTGAATAAGATTTACTGAGGAAAAAGAATGTTACAAATAAATGGATTGCTTGTTGTTCAAAGTTGCCTTTTTAAACAATCATTGTTCATTTTCACTAGAGAAACTTAGACAACCTTTTCTGCAGTACATGTAAATAAACACTGAAGGACAAAATACAAGACATTTTTTTAAATTTTGAAATGAAAGAACATTTATTTAGCATAGAATATATTTTTCTTCCTGTTTGGACGGAGTTTGTACAATTGATAGATAAATATCAGAAATCCTTTTTAGTGAAACATACACTGTAAGCCTATATGTTTCTGAAAATATAGAAAATTTGAAGGTGGTAAATACATGTAGGCATAGTAAAGTGAATGAAAAAAAGTTCCCCCTTGCCTTCTATGTAAAATCTATGTAAAATCTAAGTAAAATAGTGATGTTTTATATGATTATAAATTCTTTTCTTTGCAATATTTTATGTACACTCAAATTGCATAAACTTTATACACTTTTATTATGAATGTGACTATCGTAATAAATTAAAATATATGAATACATGAATACTTTGTCTGTGAACACTATTTCTCTGCTATATGCAGTATTTTGGTTGGATATTGTTGTTTGCTCAGCAGAAGGGCAGGAGCATGGCAATTCCTAACATTTAGTACATTAAATTGTTGAGAAATTGCCTCATAATACATGCAATACACAATTCATATCATAAAACCCGACAGATACTTGACAAATTCTCAGCAAATCTTGCATGATGTTACTTTTACACGTACCTGGGAATATCCCATGTGATGTCGGCCTTTGGGCGGTCTGGACTCTGCAAAGCTCCAATTTTCTTTTCTTTTTATTTTCCTAACAAGCTTGAAAGATCCTACCCTAACAATTTGTCAGGAATCAGTTTGGGACATTTCCGGAAGAGTGGGGAGTGTCCAGAAAGCGTATAGCATCAGTTCATTTGGACTAAAAAAAGTACATTTTGGAAAACATACATACATGTACAGCACAGAATAATATTCAGACAACAGAGATGTGCCGTGCCTCTTCCTGGTATAGTTTTCTCAACTTTCAAATAAAACACAAATTTTTGACAAAGATTACATCATAAGGTAAATGCCATCTGCACACACTCGTCAACCATCTTATTTTTCATTATAACTTAAAAGAGTTTGTGTTCGGAAATATACAACAATAACTTGTTTGTAAATGATGCCACGTACAATGAAATCTTGATCGGAACAGGAACTTGGTGTCTTAAGTCTCACAAAATCCAGGTACAGTCAAACCTGTAATAGTGCCCACCTCTCGACAAAGGCCACTGTATACAGCAGTATAAACTACATGTACATGTACATGTAACACCGTCTCCCTCTCAGACGATACACATGTTGCAAACCCGATCTAAAAGGCCTTTCCGTAGTGGCCACTTTTTCTGTTTCAATTGGATGGCCGTAATAGACGGGTAAGACTGTTCATGAATTTTGCTGCCTTTAAAACCACTGAGGAAAAAAAAAAATTAGGCCACATACATGTAAGCAGGCTTCTCGGCAGAAAGGTGTACCCTTCAGCGAAACTGAGTGAACTACATGAATTGTCTTGTTGCTTTCCAGCAATGTGGTGTGCTAGGACCAAAGCACTTGTGTAGATTTGAAAGAACATGTATGTACTGATACATACCTGTATATACCCTCTGTTTACCCTCGTTTGGGATGAACTGCCCTAGGTATTTTTTTTTTCCGAACTCTGCCAAGCTTTGTATTAGCGCTAGGCAAGCAGGGTTCAGAAAATGCATTGCCAAGAAATCTGCATACAAGCACCGCTTTATCATCAAAAGATTTCACCCTACATGTACTATACAAATGTACCAGCTATGCAGACAGCACCGCTTAGTTGTGACCGTTGACGGTGGACCTTACGCCGTGGGGTGTCTGCGGGGCAGGGGGCTGGGTAGGGGGTAAGATGTGACCCCCTTTCCTTGATAGAAGACCAATCTCTTCCTTCAGCGCCTCGATCTCTTGGGCTTGGAGCTGCAGAGATAGGGGGGGAAAAAAGGGTTGATATCAAAATTCTGCATTCCTTATTTTCTGTTTTTCGAAAGGGTCAACACTGCTCAGGCCTTCTGATTCTAGCATACCTATTATATTGTCTCTTGAAAGTCAGAAGGGGGTTACTGTAACTAATGTGTCTACAAGTTAACACCCTTCTGGCATTGAACAGATGATATATACTTTGTGAGGGGGATACAGTATATGACAATTAGACAGGAATTTCAATGAAGAGGCTACGAAATTTTTTTTTTTTTTTTAATTTTAAGCACAATTTACATTAATAAACATAAAAAATGACACATTTCTTTCTAACACCCAGAAATATTTTGTCTATTAATCATCAAATTAGCAAAACAAAAGCAAAATCGTATATTTCCTATTGAAACAAATGAATTTTTGCTGAATTATGCAATCACGTTTTGCTCTTATATTCTTTTATTTATCTTCTTTTTTTTTTTACTCAGGTTTCCTGTTTGAAATAACTGGTGAAACATAATGTAGAGCATCATGATGCCAAATTGAAAGAAGAGAAGCCAATTCACTGAGCCCTATTTAAAAAAAAAGTTAGTCTTTCCCATTTTATCTAATAGTCTTGTAGGATCATTCAAAATTAATAGTCATGACTGTATGGCTTTAATGTTGTCCCTGTGATTCAACTCACTCGGTGGTCTCACTATTCATGAACATGTATCATCCGTTTCTAAAAATAATATCAAAAGCGGCAAAAAAGAAAAAAAAGTCTAGCCTCCTTTCCCCAAAAGTCCCTTTTCCCCAAACCTTTCTGCTAATTCATGTTGAGATTGTCCAATGATAAGAACATTCGGCGGTTGAGTCTTGATGTGACTGATTTGGGAGTTCTGCTCATATTTCTGGCCTTCCTGGAGTCTATTTTTAGAGTTGGTGAAAGAGGACACCTAGCAAAACTTGGCTTGCTTTTTTTTTTTTTCTGAGAGGGAATATGCAATGAGTTTGAAGGAATGCTTTTCGTCTACACATTTTTTATTTTTTTTTGGCGTTTTTTTTTTTTTTTTTTTTTTTTTTACAAATGACTTTCTCTTCCATCATTGACTGTTCTAACATCTTATTTTCCCCTTTTTTCAATCATTTCTTCCCATTTATTACACTACATAATTATGAACTTTTTAAAATCCTTAACTGTTAATCATTTGACGTTATTATCAAATCGCATTTCAAATCGTACTTGATCGCACAAAGCGACAGCGTAATTATGAGACTAATATTCACACCAATAGTCAGTGGTGATGTATAATGTTCTACTTGACATTATCAGCAGGTCACATCAAAAATGTCTGGGGGCCAAAATTGAAGCACAGTGGGGGTTACTTCAATTGAGAGAGTTGGGGGGGGGGCTGTTTTTAATTTTTTTTTTTCAAATCTAAAAGTTAAAAACATAGGCAGGAGGAAGGGAGGGAAATTGAGTGAGCAATCATTGCATCACTCAATACAACAAGACGCGCACCACAAATCTCACGCGCTGCATCGTTTCCTTTATCTCTCTCTGATCCCACCAGGATAATGGGTGGCTTTGCATGGATTCGGGCCTACTTAGCCCCATCTGTTTGTTGAAATGTGAGCTTCTCGCCTAAGCCAACTCCAAATTTAGTGTTTCCCCTATTAAAGTCGTTAGGCGTTGCACAGTCTTGTCTTTTGTGCCAGGAAAGGAACATTCTAAAATGGAAGTTTTAAATCTTGCCTGTCACGTCCCATTCCTTTAGTTAGGTGGGAACAATGTCAATGCCAAATGAAAACAAGTGTAGAGTTTCTACAAAACAGAACTTGTCAGGCTGAAAAGTGTCTTAAAAGTTGAACAATCTAAATAATATGTAGGTTTGATTTCGTATTCTGAACACCCCTTGCAAAACAAAAAGGTGAACATTACAGACTGGTTGGTTTTTCTATCAGGTTCCCAATGAGAAACGCCATTCGATGGAAACAAACAAATGCATGTACATGTGTACCTGTACCTGTACAGGTGGCCTTTCTATAGGTTTCTTTTTTCTTTTTCCTTTTTCTTTCTTTTTTAAGGAAAACCACATGTTCAAGGGATCCCAAAATGAGAAATGTGCTGTTTCAATACAGATTGTCACAATTTGAAGCAGGTTTTTTTTTTACTGGAAAAAGAAAGAAAGATGAAAAACAAAAGAAGAGATATGCTACCCAAGAACCCCCCCCCCCTCAAAAAAAAAAACAAAAAAAAATGTTGTCTTCCTAATCACTACAGCAGGTTAACTACAGCTTTCCAATGAGAATTAAAATTCAAGGGAAACAAAAACAAAAAAAATATGGTCTTTCTGAACAGTTTGTCACTGTAAAGGCAGTATCGACTGCATACAAAGTGAGAATACAATGACGAACCTGTACAAGCTGGATCAAGCGCTTTCTCTCCACTACATCAGCTTTCCGGCTCCCCTGGAACTCACCACCCTGTGGAATCGTAGAATAAGAGAAGAAAACCAATTCTGTCAGCAAACCTTACTAATTCATTCTCAAAAAAATACAATGATTCACCAGAATTCACGTCAAATTACTTCATTTTGCTACAATTATAATAATAATAACTGAACTGGATTAAGGTATACGTGGAGTATGCTCTCCATACTCAAACATCAAATGACTTCATATTTTCTACAACAGTCTTGATTGAAATACACCCCTTGATCATCCTTCCTGGAAGTTACATACCTGGATTTATCCTCCTGTGATTAGGATAGATTTTAACCAAGAACATATCAAAGTATTTATTGTCACTCATGAGAGTAAAATGCACCAAAAAAAATAGGAAGCTGAAATCAAACATTAAAAGCAGTATTTGGTTTAAAGGGATGGTATTTTGTCTATAAATATTTATGAAACATAGTTCTGAAATGAAAATGATTTCCCCCCCCCAAAAAAAAATAATAGGGAGAAAAATAATTGAATACAAAAAATACAACAAAATAAATAAATAAAATGAACAGCATTTATATAAAACCTCTTCCAATAATCCCAACAGGATTCTTGACAACAACAGCAACAAAATGTGAGCCCCAAAACATGGAATGGGTCACAATTTGGAATAAAATTAGGAGTTAACATAATTAGTAAAGAAAAAAAAAAAAAACAATGGAGAGAGCAAGAGAGACTTTTAAAAAAACAGACAAAATGTTATGCTAAGAATCAAGTGACTATGAGATTCATGAAAGTGTGATATAATTTAGCATCCCATATACATGTATTGAAAAAAAAAAAAAAATGGGATGGGAAAATAATAAGACTTGTGCTATTTTTAGTTGAAACACTAATTAGCATCCTTGACTATGTTATGAAGTGTGATTTATTGCTAAGGCCATGGAAAGGTTACAGAAATTTGTGGTAAAGGACTGAAGACACACAAGACAGTCCAAGTATTTCGGCATTACATTGCTGCGATCGTAACAAAGCGTTGTTTCGACAGTTAGGAATTTAGAAAAGAAAGGAAATAAAAAATCATATGAACCTAAGTTCACACAAATGAAGGTGATGGGTAACTACTTTTAATGCTTTCAGGACAGGAATCATTTAAGGGCTAAGTTGATCCCATTTTGTTCTTCAAATTGGCAACAATGATATTTTTCTTTTAGTGCGACATGGTTCTAATAAGGTGTAATGTCTTTGAAAACAATATACACATGGTTAGGATTTTTGTTGAAAAGTTGAAAAAAATGCCAATTTGGATGAAAACAATGATTTTGAACCTCTCAATAAGTTGCCAATTTAAGGAATTAAAGCTCATTCTCGTTTTTAAAATTCCTGGCGTAAATCGCAATATAGTCATGCAACAAAAATAGACTTAGTGTGTGCAGAAAGTTTTGCTCTTTCCATTCATCAGTGCATCTGGTATATTTTTTTAGAGCTCTGAATCAAAAGTTATTGGGCCAGACCACAAAATGTGGTCAATTTTCTTGAAAGGGTTACCAGGAAATTGAATGCTGATTGGATTCCTATGTTTGTGATTCACTTGTAATAATACAAAGCACTCCTACATGTATGTCTCATACATGTACAAGAAAGAGTTCACAGTAATATACATGTACCACAAAGCCACCTACATGTACATGTACCTTACTAGCATCAAAGTATGCTCTCATGTCCTACATGTACATGTAGCTCTGGCTGATACCAATACTGAATGAGTCTCTAACAATTTACAGACATTCCCGTCTCGTACCCAAATACTGGTCCATGGACAAGTTCCTATTTATACACACTTCCTACATACATGTATTACTACATTTATAATTCCCCTGACACTCCTAAATACTTCCGTCTCATACCCGAATACCAGTTCATTAATGAGTTGAATTTATTGGCACATCCCCCATTTGCCCTTTCATGTACCGCCTATACATGTAGATACAAGTACCATTCTATGGCACACGTGACATTCCTGTCTCAGACCCAAATACCAGTATACCAATGATTTCCTATTCATGGACGCATTCCAGTTATGCCCTACATGAACATCTTAAAGATAAAGTTGAGTTCTGGGCCATCTTGCATAAAAAGTTGCAATTAAACGCAACTCAAAAAATTAAACGCAACTCAATTTTCAACCAATCAGGATCGCGTATTTGAGACTTGCGTTTAATTTTTTGAGTTGCGTTTAATCGCAACTCTTTATGCAAGAGGGCCCAGGTCATGAGAATGAATCGTGAAGATAACTTTCTTAAAGGGTGATTATATAGCACATAAGAATTGGTGTATGCTGTACAGGTCTTGCAATCATCAAAATGATAAGAAATTGACTCAATCCTGCCGAGAGTTACATGCACTGCACACTGAAATGTGTACATGGGACTATGCTTTGTCTAATTCTCTTCCTCTTTTTAAATTAAAATGACATAAAAGCCAAAACATCTAAGAATAATCGTCTTCAAAAAGTCAATACAATAAAAAGTATGGCCCTTGTTTTTTTCACTGTATGATGGGGGGGGGGGGAATATTTCTTATGCTTGTGACTTTTCCTTTTTTTTTTTTTTAATGAGTTGTCAAAGTTGGGGTACGGCTTTTGCGGCGGTGCGGCCTTTAAGCCGGAAAATACGGTACACACAAATGTTCGGCCCGAACATTTCAGCTGTTTCTTGTCATATTTGAATGTGGGGGCATTTGAAGAGCAATCCTTTTCAGGGGACATTTCTATTATCATCATATGATAATCTTCCAAACTAATATAAAAAGAATGAGAAAGCTCACAAATTATTTTTTACCTTTCCCAGAACTCAAACCTTCTCTTTAACATAGCACCTATTAATCCTTTCAGGACATGAATTATTTAAGGGCTAAATTGATCACATTCTGTTCTTCAAATTGGCAACAATAATATTTTTCTGTTAGTGCTACATGGTTCTAATAAGGTGTAATGTCTTTGAAAATAATACACATGGTTTGGAATTTTGTCGAAAAGTTGAAAAAATTGCCAATTTTGATAAAAAATAAGGATTTTGAATCTCTCAATGTGTTGCCAATCTAAGGATTTTAAAGCTTATTCTCGTTTTTAAAATTCCTGGCATCAAACGCAATATGGTCATGCAACAAAAATGGACACAGTGTGTGCAGAAATTTTTGCTCTTTCTACTCATGTATCTGGTATATTTTTTAGAACTCTGAAGCAAAAGTTATTAAGCCAAACCACAAAATGTGGTCAATTGTCTTGAAAGGGTTAACATGGCACCTATTAAAACACTTGTAAACACTCCTGTCTCATACCCGAATTATCATTACATGAATGAGTTCCTATTTATAGACACGTGCACCTTCATTTAATTGCCCAGCCAAATCTATGTGTATTACCACAGTATTATATGGTACCCGTAAACCTGTCAACACTCCCTTCTCACACCAAAATACCAGTTGATGAAAAAGTTTCTATTTATGGGCATGCAAATCCGAAATCCTATACCAGTCTACGACATAGGAGACCCATGTATCACTCTCGTGAACACTCCTGTCTCGTACATAAATTCTAGATTTCCTATATATTTAGAAATGTCTCTAATCCCCCTACAGTTATAGCCAAGTTTCGAGTTTACACGTATGTTACACTCCAAAACCTGTCACACTTTGACTTCTCTGCTGTCGACCCCAAAGTTGAACGACTAATCCCGCCCAAAAGCACATTCCTCGATCAGCCTCGATTACTCGCTTATACCGATGAAAATACACCCCGCGTCAATGAATATTACCCAAGGAGACCCAAAATAGCTGAGGATTTCGAGCTGTTGTTTTGTATGATGAACTGATAATCCCGTCTTCCTTCTGATGTACTGCAAGGAACCTATGGATTAACACTGAGGTTCCTTTCTGTTCACGTAACTGAAAGGTTTCTTGACATTTCCTCCACCCTTCAAAAGCTCAGATAAAGAAAACATCTCTGCTAACATCACACACAGAATTTCTGTATGAGGTGTATTCACTGAATTCAAGTGAATACATGTTCATCAAAACCGGCAAGCATTATGTAACCAGTCGTAGAGGCATGTTTCTAATTATAGCCACTAACGTAATGTAGCTAAGGTAGCTAATTTGGATATCATTTGCATACATATAGTATGCAACCCTAACCCTAAACAGAACAAATAAAAATGTCTATTTCTAGAAACATGCCTCTACAACTGGTGAAATAATGCCTACCATCAAAACCTCACATGTACTCCTTACAAGTAAATTGCATTCAATGGGTGCAGTGAAATTAAAAAATAAATAAATACATGTAAAAAGAATTTTTAAAAGACCTGTCCTTGGTCGTAAATGTACCTAGTAAAACATAAAGGATACATCATTTCAATAGAGTGTCTGAAACGGCGGGGGGAGGGGGGGGGAATATCACAGAAAATATGTGGAAGTGTTAGTATGCAACACAAAATACTATTTACCGATTTCTGTCCGGTCTGATATGCATGAATTAATTAAATCAATGAAAAAATAAAAAATAAATGCGTTACTGAAAATAAAACAGTGATGTAATACAATAGATGAAAGTAAATCTATGTAATAAGGACTGCGTAACTGATTGAATTCAAGGTAAAAATGAAAACAGATTAGGCAATGAAACAAGTAAATTGAAATAATTTTCAATATAAAGTTAAAATGAAAACTGTGTACAATTTAATACACTTAGGATACATTACTAAGAACTTATTATATTGGTAATTTGGTATCAACTACTAGTACCAAACTACAGTATGCATAGACATGTATGTACAAATGTTGTATTTATTTGATTATATCCCTACCACTATCCAGCAAAACACATTGCCGCTAACCACTCTGATACCCATCAACCTTGCACCCATTCAACACAGATGACCACGTATAATTACGCAAACATGTAATAGTTATTTTCAGATGTCCCGTATCTGACAATACTAGCTAAGCATACAAGTGAAGTAATGAAGGAAAGAAATTTTCATATACCTTATAACATGCGTGTATATAGAGGGTATTGGAATACACATTAAAAATTCAACAAATTTTTGCATTAGCAAGCACATCTATTAATTGGTGTAACATCTAATGCACCAAAAATACATGTAATTTAGCCTGACAATGAAAAGAAAGTTGCAAGACATACATTAAGATCATATGCACTTGGAAATATAAAAATCTTCACTTTTTTCATATACTGTAGGTCTAAATACATGTATGTCTCTACATTAAGGTGCTAAAAGCTTTTGCAAGAGTACATTGGCGGAATTCATAATCACAAACAGTTACAATGCACCTGTAGCATAATAGCGTACATGTACATGTACATGTACATAAGCAAATTGGCTCAGCGGTGCACTACATATAGAGCTGAAAGCAAAAAATCAACCTTGAAATAGAAGTTCATGTACTGTACTCCCTTGCCTACATCTTATTATGGCCATTTCTCTCTCTCTCTCTTTCTCTCTCTCTTGTTCCGTCTACATATCTCTCTGTATGAATCTCTTTTTCTTTTTTTTTCTTCTTCCTCCTCCTTGTTGTTCTTCTTTCTTTCCTTCTTCTTTATTTCTTCCTTCCTTCCTTCCTCCTCCTCCTCCTCCTTCTTCTTCTTCTTCTTCTTCTATCTTTCTTCCCTCCTACTCCCCCTTCTTGTTATTGTTCTTCTTTCTTTCTTTCTTTTCTCCTTCCTCCTCCTTCTTCCTTCTTTCTTTTTTCTTTCTTCTTTTTTCTTTTTTTCTTTCTTCTTTCTTCATTCTTCTTTCTTCTTCCTCCTCTTCTTCTCCTCAAGCTCCCCTATTTCTGCTGTGTATTTCTACAAAGACTACAGCTAATAATTACAAAAAAGTAAACTATACTACAAGTGAAAACTCTCTTGATTTTACTTAAGATTTTCTCCTTATTTCTACTAGCATTTATTCTAATTTATTCTAATTTAAGGAAAAGGAAATTATGGTTTCAAAGCAACATAAACGAAAAAACAACAAGGAAATAATAGGCTATAACTTTTTAACACAGAAAATTCATCCAGAAATTAAATAAAAAGCAAATGGTACTGAACTCGATCTTAAAAAGAAAAGCAATACAGCTCAATGCTTTGTAACATGAATTAAAACATAGAAACAATAAAGCAACAAGCATTATCAATAGATCTAGACTTCTCTTACCTGATCACTAGGCAGATCTAAGTCATATTTATTCTAATTATAGAGAAAGATAAAGGTTACTTTTTATAAAGGTACCATGTATGTTGGCATATTCCTCACAGACTGTTGCTAAAAATAACATGGACTTCAAAATCAATGATTTAGAGGCTTGGGGGAGAGAAGTTAGCTTATGATAAGTTAATAAGCAATGATCATAATATTTTTTTTGCACCAAGAACATTTATGCCATCTTAATGGGTCGGTATAGATGAAGAAATATATGAAAAGAGAAATTGGCTTTGATTTGTTAATTGGCAACAATCCCTCATATTTTTTACACAAAGAATAATGATGCCATCCACCTGCACATATACATGTAGATGCAAATTTTTGTTGGAGGAATATTGTGGTCGATGATGTTAGATAATGATCAAATACATAATCAGTGGATACCAATAGTTTGGGCCCAATTGGCCCCCCAAAATAGATTCTAATATGTTGAGACTTCATCTGTCATGCACAAGAGGAGCTCCAGAGAAAGTCTATAGCAGTGAAATCAGGCAAAAGCCCGAAACTTTCATCCTAATAACCAAGGAGGAAAGGATATGGTAGAATAGGACAAAGATAAGAAAAGATGAACTCACAAGACTTGTCTGACGAGCATCCAGCGCCTTCTCCAGGTCTTTGTTCTCCCCAACCAGGTGTGTGAGCTGCTGGAGCCGTTCTGTGTTGTCCTGCGTGAGCTCCGTGATCCGCTTCTTCTTGGCTAGGATCTTTTTCTATGGAGTGTAAGAAGTGGGAGAAAGTAGAAACATCATAATTTTTGTAAGTTTCCTGATATTACAGACCTGTATGTCAAGGTTGTTTGTATTGCCAATATTTGTGGGTTTTTTTGTACATGTAAGTCGACGTGTGTCCTGGTCACAGGCAGTTTGAATCATTATCATGTAACATTTAAACTGTCAACATATTCTTCCTTCTCCATCTCCTCCTCCTCTTCATCATCACATTATCAAGATCATCATTAGCAGCAGCAGCACCATTAAAATCATCATCTTCAGAATATTCACAAAATTAGTTATTTCTAAAGATCATCATCACCATGACTGTCAAAGTCATAAACAAACTTCATTGTGACCAAGAACCAACCCCAAATCTCCCCGTCCCTTCCTGCAGCATCACCACTAAAGTCACCGTCACCACCACCGGAAACCTCATCATCCTCCTCTAAACTCCAACTCACCTCCCACTTCTGTAGCTCCTGAGCGTTATCCCCCTCATTGATCCTGATCTTCTCCTTGAGCTCCTCCACATTGCGGTTGACGCCCACCGTCTCCATTTTGTCCAGGTCGACGATGCGGCCAAACTTGAGCCTCATCATCTCGTTGCTCTTCTCCTCCAGCTCGTTGATGCGGGCTTCCATCAGTTTCCGGTCCTTGATGAGTTGGACGTGTTGCTGCCGGTGTTCCCTACGCAAAAAAAAAAGTTCAAAAAGTGACACTCTGCATTCCAATGATTAATTACTGAGCCAAGGTATGAAACACTCTTCTACGTCAGTTACAAATACACAGATCATGATAATCAAATAAGGTAACAGTGACACATATATTCAAACTACATACATGTATGTATGATCTTACAAGCACCTACATTCTAACTGCTGGGAAAGCATGTGCTTCAGTCCATGAAAGCTTAGTATTTTTGGAAATTCCCTAGAATCATGGAACAGGCAATGTGGATGTACAAAATAAATGTCCAGGGTTTCGAGGGAAGGGGGGGGGGGGGTTGTTTAATCTCTGGATCCAAATGATACATGTATCTTCTTTTATATATGGTAGGACCCTTACAATGCCATCAAGTTTACAAACTTGAATCAAGTATGGAATTTTCAATTGTACATATAGGTTCTTTCTTCATTGTCCATTCTGATACAAACAGTGTTAAATCATATTTATCTGCACAATGTATTATGAATTAATATTAAATAAAAGTTGGGGCATGACCTGCCTATGGAACTAGAAGAATTAACAACGTTCTATTTATGATCTACTCACTTGTAATGTCGTCTCTGTGCAGTCTTCTCTTCCTTGAGTTCCCTAATCCTCTGTTGCAGCCTCCTAATGGCCAGGTTGGTGAAGACCAGACACTGGCTGAGGTCCTGGGGGACTGACCCATTGACCACATGCTCTACCTGGTGAAGCCTCAAGGTCACTACAACGTCCAGCTCATTCAGCTTCTGCTGCTTTTCGAGCTGAAGACCAGAGAGGAGGATGATGAAAGCAGAACATTAATTGTAATTAATAAGTTTAGGTGTAGGCTTAGGGTTTAGATATAATGATGGGTCCAGGGTTGGAACTACATGGTAGGAATTTATTCATGTTAACTAGAAATTGACCTTACGGAGCAATCGTCACTTGACAGAATCCTTTTGGAGCATGTCTGCTGAGAGCCAGAGAGACATTGACTTGTATCATTTTAATGCCCTTCTGGCTCTCCAGAATTATTTCTAAACCTTACCTGGAACTGTTCAAGGTCAGCCTCGGCTGTCTTGAGACCGTTCTCGATGATCTTCTGTTTCTTGATGAGGGCATCCGTCTCCTTCTTGAGAGCTTCAGCCGTCTTCTTTTCCTCGGCCATCAGCTCCTCAATGTCCAGACGCTTCTCACGTAGGGCACAGGTATTGTCAAACAGCGCCTGTTTTTCAAGAATCAAGCAAAGTTCAACGTGAATAAACTGCCTTTTATGATATGCATTTTTCCAAAGGATTTCATACTTTAGAACCAAATTACAGCCGAATCCTAAGAATAGGGCACATTCATCATTATTATTATTCATTTGGCGACACCTTTGCCTAAGAGGGGCAAAGCAACTTGATCACTATAACCCTCAGAGAAGGCGTGATGGCTCAGTGGTAGAGCAGTGGTCTTGTAACTGGGAGGGACCCAGGTTTGAAACCAAGCAGATGCGCTAGTGCTCTTTGGTATTAATCCTCATTACCCAGTCCCTCGGAGAGGACTAAAGCTTTCGGTCTTCTGGTTGTTTACTTACAAGCATACACATGCTTTCTTTGCAGTCAGGTAAAATAATGCTATCCTCCCGGTACAACTGGTTAGGATGTGCAGGTGTACCATTTAACCGCACTTTCTCCGTACTCTTTTAAAAAGAATACAGTGGGTCCATAGCATGCAAAAGTGATTATGATTATCATGATTGTTAATGCCTGTAGTCACTGACACTTATTCATCATCATCAACATCATCATCATGACCATCTATCTAATCATCTCACCTGATCACAGCCTGGAGGGCAGACCGAATCATCCAGCTGCTCTTCTCCGGACTCGTCATCATCGCTCGACCAGTCTGACTCGTCATCGGAACTCTCATCGCTCTCTTCATCGGACTCTGCAGGGGGTGTAACATGTTAGAGCGTGAATGAGGGATTACATGGAGTTTAAAGGAATACTCTCTGATCTAAATGAATAACATAATTCTTAACTCTACCAATGTCATTAGCAGCATATCTAACGTCATGAAATACAGTTACAACTGTATCTCTAACAAATGTATTCCCATTTCTGATCTTTCCCTTTCTGTATATTCTTCATATATTTTTTCTGTGTAACATTCTTTTAAGGTACATGTATATTTGCTGGTCTGTATTTCTCCCTCTATTCCATTCTCTCTGAGCCTGTCCCTTTCGTTCTCTCTCCCTACCTCATTCTCCCTCTCTCTCCTCCTGTTTCCCCCATCCTCTTTTTCTATCTTTTACCTTAAAATAAAATTTCAGATACGGCTTTCTACATCTCCTTTATCTCTCTCTATGACTATATAGTCTAGTTGGAGCCAGAAGGGTGTTAACTCTATACAAATGATGGGACTTAACGCCCTTCTGGCTCCAAACAGAAGATACGTTGGAAATTTTCAAAAGATGTAATCAGGCAAGAATCGTGTAACATACCTCCTTCTGTCTTAGCCTTCTTCTTGGCTCTCTTGATTTTCTTCTTGAACACCTTGGTGAGGAACTCTTGGAACTTGTTGTTCTCGCCTAGCGAGGACTGGAAGGTGGCGTAGAGGGCCTTTTCTCTCTCGTTCAGCTTCTCAATGTCCTTTCGCTTGAGGTCAAGCTTCATCTGGCACTCAACAACCTACACAGACACATGAATACAGATATAGTACTTGCTGAAGCGCATCTTACAACAAAATACTTTTCATTGTCAACAACAGGGGAGCGTTTCATCAAGTGTTTTGTCAGTGATTTTTACCGACAACTGTTATAAGCTACTGAAATCCTTGCATCTGATTGGCTGAGAGCAAATTTGTCGGTAAAAATCACTGACAAAACACTTGATGAAACGCTCCTCTGGTTTAGCATATGTTTCAGTCATTATTCAATTCATTGATTTTTTCCCCCCTACCCCAATCAACAATCCAGTTCGTAATAAGTACATGGTACAAATGACCTGATATGACCCCAGTTTGTAAGACCACGTGCATCTGTTCTGGTGGACGCACTACTATTTTACAAGTAAAATCACACTAGTGCAAGCATCATGTGTGAAGACAGCCTATAAAGGTCACTTGTACTCGGTACAAATGACCTTTATCTGTACATGCCCAAATTGTAATTACAAAGTGGCTTATTAGTAGACAAGGCAATTCATCTACACTTGTCTCTCTTGACCCAGGACTTACATGTACATGTATATAGTTACCAAATAGTACTGTCTGAAATTGAAACTGTGCACTGAAAACCATTGCTGGAGATAAGCCAGGGTAATAACTTTCAGAACACTTTGAAGCACATAAATATTAGATATGATATGTGATACACTATACCATGAAAGAATATCTTTATCATTGTTTTGGTCATCAATTGAAATCTTACAAAGACTATTCAATGACCTGAGGTACAAATTGAACATACCTTTGCCTGCATGTCTGAGCGCTCTTTGATCTTAACGTCCACCTTGGCTGCCAGGACGTTCTCCCGCTTCTCAAACTCCTTCAGGAGCTGCAACTCCTCAAACAGAGTCACACGTCTAGGAGGAACATTCAGAAAAAGTCATTTTGTAGATTTATTAGATTACAGAGTGTGATCTTTTTTTGATGACTGTTTGATGATTTAATCTTCAAAATTGTGTAGTGAATGTGAACTTTTGCAGGCTTCATATCTTAACACCCCCAATATCGAAATCAATTTCAGGTCACATATTCAATTAAATGTAAAGATTTTGCACTGGCACAACACGGTGCACAATTCACAATTATCAATATACAGGAAAATTTCCTTTTGCGGAATGTTTCTAAAGGAGGGTTATAAAGTAAACCTTAAAATAAACATGCATCAAGAAAAGTAATGACCAAGAAAACAAAGAGCAAAATGGGTGGGAGCTTCAGATACCTCAAATCTGCGTTCTTGAGGTCCACATCCTGGTTGAACTTCTCATGGCGCAGGAGACGGAGTTCAGCGTCAAAGTTGACGACCAGTTCCTCGACGCGGCCCAGGAGCTGGTCCTGCCTGTAGAGCATGTCTATCTTGTGGACCTCCTTCAGCTGGTGTTCCAAGGGGGAGATGAGGGTAGGGTCTGCTGGGATCGGGGTGACCAGGTTAGTCCCACTGCGGTAGGACATGGCCGATTTGCGCAGGGCTGGGCTGGGGCCTTTCGCATCAGCTTTCTGTGAGGTTACAAAAAAAATTCATTAATTCCTAGACATGTATATTATGTTTCACTAAATTTCATTGTCTCTATGATCTCTGTGTCGCACTTAACATAGAATGAAATATATGCTGTCGTGAATGTATCCATGAGTTATGCACATACAGAACAGCCAGTAATAAAAAAAATGAGAAATTCAAAAATGTACAGTGACAATTTCTTCAAAATTTTTCCCCCATAAAAAAAAATGCTATGTTCTAATAAAAACAGGAATGGAGGAAGAATAAAAGAAATTTTCCCTGGAATGCATACCTGGGGTGCAGCGTTGCCCCCTCCCATGCCTCCAAAGCCCCCTCCGAATCCTCCTCCTTCACCCCCGGTGATCTTGGCAAGCTCCTTAGCCTTCATCTCCTCTCTGAACTTCAGCAAGGACTCCCGGGTATACTCATACTTCCTGAAATGTCCAAGGGGGTGTGAAAGGGCCATTACATTTCTTTTTATCTTGTTGCCTTACATTGTAGACTTTTCATTTGTACTGTCAAACAAAAATTTTATGTGAATTGTTCATGACAGCAATATTTTCACAGTAAAAAAACAAATTAAAATCTAGTGTTGTGATTTGATAAAAAATAAAATTTTTGTGAATCTGGATCACTCACAAAATTTGCAAACCTTTCTTGCACAATAAAGATTCTGGTTTTACATTTCTATAAAGAAAAACATATGGTAAGTACATGTACTAGGTGATATTGTAGTGTAGTTCTGCCTTGTGCCTGAACTTATTAAAATTCATGCATGACCCCCACTTCGGATTTCGATACTTGTAAGATAAAGATTTCAATTCCTATATCAATCAGGTGGTGAGCTCACTGGGATTTTTCAGAGATAATCAAACAAGATTTTTCTTCCATTTTCACCAGTTTAAGGTAATTTCAACCCTTTGCAATCTATATGGAACTTGCTGAGAATGAGACCTGAAGAAACCAGCCTAACATTAGATTACACGACATGAAAAATGAAGTCAGAATAGGGTTAAATTCTGAGTGATCTACATGCTAGCTACATACAAATGATCTACACATACAAAATATGGGTCAATGTAGGAATAATACAAAACGAGAGGTGACGTAGATTATAATCATAGTGTGAATGTACTCAAGGATAATGCAAGTATATAAACATAAGATATAGAATTGCTCATACTAATAAATACATACAGGGATTGTTTACAGTATACTTTTAACAACAAATGTACATGTATACAATGTACAATGAAAGATAATAATCTTTCATTAAAGAAAACACTGGCTGTGAATGCTTGGGGTATGGTTAAGGGGGTTCATGCATGTACAGAAACATCTATTATCCATTTAACAGCTAATTCAGATATGTGACTATTATACAATATATTAGATAACTTGGGACCGGGATGCAGTCTACTGTACATGTACTTCTATCTATATATATGTGACATGTTTATAATTGTGAATATATTCACATTGGAGTATAAAGGGTACAGTGTACATTCAGATGGGTGGAGAAATACCCTGTTTTTGCTGGACACTTGAGAAAAATGTCCTTAAATTTAGCCTTTCGATTAAACTCGAGAAGAGTTTCACGAGAGCAGTCTAATTTCCTTGAGAAAAAGGAAAAGATGGAAGCAGAGAAAGAGAAAGTTAATTGTATCAACTGAAGATGAATTCGGTTCAGCAAAAACAACTCATAGAAAGCTAATGAGAAAAATAAACACTTTCAGCTGTTACATGTACAAGATCAGTCTATGGTAATATTGAGAGAGGAATACACATTTATTGCCACTCTCAATATTAGGCAATACATCCAGGAATTTGCACCTAAAATCTTGTCCACTCAAAGAATAAATAGGAGTACATTCATCAAAAGATAACAAACTTACTGATGAAATATAAAGTAAATATTAATAGAAATATTACATGTATGGCATATTCAAGGTACATTGTAAGTAATAGATTTAGGAAGAGACCCAGAGATGAAAATCAAGGAATATAGTGAAAAAACATCGTCCGAAAGGGAAATGGAAATGAAAAGTGATGATAGAACTGCAATCTGGAGGTATAAGCAAACATTAGGGTTAACCCTAATGCTGCCTCATGCTTGCGATCAAGTATAACAGGTAAGATTTTACATACGAAGGAGCACAGTCTTTCTTTAAGATTTCTGTTCTTTTCTTTGTTTGTGAGTGTTCACTGTTCATTTTGATACAAGCAGTATAAACTCCATGATTTAAAACTTTACATTTTATACACCTCGATATTAATTCAAGAAAGACAAGCCTTTCTTAGTCCCAAGCTATTAAATTCAATATACATGTATATTCTTTGGGCCAACAAAACCACCGATGCCAGAGATATTCAACGGGCACACATAAAGCACACTTACTTTTCTGGGACCTCAAAGGGGTGAAGCTCAGGGAGCTCTGGGACAGGCTTGATCTCATCCGGCTGGAGGCTGGACTGGATATCCTCCAGCTCCTCCAGGATCCTCTTGATCTCCTGGATCATGGAGACCTTCTTGTCCCGGAGCCGGATCACCCGCCGGTTGATCTGCATCTTGTAGGTATGGATCTGGATTGGAGAGATGACAAAAGAGTTACACTATCTCTTCAAAAGGTTCTTTTGATTTTTTTCCCTTTAGTTTGTTACGTCTTGTTAAAGATAAAGTTGAGTTCTGGTCATGATATTAAATTGTGAAAGAAACTGTCTCAAAGCAACTGGGAAAGGGTGATTATAGAGCACATAAGAATTGGTGTATGCTGTAAGGTTTTGGAGTCACCAAAATGATAAGAAATTGACTCAATCCTGCTGAGATTTACATGCAACGCACACATAAATATGCATATGGGACTACACACAAATGTCTAGCCCGAACATTTCAGCTGTTTCTTGTTATATTTTGAATGTAAGGGCATTTGTAAAGCAATACTTTTCAGGGGACATATCTACTACATGTATGATAATACTCTAAACTAACATCATAAGAATGAGAAAGCTCACAATTTATTTTTTACCTCTCCCAGGACTCGAGCTTCCCTGTAAGTACAGACAAGCTGAATACATTCAAATATTGGACGATTATTCAAATAAAATGGTATCCTGTTTTAAAGAGATGAATCAGAATCAATATACATCATGGATTTTACATTAACATGTAGTTCAGCATGGATTTAGTTAATTTAATACAAAAAATTGTATTTTTCATCGTATTACACAATTGAAATGTCCCTCACAGAAAAAAAATAAGCAAATAATTTTCCATCCAATCTTATCTCATGCACAAACAAGCTGGCAATTAAAATCATTTTAGAAAATCTGAGGGACTTACCAGTTCTTCAAGTGTGAGAAGCTGATTGCGCTTCTTGAGGGCATTCATGCGGAGGTGTTCTGGGACGACGTAGTCTTTGGCCGTCTTGAGTTTGAAGTCTCCCATGTTGTCCTGTGCCTCCTTGATAGCTGTTACATCCGCTGGGTCTTCGTAGTCCTCAGGGGGCTTGCTCTTGTTGAGCTCGTTCCACTAGAAAGAGATTAAAATATCCATTCAACTTGAATTATTCAGTGTGGCTGTTTAGAATAAGGTTAAACCATTTTTCAGTTTATCTCAATTTAGCTTGTTTGTTCTTGATCATAACAGATCAGTTTAAGTCAGGTAGGCAATTTTCAGGTCATTTGACTTCAGTCAAGGTCAGGTCAGGTTGGATCAGGTCAGATTAGGATGTCTCTAAACATATGTTATTACATTGTCAAGTTAAGTACAGTCAAGTCAAGTCGAGCCAAGTCAAAAGGATTTAATAGGAACATCATATGTCAACATTCCACCTATTCTGGTATCAGTTGCCTTGCATTATGCGACAAAACTTTCAAATATTCCCCAGATAATACTGCAATTCTAAATATATAAAAAAACAGATTCTCAAAGACTTTTTTTTTTTTTTAAAGGAGCAATTTTTAAAATTTCAATCTCACCTGTTTTGCCCTGGCCAACCTCTTCTGCTTGACCTTTTCAGCCTTCTGCAGGGCTTTGTTGACCTTCTCTCCAAGCCTACCGGTCAGTACAGTGGCCTTCTTGGTCTGGGTACCAGGGACAGTTCCAGAATCAATCTCAGTTTCACTGACCTTTGCTTGACCTGAAACGAAGATGGTAAGATGGAAATGATTTTGGAAGGAAGTTGGAAGGAAATTGATGTTTGTAGAATGAGTGTAAAGTGCCTCGTGAATTAAAAACCCTTATAAATAAAAAAAACTCACTTTTTGTCTTCATCACTGTATTACTGTCAATGTCACAATCAATATCATCATCAACATCATCATCATCATCTTCACCATCATCATTGTCACTATCGTCATCCCCAATCACCAAATTTATCATCAACTTTATCATCTTCATCTTAATTATAATCATCAATCTGCCATCATCATCACCACCATCATCACCACCATCATCATCATCATCATCAAAGTTATCATCAACTTTATCATCTACATCATCATAAATATTATTATTATCAAAACCACCACCACCATCACCATCATTGTGATTAGCACTACCACCATCATTACCACCACCATCATCAACATATCGCCACCACCACAAACACCCACAACACGAAAATCATCATCTTCATCGCCATCATCAGCATCCTACCTGGTATAAGCTGCTCCCGTGTGGGGTCTCTGGACAGGGTTTTCTCCGAGACCATGGTGGCCCTGCGACTCCACTCCTCCTTCTGCAAGAGGAAGTCCTTGCTCAGCTCCGCCGTGCGGTAGGTGGCCACCTGGTGGGGTGATCGTACAGCCACCACCACAATGCGCTCACACTCTAGCTCCTCCTTGAATCTGGGGGTTAGATGGCGACATGAAATTAACTTGTATACACCATGCATATAATGTGCCAAGTCCCACTTTTTTATAAGGTCACACTTTTCAAGGGGTCCTTACAGACTGCTAAATGTGATAAGCTACATGTGTAACTTTTTCTGGTCAATTTTAATGGATGACACCTTTAACATTTGTGTAGGAAAATAAAATGGGCTTGCCAATGGTTTTACATTCTACAGGTGTGTACATGTATGTGTATTAAGTTTTCGTTCAACTTTGAATAATTCATATATCTGTAGGGAGGCTCATTTCCGGAAGGATGGGCAAGGGTCATGTTGGCAGTAAAGTTTGTTTATGAGGGGCATTTAAGTTAGAAAGAGATTTTGGACTTTGTACAAGTTTAGTTGTTTTCATAAACAGAATGCCTTTACATGCATACATGTGCAGATGGTTGAAAAGGAAACCATGACTGAGAGATACGGATTCCGGTGAATTTACCTGTTTTTGAGTTTCTCCAGACCGACACGGTGTTTATCAGCCTCCCAGGCTAGCTCCTTCCTCACCATGTCTATCTTCTCAGCCGTCTGCCTCTCCAGCTCCCGTCGGATCCCTGGATCCATCTCAAATTCCTGCAAGAGTTTTGTTCAAAGCCATTCAGTAACAGTGCAGTCTGAATGAAACAAAATCTTTCCCTTTTGTTAAATCGTGCATAAATCCATTATCGTATGCTAATAAACGGGCAGATTTGAAAGTTTTCCACAATGAAAAAAAAGAGACGAAAAACCTTTAATTCTCAACAGTGGCTGCAATTCAAAGTTCACTGATATGCATGAGCTACAATGTATTCAGCTGCAGTTTTGAATGTACACATCATTTTTACACTTAAAGTGACACAATGGCCTTTGAGAGCCAGAAGGGCATTACCTCTATGTAAAATTACATTAGAGTTAACGCTCTCTGACTCCCAGCAGACGAAATTGTTTAGACCTCATGCAGTCAAAGTTGGTTTAATGCAGCAAGACTGATTGCGAATGGACAAAATGGCACTGGAACAAGTGGAAAATTACCTTTCTCTCTAGCTGGAGATGGGATGGCAGTTCGTGATTCCTTTCCAGGAGCTTCTTGAACTGCCTGCGGAGCCTGGCGATGGTCTTCCTAGCCTCCAGCTTCTTCTCCTCGGCTATCTTCATCATTTTGTCGTGTTCGGCTTTCTGCTTCTCCAGCTCAATGCTGTAATGCTCCTTGTTCTCAATGTCCAGAACGTTCCTCTCCTCGTCCTCTTTCTGTTTCAGAACAAAGATTGATCACTGAATTAAAGATCAATCTTGATGCTCCTCTCTGAAGTGTATGCTCTTGCTGCAGATCATCATGTACGGCAAAACACTGTTAAGAGCATGAGTTGTCAAGCATGACTAGACCCAATGAACAAAACCCCAATATCACAAAATCCAAATGTTGGACAGAAATTTATACTCATGCACATTGTTAATCAGAGTGAAAAATCAGATATTAAATGCTGCATCTTGACTGCCATATGTAATATGTTGGCTCCTTTTACTGAATGTGCACTCATTTGCCATATATCACCTTCAATGAACTTTGAACATTTTGATAATAACTGTAATGAAATACAAAACAATATTTCCACCGCTTTGGCAGGGAGGAAAGTTTTACAAGGCTCGTTTATTCACAGGTCTTGTGCGTGATTGATAACTTACCCTAGCAGACGGGATTTTGGCCTTGGCTACGGCCTTGGCCTCCTCGATCTTCTCATCGCTCATCATCTCGAAGATGAAGATGTTTCCGTCTCCTCCGCTGGATACCACATACTTGTCGTCAAAGCTGGGCATGATGGCGCTGAGGCGGCCGTAATTGTTGTCATGGACATTGAGCATCCAGTACGGCCCTAGCTTGCTAAGGTCAGCCTGGCAGGAGGTGAAGGGTCTCTTTTCGGTGTTCTTGGAGTTATCATCCTGGAGGACGGACTGGATGCGGATGACACCGTCTTCCATTCCCATCAGAGCGTGGGTGCCTTCGGAACTGTAAGAATTGGAAGGACATTGGAAATGCGATTTAGATGGGATACCTCAAAACCTATTTTGTGGTCTGTGGTAAGAATTTCACACAATGTACAATCAAAATGCAGAAGACATCCTATAATTCCTCTTTTATGACAAGGAGGGAGAGAGAGATAAAATCTGGTTTATGACAATAGTACATGTAAAAAAGCGGGGCAGGGGGGAAAAGAAGAGAGGGAGATAAAGAAAAGGAGAGAAGGAGGGAAGTGAAAAATAGATGGGGATAGTGTGAAAACAGGAAGAGGGATAGCAAATCAAGTCATTCTGCTCACTTGAAGTTGATGCAGGTGATCGGGATATCATCACTCCCTGGGACAGCGATGGCTCTCTTGGCTTCGTTGATGGCACTCTCTCTGCTGTCCTTGATCAGCGCTGTTCTCTCCTCCTCGTTGTAGAACTTGCATTCGTAGAGGTAGCCAGCATCATAGGCTCCCTGTGGACAGAGAAAAAATTCAGTAATGATTCCTGTTCTCTCATAGCACATATCGGATTATGAATACAACGTCTCTGATGTATTGTCTAGAAAAGGTCATTTGCTCCAAGATAAGGGCTTGGATTGGTTATAGGTTTATGCTTTAATGGCTTACGTTTGGTATTTAATAGTGCTTGATGAAGGGCTGAAGTTGTGAGTTCTGTTAGTTTTAAAAATAGAGGTTGCAATTGTTGCCACAGCATGTGTTGAGAATCCATGAAAAAGCAATTATTTTATCACGCTTACAAAGTATGACTCACCATGGAAACCCAGAAAGTGTCAGGATCATTTGGAGCGTACATTCCGAATAGAATAGGACTGGGTTCCTCAGGGATGTATAGGGGCTTCGGTTCCTCCTCCTCTTTCTCTTCTGAAGACAACAAAAACAAGAAGAAGACGAGGCTTCAAATACATAGCAATTCCAACAATGATTACGACTATTTCTGATCTTAAGGGGGAATAGCGGCAATACAGTGCTAACCCTCACTTTTGTGAACATGATTACCTCTCGCCTAAAACATTGCACCGACTACTTTTGTTTGATTCTTAAATGTTTTTAATAAAAGATGTGCCCTTATCATGTCTTACTGGAAAAGATAGCAATAATAAAATTTAAAACATAGGGAAAAAATGTGTTTTGATATTCTGCACCCACCATGATCAATGTTGCACATGAGTTGAAATCAAGTCCACACATTTCGAGAGAATTACAAACAGCGCACGTAACATATTATTCGGAGACGAGACATTTTTTTCATGGACAACGGACAGTAAAAACATCTCGCAGGGAAATATCAACACTCCATGAAATGACTCACGTATCAGGTGCAACTGCCAGTGACATACTGTATAAGTGGTTATTTTGCGGTGGTTTTATTTTCGCGATTTTCGCGAGTCGGTCCTCGCGAAAATTTCCACTTTAATATATGGCTGTTTATAGTAACAAAAACATCACAAAAATCGCGAAATTAAACCCTCGCGAATTTCCCTACCTAGTCCAAAATCGCGAAAATATCTGTACGCGAAAAAAACAGCTTATACAGTAAGTGTCTCTTTTAAAGATAAAGTTGAGTTCTGGGACCCGTTGCACAAAACGTGCGTTTAATTCAACAATCTATTAAATCAAGCCTCCACAAAGTTACCGAATCCCTTGAAAAAGCAATGGAAATGATTGATCTCACCTTCTTCTTCCTCCTCCTCTTCATCTTCTAGTCCTCGTTCCCGACGGATCCGTCTCTGTCTCTCCTTCTCCTTCTGTCTCTCTTCTTCTTCAATCCTCTTTCTTTCCTCTTCCTCTTCTCTCTGTCATTTGTAATAGAAACACAGACAGCCAAGATTTAACACATCATAATATTCATTCCTTCTTTGACCTCATCATCACTACCATGATATCTTTATATTCCCTCTCTAAATTAGAACCACTGTAACCTATCTATCTATAAAGTTTTAGTCCATCTATGCTTACATGATTCTTGACTTGCACGATCTTATTTAAATAGTCTAGGTGAGAGGGCATTTCATCATTTGGATACTAGTATTTGATGCTCAGACAGTATTTAACAAATGGTAAACATATCATTTCGCAATCGTTAAGTAACCTTTTCAGTGCTGTAGGCAATTTCAACATGTACATGTATCAACATTCAAACTGGCCTGGGTCCTGTTTCATAAAACTTATTATCATTAACAAGTTTCAATAACTGTTATAAGCTACTGAAATCCTTACATTTGATTGGCTGACAGCGAATTTGTTACAGAACTTTGGCGGTGGTTATTGAAAACATGTTTTATGAAACAGTGCCCAGATCAATTTTGCATCAACAATTGTAAAGTCATTAGGCAAGAAACGTCATCCCGATGCATACACAGCATCAACATTTTAAGCCTTGCTCACTCATGACACTATAAACTGCCTAACAAACCTTAAAATGACATAATTTGCAAATGTATCAGAACACACAGATCACTGAGTACACATTGGGGCCTTTGTTGCAAACATTTTTTAAAACTCAGTTGTCATCACCTACCCAAAACTTTTTTTTTTTTTTTTTTTTTAAGGTGGTTTATACAATTATGTCTGCCATGAGCTTTACAGGGCTTCAATGATTTAATGAATTATAAAAGAAGAATTCTTTGTTACCCTCAGTCTGGACTTGATGCTGTTGAACGTGAAGCATCTGGTCTCCAGGCCTGTGATGTTGAAGGTTTTGGAGGTATCATAGTTGCCTGGCTCCGGGGCTGTGACCTCCATCACCTCCCCATTCAAACAGAACACCAGCAGGGTGTTCTTCTCCTGCAAAGGGTCAAAGATCAAAGGTAAGAGGTCAAAGGCCATGAATGAAAGATGACATGATAGAGGCATATTATCATTACCTAAGTGTTCAAAGTTGTTTATGGTCAGAGATCTTGAAACTAAAAAATGCAAAGTTTAAAACCACTCCCGAAAATTAGAGCACTGATTTCTTATTATAAAGGTATTTTACATAATTATGCCCTTTTCGAACCAACAAGTTTTTTTTAAAATAAATATCTAAAAGATCCTTAAAAACAGATATTTAGAGTTTCCATGAACTGTTTCACTGCTACATGTAAGTACAACATTTTTTCTTTGACATAAACTCTACAATGCCTTTAGCAATTTCTGTTCAAGGAAGAAAAGAGGTGGTCATTCTTAGTCAAAATGCATTGAACAACATCAAAATTCTTGGGTGGGCTCTGCTGCCCATAGCACAGAATGGGTTGACATAAATTTGAAGGTGTACTTACAAAGTTGCCAGGAGCCCATGTGAGGTGCGCCACTGGTCCAGGGGTCTCGATGTATCCCACAGGGCTAAATGTATCACTCACAGACATGAAGAACACTGTACCATCAGCTCCCTGTTGGTGCAACAAGATTTAAAAAAAAAATAAAGACATGCAATATGAACAAGTAAATATATTTACTTGTTCATTATTATTATTTTTCTACTTTATCTCATTTTTTGTGTCTTTTGGCGGTGGTCTTCTTCTCCCTTTGATCTTTGCCTCCTTTTTATTTCTACTTCACCCATGTTTTTAAGTTTACAATGCTTCAAGTTTACCAAAATGTATCACAAAAATAAGAGTCTCATGAAGAGTTGCAGTTGGTCCGAATTTATCCCAATTTAACTTGAGATTGAAACGAACCTCAACATTAAATAAGACGGCCCAATTTCTTTACCATGGTTAAAGTGTTCATCTTGATACCAACAATACTCCCAGATATCAAACTTCACAATACATGAACTTGTTCGAATAAAAAGGGCTGACCCGTGGTACTCTTTAAATCAACGGACCTGTGAAGTCTATACTAGCCTAATTAAGAGGGCAAAAATGCCATGATTAAAAAGCAGTGGATTCTCCATCACAGTCAGTGAGCGATAAAGAAATATTCATGACAATACAGAAGATATATTTAGTTCAAGTGCTGAAGTTACAGCTTTCATTAAAAAAAAAAAGATGGCTTTGAAGTGTAAAAACAATAAATCTTAACCCATTGCCTACAGGAACCGGGTGGTCCCTGTACTGAGCCTATAAGAATGAGAGAATTCAGTAGTCAACAGGTTAAGTGATGTTTACCCCAGAAGCAAGCAGTTCTCCCTTGTTGTCAAGAGCCATAGCTGTGACAGCCTTGGTGTGAGGTTTGAAGGCCTGCTTGAGGATGAGCTGGGCTTGGGATTGATGACTGCCCTTCTTGTGATGGTCTTGATGGTCCTGTCTGGCGATGACCAGTACCCTCACCACACCGTCATTGAATCCGGCCAGGATTGAGGCTCCCTTAGGGTCAATCTATGAAAGATGGGTAATTGATGCATACATTTAGAAGGTTCATCAAACACATCAAGTATATGTTTTGAATTTTATCGTAATCATGTGTCACTCTGATTTATGTAACTATGGCATTTTCATTAGAAATAAGGTAGCTTAGCGAAATGATGAAGCACGTAAAAACGCGGGAAAGAAGCAAAATTATTCAAAATCAAAATTTTATTTTATAGAGGCAGAACAAAAATATTAGGATGTAGAATTAGTACTTACCTTTATGAACACTTTATAAGCAAAATAATAAGAAAACTTTTATTTAGATATACTCGATTCTAATTTTAGAAGCACAGACAAAACTGGGAATTTTCATCTTTGCCTCTTCCCTGCATTTTTATAAGCCATTGCATTTCGCTAAGGTACCTAATGCATGTTTAGGGGTCAATCCATCAGGAACATTATTTATCTACTTGTAAATTTTCACGAAATTAATTAAGTATAATGGGGGAATATGAAATCAAGTATAAACACAGTTTCAAGGGATATTTCCATTGGATATAAATTAATATGTTTAGGATTAATCAATAAACAAGGAAAATATGAATATATATTTGACAGTTTTTTCAAACCAAATAGGTGCAGATTTATGGAAATCAGAAAGCTAGCCTAATAATCATTTATTCACTTGGCATTTACATTAACATATTGTATTGGGGGCCCATTCAAGAACAGAAAAAAAAAAATCATTTTATCACATCATCTGTCAATTTCACTAAACATGTAAACCAGTATATGGTCAAATTTATTAAATGATAAACAAACACCTTCTTTCCTTAATTTTAAATCTTCCGTGAACTCCAGGGCCCCATTTCATAAACCTTTTTATCAGGGACAACTGCCACATTTCTATGACAATTTGCTCTCAGCCAACCAGATCCAAGGATTTCAGTAGCTTATAACAGTTATTGCAACTTGTCATTGATAAAAAGTTTTACGACACAGGGCCCAGTTCTACTCTGATTCAACTTACGATTTGAGGTAGCCACAGCAAGGCGGTTGATCCAGCGTTGAACTTGGAGTGGCAGAGAGGCAACTTGGAAGCATTGTCATACACACGAACAGTAGCTAAATTAAATCAAAGATCAAGTAATAAAAAAAGTAGTAGGCCTACATTGACTACATCTTGACAGAGTGATGAAGTCTAAATGTTTCTTAGGATACTGATTACTATCCCGTCAAAAAGACTGGTAAAAAAAAGATTGTCTTACATATATGCGTCGATGAAAATTGCTCCAGTCCATTTCTGACACTTATCGAATTCCCGAACTTAAAACTAGACCCAGAATTACAGCCAACTCTAACACTATACCAATGGAATGGAATGGAATGCTACAAGGCCAGTCCACTCAATCTAGATGAAGGGGAATCAATTTCGAGCCAAGAACCGATTCCATCAGAAGAATTAAGAGGCAGAGTAACTTACCATCATGAGCAGTGGAAGCTATGAGCTGTGAGACGGGGGATGTCGCTACGGCAGTGATCTCTCCTGCATGGTATGAGAAGAGCTTCTCTGGATCCTTGGTGGTGTGAGAGAAGGACAGGTCCAGCTTCCAGATCCCACCACTGGCATCCTGCAAACAATTCAAACATGTGGAATGGAACATATTAAAGAGGACCAACCATAAAAAAAATCTAATTTGCCCCGTTATTCTGGAGTTTCACATTGGTATCATATTTTCAAAATAACGGCGTTGAAATTGGGCAAGTCCAGTGTGACAGACACTACATCCAATCCTCACTTTTCAATATATTTGCACTATATTTTGAAGTTTGTTTGAAGTAGTGCATATTGTTTTACCTATGACATTAAAACGACAAAATCAGAAGAAATTATCTTCCAAGTCTCAGGATACACTTGCGGGCGGAGCCTCAAGTTCAGTGTGACAGAGAGACATGAATTTACCACGCCCTTTCTGCTGTGATACATGTATTTCTTGACTGAACTATCCTTGTTGGATAATCCTAACCCCACATGATCACTTATCAGTAACTTCTTGAAACCTGCTGGTATATATTTGAAATTCCATCTGGCTTTGGGGGGAAACTGACACAAAAATTAGATAGCAAAAAATTAAACAATGACATCAAACACGGAAAGCCTTGAGGAATCACATGTGGAATCACATGTGGAATCACATAGAGACATTACATCATAATGTTATATACATAATACAAGAATTGGATAATAATAATATTCATGTAGTTGTGCAACAACATAATCCCAATATAAAACAAGGATTCATTACTCACCTGGCCGTACCACAGGCTCTGTACCTCTGTGTCAACTGATTTAACCATGGACATGAGATGGACATCGTTCCCGACCTTCAGCTCATTCATGGGGTCCATCTCAAAGATGCCAGACTCGTCCATGGAATCGGCTGTGTCGATTGACTCAAAGTCCCACACCTGCAGAAAAATAATATCATTTCAACTTGTTATCATGAAGTGACAGTTCAAGAATAATTTCTTTCCTATAATAATTAAGGGGATATATTTTGTAAAGTCATGTCATATATCAATATATATCAACAGCTCATCTTTAGCAATGACTACAAAACAGAATATCCTTAAAAATTAACTATCAATCAAGAAAATGCCCACCATAATACAATGTCATACAGTCAAAATTCAAAGGAAAATGAGAAATCTTTTAAGACAAAATTAGAAAAACAGATTTTCTAATTTTTGTTTTATATAGAAGCTTCACGTGGAGACCTGTAATTAAGTATCATGTAAAGACAACATGCCTAAATAGATAAATTTTCTTGTCTCCCTAGGGTGCTTTTTTTCTTTCTTTTTTTTAATGACTATACTTACCCTAACAAATCCATCAGCTCCTATTGTGATTAATTCACCCTCATCCATCACAAACTGTTCAATAGCCCCTAGATGGCAGGGTTTCTTGCCCTTGCGACTGATCTGAACCTTGATCAGGCCGCCGTCCCAGAGCAGCATGTTGCCCCAGTCAGTCCCAGACAGAACCTTGCCGTCTGGCAGCTCCACGTAGCCCCTGATGTCGGAGATTTCCGTGCGACCAAACTTGCCCAGTTGGCCCTGGAGCTTGAGACCAGTGAAGGTGTGGGCCATCTTCCAGAATCTGGGTAAAACCAAGAAAGCAGAAGAAACAATACATTTATGGTTAGTTTTAAATTCCATTAAAAGCTAAACTGTAAACAGTTATATGGTTATAAGCATATAATAGCTCGTCGGAACTGGCGATGTATACAATTTTTTTTTCAAATAAAACGAGCAGGCATGCCCATCACCCAAAAGGAAAAAAAAAAGAAGAAAAGAAAAAAAAAAAAAACATGAGCAAGGTGAACAATTTTGCTCTGCACGGCTCAAAAAGAAAGTAGGTATAATAAAAGAAATGAAATATTGTCTCAGAATAATTTTCACTTTTCTACAAGTCCAGTGCCCCCCCAAAAAATGCCATGGAAAAAAAAAATTATATCAAACACAGATGCAAGATGACTTATAGATGGGCCTTTTATTACAAATTTTAAATCCTACCCACCACATTTTTAAACCAATTTTTCTGATCAACGATATTAAATTTTCAAATACACTCATTTCCTCCTCTTAGTCTTTAAAGCTATACCTCACCTGATGTGACCCGTGCCACTAGTTGTCAGCTGTCCCTCGTTCTCAGGGGAGAACGTCACCCTGAAGACATCCTGGGAGAAAGCCTTGGATCTCAGCTGGATCTTCTCCTGTTCCCAGTCCCACAGGGTCAGCATGAAGTCTGGGCTGCAACCCACAGAGGCCAGGAGCGTCCCCGCAGGGTTGAAGTCCACAAAGGCATAACCCTTCTCGGTACCTGCCCGGAGGATTCGGTAGAGCTTGAGGGAAGGGTACTCATAGACAATAATGTTGGGCATCTCCCCTTTCTCGGCGACCACAAAGTATTTAAGACTGGGATGTACCTGTAATTGAAAAGAATCAAATGATAAGTCAGAGTGACCAAGTGCTTAATTAAATCTGTTTGATAGTTGTGAACAATCTCTATATGTGACATTATTTGTAACACAAGATAACGGTCCATACATGCCAACCGTACAGATTTTAACTGAACCGTTCAGTTTTTAAAGTTTTTAGAGCCATAAAAAACTGAACGTACAGATTTTTGGGAAATAGTTTTAGGGTTTTAATATCAATTAAATGAATCCGGTACAGTAAGTAGTCACACATGATTTGTGATTTGGTTCGATTTTGGGTGAAAATCTTTCAAAATAAGAGCAACCAAGAGCGGAACAGTGTCAGCCAGGGGCCCTGAGGCAGGCCGCTGGACCCCTTACTCCAGGGAGCTCCACCCGGCTGTGGCGGCGGTGACACTCCCTGGACCCCCTGCCAATATCAGTATGTGCGTTCATTTTTCTGAATTCCAAATGTTGGCAAGTATAACCTATGCAGTGTTTTTTAACCATTTTTTAAGGATATATTTTATCTGTTTTTGGTTAAAATAATGTATATGAGGGTTTGGTTTTTTTTCTGAAAATGTGCGACTACAATGGGATGGGAGCCTTACTTTTCAAAAACCAACATCTCTGTTGTACATAGAAAGAGATTATGAAGTAATAACTCTACAAGAGCAGATAAATATTATTTTTTACCAAATATCTGCTATACAGTATTTGCTGCCACAGTACCCATCTGCATTTGGTGGATATGTATCACATCCACCAAGCAAGGGTTATGGGCAACACAGAGAAAACATAAAAATATGTTGTTTTAACTTACAGTAATGGCACCAACACCACCGCCACTTGTGGTCCTCACATATCGTTGCTCCTTGGTCAATAGATTCAAGATCTGGACTATGTTACCAGCCGCAAAGAGGACTGTGTTGGCATCAAGCATGTACAAATTGGAAAGTTTCTTGCAGTCATATCCAAAGGAGTGACTGGTTCAATGAGACCACAGGTCAAGGATAATACTTGGATCACACTTCAATTCATAATTATGGTGTACCAGGTTACACATATTCATACCACACACACATACACTGAGCATGAAGTTTTGGAGAATCATTTCTCATACACATAATACCTTGAAGTGTTTTGTTTCTTTAGTACAGAAAAACAACCCCATAAAAAAATTGAAAATAAGAAAATATCCTGCTTTTCTATTCCAGACAAAAAATTAAGGACCCTTCTAGGGAACAGCAATGTAGCCGCTATCTCCATTTCATTCATCAACAATCATATTCGAATATGAAAAGAAACACATTAGACCTAACTCGCTCTCACCAGTATGATTTTTTGGGAGAAAGTCTAATATGTGGCCTATCCAGGGTATTGATGAACAAAGATGATTTGATGTATTAATCCCAATGACTACATTTTTTTTTCTAATTTCCCTACATGTAGGCTCGATGAACGACCCACTCGGTTGGTAGCATATTCTTTCAAAGGATACAATAGCTTGAGCATGTCGTTGGGTAGGCCAGAGTCCTCGGCAATGACTGGTTTGGAGCTGTGTTCTTCGTAGTCATAATAGAAGTCGGTTGGTATCCGATTCTCATCCTCTTCCTCGTTAGAACCCTCTCCTTTCTCTCCCTCCCCTGTCTCCCCTGCCCCACCGGCATCTGCCTGCGCCTCCCCGCCCTCTACTTGCTGCTGGGATGGGGTGTCCTCCGGCTTTGGTGCCCCATCCCCAGCATCGGCCTGAGGTTTTTGGGATTCTGCAGGCGCCGCTGGAGGTTCTGCTGCTGGTGTCTCCTGGGTTGCTTCCCCCTGTCCTTCTGCAGGTGCATCTTGTGTTGTGTCACCCTGTGTGTCTTGTGTTGTGTCGCCCTGTGTGTCTTGGGTTGTGTCACCCTGTGTTTCCTGGGGTGCGTCGTCCTGTGCCTCACCCTGTGTCTCTCCCTCTGTGGCTGGGGCAGTGTCGCCCTGTGCCTCACCCTGTGTCTCTCCCTCTGCGGCTGGGGCAGTGTCGCCCTCTGGTGCGTTCTGTTCAGCTCCTTCCTGGGCTGCTGGAGGAGTTTCTTCTGCAGCCTGGTTAGCATCAACTACATGTACAGGGTCGGAAAGCACACATCAAAACATT
Source organism: Heliocidaris tuberculata (assembly GCA_025618425.1). Classification (NCBI taxonomy): domain Eukaryota; kingdom Metazoa; phylum Echinodermata; class Echinoidea; order Camarodonta; family Echinometridae; genus Heliocidaris; species Heliocidaris tuberculata. Next base: position 19,789,627 of record CM046833.1, read on the forward strand.
TTTTTTTTTAAATTAACACTCGTCTGCAGGGTAGCTTACTTTTTGAAAATACATCTCAAAAATTCAGGGCAAAAGGGAATAGTAAGCTAATTGGTATACCAGGAGGTGGAGACAATCATACAGACTTCCTTTTTAATTATCCATCTATTAATGATTACATTTTTGATAAAAGTTATTCCTATGTATCAAAGTACAAACAGCAGCTCCAGTAATAATTAACCTAAATTTTAACCTTTCTTTTATTTTTGGTTAAAAAATTTTGTTGTTTTTTTTCCACAAAAACTAACTTTTTAGTTTTTCTATTTTCATTATTATCATTTTGTTGATATTCAGAGGAAGTACAATAAACAATTTAACTACTTTCCTCACTATACATTTTGTATGAGAATGTTTTCAAGCCACCGAGGACAAAACAGGATGAACATGAGACAAAGCGGGGGAACAGGATGGGCAAACGTGAAAGGCCATGATTGCCACGGATGCGAAGCCAGATATTTAAAGTGTCAAAAAATTTGCCACAGCAGTCCGATGGTGCAGATGAGAAACCTTGTAGGCCGTAGTAAAATAGGGTGAACCCAACAAAACATGACAGTACATAATAGACCGTAACAAAACTTGGAGGCAGTCAGTAGTTTGGACGGGAAGCATATGTATTCCCCTGCATCTCTCAGACCTTGATCAGAACGTGAGAAACGTGAGGGACCCAATCAGAACGTGACAGGCAGGGAAGAAACGTACTGGCATCCGTGGTAGACGGCAGGCTGAACCGTATTGCACCTTTGAGCCTTCAGGACTCAGCAGCCCTCACTCCCCTCCTACGGCCCGTCACGGATACCGTGATAAACCATGAGAAAACTTAGCAAGACCTAACAAACCTTGAATAACGAGAAAAAAATGGCCAAATTCCACGGCGCACTACATTTTGGGAAAACAGTGCTGCCATGGCCGCAAGGAACATAATGTAAATGCAGCATAAAATCAGACATACCTTCAGGTGCTTGCCCATCTTCAGGAGCATTCTCAATCGGTGGTTCTACCCCATCTGCATTCTCCTCACTCCCTTCCTGCTCCCCCTTCTGCTCACCACCCCCCTCCGTGTCCTGTGGGTTATCTGCACCCTCCGGTGCTGGGGCATCTACCCCGCCCTCCTCCTGACTCACTTCAGCTGTTTCTGCATTGTCATTGGCAGCTGTAATAGAAGAACAAAAATTAAAGCCTGTGTAAAGTCCTGTAAACCCCTAAAAAAAAATTTTTTTTTTTTCTTCATAATAGCAAATCATGCACATGAAAACAAACAGCCAATCATGCAGAGGCCAATCCAAGAAGAAAAAGAACAGGTTGCACTCCCTCCCTTTCATTAAATACAAAGTTCACGTCAAACCCTCCCCTCCCCATTCTCTCAACCTCTGATACATAAAAGTGGTGTACAGTGTAATAATCACTTACAGGGCAATACAAATACCTAGCTTTGTTGGAAATTTATAATTATAATTCAATAATTTATATATAATTCACTATATGTTCAACAATATCTGTTCAAGCTGTTTTGTACAATTTAGTTGATACAAAGAAAAAGCATACCCACACGTTGTGTGTCTAGACAGCTTGGGTTTCCGGACAGTTGCTTTCAAAAAGTAATTTGATATTGCAGGAATCTTTGAGAACTTATGTCAGACAACTGGGCGTTGTGGCGTGCGCCTGTAATCCAGCTAACAGTGGAAGTTATAAACTGATTCAGTGGACCCAGGTTTGAGACTGAGTCAAATCTTTCGGATGGTGACTTTAAAGGTCGGTCCCCAGACATAAATAATCATACCTGATTGATACACGTCTGTAAAAACCCAATTACACACACACACACACAATATCATAGATGACAAATATTCATGGTGGTTAGTTCTTTTTCATGCAAAGTTTTTGACAAATTCAACCACAAACATGACAGCTTTATTTTTGCAAAGTGTCTGGACACACAACACCGGATGGTGACTTTAAAGGTCGGTCCCCAGACATAAATAATCATACCTGATTGATACACGTCTGTAAAAACCCAATCACACACACACACAATATCATAGATGACAAATATTCATGGTGGTTAGTTCTTTTTCATGCAAAGTTTTTGAGAAATTCAACCACAAACATGACAGCTTTATTTTTGCAAAGTGTCTGGACACACAACACCCCCCCCCCCCCCCCCCCCCCCCCCCCGATCACAAAATCCATCATAGAAGAACTTCTCCCTTCATGGTTAAGTTTAGCTGCTTCCAATATTCATTTATCATGCATTTTCAATGAATGTTATCTCGGGCTTCGGATTCCATCAATCCACAGATTTCTAAATTTTCTCATTCCTCTACGTTGGCAGTTGATACTTTGACGATAATCGTAAAAATATCAAGATGTGTTATTACCTTGTTCTGTAGTGTCTTCTTGTGTCGTCTCATTAGTTTCTTGCTCAGCGTTAATCTCATCCTGCTGCCCATCTGCCGCAGCAGGTTCTGCAAAGAAAGTTGATTCGCAGACAATATGACAAAAACACAAATCATATTGGTATATTCAGTAACTTTAAATTCTATTTAAAGAGTTGATTAATCTAGACTGAGTAGACTCTAAAAAAAAAAATCCATTACATTTTTAGAAAGTGTTTAACCTTGAAAATACATCTCGGAGCTCCAGGTACAACTAACCAAAATCTTCCTTGCCCATGGCATTAGTTTGGTCGGTTGCATCACTTAATTTCGGCAGGTAAGATAAAAATTTGTACAAGTTTACATTTCAAGAGAATTATTGTAACTATCCAGCAGGCACTTTGATTTAACGATTTGACGATTCTTTAGATGAAAAAATGGAATTTCCTCGCCGAGGGGATCGAGTCATTTGAACCGACGGTACAGTATGGGGAAGATCGGCTCGGTGAGGAAATTCCATTCTTTTCATCGAAATAACCATCAAAACGTGAAATCAAAGTGCCTGCTGGATAGTTACAATAATTCTCTTGAAATGTAAGTACAAATTTTCATCTTACCTACCGAAATTAAGCGATGCGACCGACCAAACTAATGGGCGAGAAGTTATTTGTACCTGGAGTGGGGGGGGGGGGGGGGGGACAGAGATTTCTGCAACTTAAGACAAAATCCTATTTTTGGACTCTTAAATTTAGATCTATTTTCACTTCTTATGAATCACAAAAGCCAATATTGTTAGGCCTAGGCCTGGCCTAGATCTAGACTCTGGTCTAGACCACTCACACTTATATAGGAGGTTATTGGAGATTGGGTCTAGACCTAGTTCTAGACCCTACTAAACTAGATCTACACATGTACATGTAAGTTAAATCTAGATCTATTCTAGATCTACTAGAATTAGATAGACTAAATTATATTTTAACAAAAAATATCAAGAACTGCCATGGCCCTCAAAGAGGACTTAAAGTCGTCAGTCCCCTGGTTGCTTATACAAGCCATTTCTTGGGCCTTAGGTTAGCAGTCAAGTAAAATGAACCATCATCATCATCATCATCATGGAAATGGCAATGTCAGAGCCATACACAGTCAGCACAGCAGCTCCCAGTCTTATGCAAGGTTATTGCACAGCCACAGGCACAGACAAATCAAACTCAGCTCCAGTTATCTCCAATAACCTCGCATACGTGTAAGTGCGAGTGACTTGGCTCAGTCTCAGAGTAGGGTGTCTGGAGAAAAAAATTATCTCACTTATTTCAAAATAATATTAAAATTTCTTTCTGGATTTGAAAAATAATAACCATCCAACTGACAGAAATATGATATTTCATGAAAAATTCCAGATAATTACTGCAAAATAAGATAATGAAATCAGACCACTTTTCAGTTTTTTCTTGCCATAGGCTATGTACTTAAGAAATGGGACACACACAAATGCAAATTCTGAGCTTCCGAGACCTGTAACGACTTTATACTTAATGTCAAAAACTTGTCCTTTGCTATTTTAGTTAGGAAATTTTACACTCTTTCTGATGGTATGAATTTTTTCAAGGTTTGAATATCAGATCACAGTGCAAAATTGCGAAAAAGTGACAAAATTTGTGTAAAACAGAAATTTCAGTTTCCAATACTAGGAAACGCATGGGGAAATGGCAATCTGAATGCACACAAATATTATTTATGAGGGTATGCAATTTATCTCTTATTTTAATTTTTTACATTTTAGTAAGCCTAAAAACTTGTCATAATGACCTAGATTTTCTCTTTCCATACATTCCTAATATGAAACAAAAATTAATTCAGATCACATTTCACTAACAGGATGACTTTGCCCCCAAAATTGTGCCATTTTCCCCCTGAATCAGCACGTTTTTAACTTAAGCTGACACTTTTCACTGTGACTTCACTTCAGACACCCTACTCAGAGACATGAGAAAGTCCTGAGTGGATTACTAAACCCTTTTTCCCATTGACATATTTGGCTAGAGTTCTCATTCAATTACATCAAGATGATAAGCGAGTCTACATGAGAAAATGTCAATTCAACATTCCCACCCAGCGGCAGCGCAGCAACGAGCTGCGGCTGCCCGTGCAAGAAGACAAGGACTGGCAATTCCCTCCCCGTCAATTCCGGCCCAAAACATGACAGCATCTCGTCGAATTTCAAATTACCGCACAAACACACGAGTAAACTCTTTGCTTCATAAACATAATAGAGAAACTCCATTGACACACAAAGCTTAACAGAATCATAATTTCGTTCTTTATACGTACATATCATTTAAATAAATGTCATAAATATTGATAATCATCATATAAAACTTAGTAAATAAGCCGTATTTACCTGCGTTCGCCTGTTGCTCGTCGTCCATTTTGGAGTTACCCGTTGCCAAGGTTGCCAATGCGCAGGCGCAAGACAAAATTTACCATTTTTGCTGCCCTCTTTTGACAATAGGCTATATAGTTAAGTTTCCTGCCTTTTCAGTTTTCACTTATTCTTTTGATTTGATTTGATTTGATTTATTTGTCAAGTTCAAATATACACATACATAAAAATTCATGAAAGCTTGACAGGATGACCCATGAAAGCTCGAGAGCTTATTTACAATGGGATCCTAAACAGAGCATTACAAGACAATTATGGAAATGTATGGCATTAGTTCTTATATACAGATGAAACATATTTACAGAAAAGTATAACAGCAACAAAATTGAATGAAGAAGAAAAAAAAAAGTTAAACCCAAGAATAAAACAATACATATAAATAAGAACAAGGTATAGAGAAAAGAATATTGATCTGAAAATCTTAGCCATATCACACAAATGTGTAAATCATGTCACTTGTTTCTGTTCTCTTAGACTCAAGTGATAGGAAATCTTTTAGAACTCTCTTAAAATGTGCGAAGTTTCCTATTGCTTTAATGTGATTAGGGAGGGAATTCCAGAGTTTGATTGCATTATAATAGAAGCAGTTGCCAATACTGCCTACTCGTTCGGGCAATGTAAAGTTATATTGACTATTTCTTGTTTCGTAATTATGTAAATCAATAACAAGATTAAAGTTGTGGCCAATATAATGATTCGCCCTCGAGTGATATATTTTGTGCGCGTGATGTAGTATGAGCTGTTTTGATCTTTGACTGACATCAAGTAGTCCAACTGCAGATAACTCATTATAGCCAACGTGCGTTCTTGGACCTAAACAAAGAATAAATCTAACCATTTCATTTTTAATTATTTTTAATTTCTTTTGTTCCGACTTGCCTAAATTGGTATACCACGCGGCGTTAGCATAGTCGAATAAGCACTGAATGAGAGCAAAGCACAGTATACGTCTTGCATGTGAATTCATGCAATTTTGGTATCTGTACAAAAATTTCAAACGGGAGTTAGCTTTTTTTACTATAGAATCTACTAAGGATGAAAATGAAACCTGGCTTGTTAAGTGGACGCCTAAATATTTTACAGATTCTTTTCTCTGAATTATTTGATCTTTGTATGCTATCTTTATCTAAAATGCTTAAATTTTGTACGATAATGATTAAAGGGGAAGTTCACCCCGAAGATTACTTGAGTTTTAAAAATGCAGAAAAAAATAAAGAAAAATATTGGCGAAAGTTTGGACAAAATCCGTTAAAGAATAACAGAGTTATGGACTTTTGAAGTTTTGATTTTGTGACGTCACATGCGAGCAGCTCCTCCATTATGTAATGTGATAAATATTCCATAAAATACAGTTTTCTCAGAAAATTTAGAATATTTTCGTCTGTGCATTTGATATATTGTCAGAAATGTTATTCAATACTAGATTCTGAAAAGAAACAATATTAATTTATCGTGAAACGTAAAAAAAAATGCGAATATATGGAATATTTATTACATGACCAATAGGCAGCTGCTCGCATGTGACGTCACGAATCCAAAACTTTAAATACTCATAACTCTTTTATTATTTGACCGATTTTCATCAAACCTTCGCCAATATTTTTCTTTATTTTTTCTGCATTTTTTAAACTCAAGTAATCTTCAGGGTGAACTTTCCCTTTAAGTTCAAAGTTATATCAAACTGAAATTTGAAGAGGTATTCTACGAAGTTAAAATAAAATAATCAAAAAATCATTAAATTCACCATTCTGTCCAAGAAAAAAAAAATAAGGTGATTCAATCGCAGGGCTGCGTTAGTATTTTTCAGACGGTTGGATTGTCGAAAGTATTTTATCAACAACTCCATAGCCCAAAATAATTTTTCCAACATGCAAGAAGAAAAGTTTTTTAAAAAATAAATAAATAAAATGAAATAAAATAAAATAAGATAAATAAGATTTCGTCAAGAATTTGGAATGGGGAGAGGGTAGCATTATACAACCACAAAGTTTTACCACCTCGGTTTCAGGCCGGAAAGGTAACATTATGGCGCTTGCGCAAGAGACATGGCCAACTAAAAGTCAAGCTAATATATATATTAGCTTGACGTTATTTGGCTGCCACCAATATTGAAAACGATTACATATAGTGATATGTTAACTATTCCTTTAAATGATATGATTGTTATAAAAACATGCAAGACAAAGGGCGTTCATTATCAAACAGTCTGAACCGCAAAGTCCAGTTTTAAAGATCAGTTTCATGGAAAGATCATCATTAGTTGGAGAAGCTAGTCAACAGACAGTGGGGCAGCGTGGGTCCAGACAAGATGAGGCAGGGAGGGGGTTAGGGGGGCACTTGTCTTAACTCAGTGGGTGAAATGCGAATTCACTGAAAAGGGCGATTCATTATGGGGACGGTGTGGGAGGGGGTTGCATCATCATCTTCTTTTCACTGATTTCAATTAACTCTCCTTTTCCTTTTTCCTGTCCTTTGCTCACACAGAGTTACAGCAAGGAGTGTCATGAGGCTGTTTCATTTTTTCTAAATGTTTCCCAGCCCAGGCCAGTCCCTTTCACTCCGTTTTTCTTTCTCTCTCTCTCTCTCTCTCTCTCTCTCTCTCTCTCTCTCGTTCTCTGTCTATATACCAATCCCTCTTCCTTTTCTTTTTTCGCAGCTTAATAACACGACGTTCGCCCTGACCCCCATCCCCGACACCCGGGCTGGCTAAGCCATTGATAATACTCACTATTGTCGATTCACGGGATATAAAATGCCGTCAGGGATTCCTGCAAACAAATTGTATTCCAATCAGGCTAAATCATGTTTAAAGTCCAAAAACTTCGCAGATGATAAAAAAGTGTAAAATCACAAAACATTTTTTAAGATAACCTTTCATGCACTTGACCTGCATGTACCTATACCTATGTATTGTAATTCTTTTAGGCCTAGTTGTTACTCGTGGCGAACCTGGGCCTTTGCTAAAGAAGGGGTAAAACATCTAAGGTCAACGATTTCAGCAGGCAAACTTATTATGCTGATTGCTAATGTTATGTTGTTTTTTTGTTTATATTTTTTTTTGTTTTGTGTTTTTTTTTTGTCCCCGTAGCCTTCGTTAGATGTTGAAATGTCTCCTATGGGTCTCGATTTTATCTTCTTTCAAAAAAAAAAAATAATAATAATTCTTAACAATTATTTTTAAACATGTATTAGGTTCAAGACTAACATTGCTACACTATTTCTGCTACATACATTCTCAAATAGGCCTACTGATTCTCTCATTTACATCATTCAAGTTAAAACTTACACTTGAGAGTAGATTTTCATTCGCACAGAATGAAATAGTCTTTGTAGATAAAGAGTAAAAGACAATAGACCCAATAGTTATTGGCTGGTCGTATGTAATCTGTTGCAGGGGATAAGGAGGTACAATCGCACCCCATCCCCCTTCATATCTACCCTCACTTCAAAATATACGACAGGGCACAAGTTAGACTTAACGGTATGTCAATATAGGCAAATGCACGTAACCATTATACTCACATGTCGAAATCGAAAGGTTAATAATTACGAGAAGAATTCGTTTATTATTTTCGACTTTTATGGGAAATTTGGAATCGGCTTCATTTTCATTAAACAACGACCAAACCGTGTAACTCATCGGAACTTGCAATGTATTCTTTATTAAAATTTTACGTAGCTTTTGCATGCATCGCTGCAAGTACTTGGACGATTACCTCGCAAACTGGTAAGAACACAGTCAATTCCGCATATCGTTCACAAAATAGGTACTTTACGCACTAAACTGACAATTTTGATTGATTTTATACTGTTTATTGTTTTCACTGTGATTGAAAATTTAATTAAACAAATAAGAGATTTCTAACTTCTACAATCTTTTCTATCTATACATCAAACCCCCTGAATAAAGACCCCCTGAAATATCATCAAACCCTAAAAAGACCGCGCCATTTTTCAAGTAAAAACTATCGGGGTGGGGCGAGGACACAATGCACCCCCACCCCCTCGCCGATCTTGACCACTGAGCGACCGAGATCATTCATTAGTAGGCCTATGTATGTACCTAATTATTCAGAAGCATACATTTCTTTTGACTGAACGAAGATCTTTCTTTAAAATAATTATTATTTTGCTGTTCGAAATTATTTTTTAAATATATTTTCATCCCTTATAACACCATTCTCTTGCATGAAACGTTGTGACTAAACGCAACTTGATTTCCAACCACTCATTAGGGGAATGCATTTATTTATTTGTGTGTGTGTTGCGCTTAAACGCAAGTTTTTATGCGAGCAAGATGACCTGTATTTACTTTAACCATGTTAACCAGTTATAGTAGGCCTGAGGAAATCTGAACTAAATATCAGATTCAAATGAAAGGGGGAAAATAAAATACGGGGGGTAGAGTATAAGGAACACAAGCTCGTTCTCTGTATAATCAATAATTACCCTTTTCTCTTAAAACTTCCAATAGCCTTTATTATCATTTTTTTTAAATGTCCTAATGCTGAATGCCTATACGACTTTATCACTAGAACGTTGTTTAATCTTTTCTTCCATTATTATATTGTCAGTTAATATTCTTTGTAACAGAATTTGTAGCCTTGTGCATCTCAGAACTAGCCCCAGATAGATGTGAGCTCATCAGAATTTATTTCATTTATTTTTGCTATCAAGAAAAAAATTATAATCACACGTAAACTAATGGCTCGATGAATTAAAAAATTCTTATATTACTATTTGTAAGAATTTATCAAGGCATTCTATTACTTTACTCTGTTTTTCTGTCAATTTAACGTTTAATATTATTTTCAAAATGCCTTTTTATTATTGATTAATGTTTTGTTATTCGAGGCTTTCATTCGGACTAATGATAGAAAAACAGATAATAATTATCATTTTACTTACAAATGATGAAAGAAAGAAAATGCAGTTTCCCAGATATTGTGAATACAAAATCCACGAATTCTCAAATGACAGGATGAAGTATGGACCCACAAGGTCTTAGATATCTAAAACGGTACGTCCCATTTTTATATCTGGGGTGGAATGGATGTTTATGATTAAAACAAAATAAAATCAATCAAAATTTTAAAAAAAAATAAAAAAATTCTTAGAAATCATGAAATCTTGGGAGAGGGCATTATGACCCCCTCAATCTTTTCAGCGTTTAGTATTCTTATTTACAAACTGAAACCCCGACATGGTAAACACAAAATTTTGATTTTAAGTATTATTTCGATTACTGAGCAGTGACGTTTCTGTGATTTCTGACGACTGCATGGGGCAAACAATGAAATCGCACCCACCTCGGCCCAAACTCATCAAATTAAAGTACAAACTAGACTGATTGTCGTTTTGAATTAATATTTGGTGCATTTTACCCTGGATATATTCAAAGTTAGATAGATAACTATATAGGTAAATGGGAAAAGGGTCCGAGCATATATATTGTTTTGCATTTTCAACCCTCAAAGCCCCCCCCCCCCCCCCGTCTAAAAAAACCTACAGCAATGTGTTATACATTTTGCCATTAGGAAAACTTCACGAGGGAGAAGTAATCGAGCATTAGTACAGATACTTTAAAAACGTGCAAAATTGACAACGTTATTCTATTCGCTTCAAAATTAATGAAAACCCTCAAGATCTATTTGTATATTCGAGAATTTTAGTGAGGAGACCAAAAGTGCGGATTACTTTCAATGTAAAACATTCAATGTAAAACATTTGAAAATGCTATTTCTATACAATATACCTGAGAAGCAAACAAATAACAAAATCCTGAAGAAACAACTATTCAACAGAGCAAAGCAGAGCTTTTTGTAAAAAAAAAAATAATAATAAAAATAAATAAATAAATAAATGAAAATGAAATAAAAAATACGGGATCCTAAGTAAACCCCTGTGATAAAACAAAACTAAATAGCTTTGCCCCCCTCCCACCCCTCCAAAAAAAAGATTAAGAAAAAGTTTTAAACCCTTCAAAAACACACACAAAAAAACCCACCCTTTTTTCTCAAACACTCAACGTTGGAATGGGGGCACAGTCAAGTACCATGTATCTTCTTCCTTATCTCCCCTTTCTCTTTCTTTCTTTTACATTATTCGGGCCTCCTTCAAGGGACCTATTGGTTGCGTGCTTTTGCCCTCGCCGTCAAGATATGAATGTGTTTTTAAAAAATGTGTTTTTGACAAGTCCATTGTTTTTTTTTTGTCTTGTTAATTTAATAGACGAGCTAACGACATGTCCCGCCGAATGTCGACGCGTTGCAACAACACTTATCTCAGGGGCAACCAGCGATTCTCCCATGACAACAAAAGGAACGACTGTCACGGTTCATTCTTACACCACAGAACGGCGCATAGAGTGTCCATCTACAGTTGCATCAACATCTAGTATAGTAATAACAACAGTAGAGGATTCGGTAACATCAGATAAAATATCAACATCAATAGTGTCGACGAACATTGTGGAAACAACTAGAGAGGCAACAACATTACCCATAGAACCATCAACTTTAGTTGAAACAACAACAGGCGATTTCTCAACTCCTGAGGATTCTACTTTGCCAGAGACTACCACTATGTCCCAAGCTACCATTCAACGGGATACAACCTTTGAGTCAACAACTTTGATTTTCTCTTCGACAACAGAAGACGAAAAAACATCCTCCATTACAACGTCACCTTCAGAGGAAATCACGGAGACCCCTTATCCAACTTCTCCTTTCCAATCTTCAACAGAAGAAACAACCGAGAACGCAACATCAACATCTGCAGTCAATTCAAGTCCCTGTACAACCACGGAAGAGGCTACAACTTTTCCAAAGGAAACATCCACATCAGCAGAGACGACAGAGAAAGAACAGACAACGGCTGATGGAACTACCTTATCCGAGACTACTTTGACATCGTACACTTCCTTCGGTTCAACACTATCTGATTCTGCTTCCACAACGGATTCAGAAACAACCCCATCCGTTACGACCTTGCCAACAGAGAAATACACCACTACACCTATGACCACATTCGAAGAGGAAACAACTGCCACTAAGCCTTCAACATCTGTAGTGTCGACGACCATTGTGGAAACAACTAAAGAAGCAACAACACTTCCCATAGAACCATCCACTTTACTAGAAACAACAACAGACGAGATCTCAACTCCTGAAGATTCTACTGTGCCAGAGACTACCACTATGTCCCAAGCTACCACTCAACGGGATACAACCTTTGAGTCAACAACTTTGATTTTCTCTTCGACGACAGAGGAGGAAACAACATCCTCCATTACAACTTCAACTACAGAGGAAATCACGGACACCCATAATCCAACTTCTCAATTTCAATCTACAACAGAAGAAACAACCGAAGGCGCAACATCAACATCTGCAGTCGATTCAAGTCCTCCTACAACTACAGAGGAGGCTACAACTTTTGGAAAGGAAACATCCACATCAGCAGAGACGACAGAGAAAGAACAGACAACGGCTGATGGAACTACCTTATCCGAGACTACTTTGACATCGTACACTTCCTTCGGTTCAACACTATCTGATTCTGCTTCCACAACGGATTCAGAAACAACCCCATCCGTTACGACCTTGCCAACAGAGAAATACACCACTACACCTATGACCACATTCGAAGAGGAAACAACTGCCACTAAGCCTTCAACATCTGTAATGTCGACGACCATTGTGGAAACAACTAGAGAGGCAACAACACTTCCCATAGAACCATCCACTTTACTAGAAACAACAACAGAGGAGGTCTCAACTCCTGAAGATTCTACTTTGCCAGAGACTACCACTATGTCCCAAGCTACCACTCGACGGAATACAACCTTTGAGTCAACAACTTTGATTTTCTCTTCGACGACAGAGGAAGAAATAACATCCTCCATTACAACTTCAACTACAGAGGAAATCACGGACACCCCTTATCCAACTTCTCCTTTTCAATCTACAATGGAAGAAACAACCGAGGGTGCAACATCAACATCTGCAGTCGATTCAAGTCCTCCTACAACCACAGAGGAGGCTACAACTTTTGGAAAGGAAACATCCACATCAGCAGAGTCGACAGAGAAAGAACAGACAACGGCTGGTGGAACTACCTTATCTGAGACTACTTTGACATCGTACACTTCCTTCGGTTCAACACTATCTGATTCTGCTTCCACAACGGATTCAGAAACAACCCCATCCGTTACGACCTTGCCAACAGAGAAATACACCACTACACCTATGACCACATTCGAAGAGGAAACAACTGCCACTAAGCCGTCAACATCTGTAGTGTCGACGACCATTGTGGAAACGACTGGAGAGGCAACAACACTTCCCATAGAACCATCCACTTTACTAGAAACAACAACAGAGGAGGTCTCAACTCCTGAAGATTCTACTTTGCCAGAGACTACCACTATGTCCCAAGCTACCACTCAACGGGATACAACCTTTGAGTCAACAACTTTGATTTTCTCTTCGACGACAGAGGAGGAAACAACATCCTCCATTACAACTTCAACTACAGAGGAAATCACGGACACCCCTTATCCAACTTCTCCTTTTCAATCTACAATGGAAGAAACAACCGAGGGTGCAACATCAACATCTGCAGTCGATTCAAGTCCTCCTACAACCACAGAGGAGGCTACAACTTTTGGAAAGGAAACATCCACATCAGCAGAGTCGACAGAGAAAGAACAGACAACGGCTGGTGGAACTACCTTATCTGAGACTACTTTGACATCGTACACTTCCTTCGGTTCAACACTATCTGATTCTGCTTCCACAACGGATTCAGAAACAACCCCATCCGTTACGACCTTGCCAACAGAGAAATACACCACTACACCTATGACCACATTCGAAGAGGAAACAACTGCCACTAAGCCGTCAACATCTGTAGTGTCGACAACCATTGTGGAAACGACTAGAGAGGCAACAACACTTCCCATAGAACCATCCACTTTACTAGAAACAACAACAGAGGAGGTCTCAACTCCTGAAGATTCTACTTTGCCAGAGACTACCACTATGTCCCAAGCTACCACTCAACGGGATACAACCTTTGAGTCAACAACTTTGATTTTCTCTTCGACGACAGAGGAGGAAACAACATCCTCCATTACAACTTCAACTACAGAGGAAATCACGGACACCCCTTATCCAACTTCTCCTTTTCAATCTACAATGGAAGAAACAACCGAGGGTGCAACATCAACATCTGCAGTCGATTCAAGTCCTCCTACAACCACAGAGGAGGCTACAACTTTTGGAAAGGAAACATCCACATCAGCAGGGTCGACAGAGAAAGAACAGACAACGGCTGGTGGAACTACCTTATCCGAGACTACTTTGACATCGTACACTTCCTTCGGTTCAACACTATCTGATTCTGCTTCCACAACGGATTCAGAAACAACCCCATCCGTTACGACCTTGCCAACAGAGAAATACACCACTACACCTATGACCACATTCGAAGAGGAAACAACTGCCACTAAGCCTTCAACATCTGAAGTATCGACGACCATTGTGGAAACAACTAGAGAGGCAACAACACTTTCCATAGAACCATCCACTTTACTAGAAACAACAACAGAGGAGGTCTCAACTCCTGAAGATTCTACTTTGCCAGAGACTACCACTATGTCCCAAGCTACCACTCGACGGAATACAACCTTTGAGTCAACAACTTTGATTTTCTCTTCGACGACAGAGGAAGAAATAACATCCTCCATTACAACTTCAACTACAGAGGAAATCACGGACACCCCTTATCCAACTTCTCCTTTTCAATCTACAATGGAAGAAACAACCGAAGGTGCAACATCAACATCTGCAGTCGATTCAAGTCCTCCTACAACCACAGAGGAGGCTACAACTTTTGGAAAGGAAACATCCACATCAGCAGAGTCGACAGAGAAAGAGCAAACAACGGCTGATGGAACTACCTTATCCGAGACTACTTTGACATCGTACACTTCCTTCGGTTCAACACTATCTGATTCTGCTTCCACAACGGATTCAGAAACAACCCCATCCGTTACGACCTTGCCAACAGAGAAATACACCACTACACCTATGACCACATTCGAAGAGGAAACAACTGCCACTAAGCCTTCAACATCTGTAGTGTCGACGACCATTGTGGAAACAACTAGAGAGGCAACAACACTTCCCATAGAACCATCCACTTTACTAGAAACAACAACAGAGGAGGTCTCAACTCCTGAAGATTCTACTTTGCCAGAGACTACCACTATGTCCCAAGCTACCACTCGACAGAATACAACCTTTGAGTCAACAACTTTGATTTTCTCTTCGACGACAGAGGAAGAAATAACATCCTCCATTACAACTTCAACTACAGAGGAAATTACGGACACCCCTTATCCAACTTCTCCTTTTCAATCTACAATCGAAGAAACAACAGAGGGTGCAACATCAACATCTGCAGTCGATTCAAGTCCTCCTACAACCACAGAGGAGGCTACAACTTTTGGAAAGGAAACATCCACATCAGCAGAGTCGACAGAGAAAGAACAGACAACGGCTGGTGGAACTACCTTATCTGAGACTACTTTGACATCGTACACTTCCTTCGGTTCAACACTATCTGATTCTGCTTCCACAACGGATTCAGAAACAACCCCATCCGTTACGACCTTGCCAACAGAGAAATACACCACTACACCTATGACCACATTCGAAGAGGAAACAACTGCCACTAAGCCGTCAACATCTGTAGTGTCGACGACCATTGTGGAAACGACTAGAGAGGCAACAACACTTCCCATAGAACCATCCACTTTACTAGAAACAACAACAGAGGAGGTCTCAACTCCTGAAGATTCTACTTTGCCAGAGACTACCACTATGTCCCAAGCTACCACTCAACGGGATACAACCTTTGAGTCAACAACTTTGATTTTCTCTTTGACGACAGAGGAGGAAACAACATCCTCCATTACAACTTCAACTACAGAGGAAATCACGGACACCCCTTATCCATCTTCTCCTTTTCAATCTACAAAGGAAGAAACAACCGAGGGTGCAACATCAACATCTGCAGTCGATTCAAGTCCTCCTACAACCACAGAGGAGGCTACAACTTTTGGAAAGGAAACATCCCCATCAGCAGGGTCGACAGAGAAAGAACAGACAACGGCGGGTGGAACTACCTTATCCGAGACTACTTTGACATCGTACACTTCCTTCGGTTCAACACTATCTGATTCTGCTTCCACAACGGATTCAGAAACAACCCCATCCGTTACGACCTTGCCAACAGAGAAATACACCACTACACCTATGACCACATTCGAAGAGGAAACAACTGCCACTAAGCCTTCAACATCTGTAGTATCGACGACCATTGTGGAAACAACTAGAGAGGCAACAACACTTTCCATAGAACCATCCACTTTACTAGAAACAACAACAGAGGAGGTCTCAACTCCTGAAGATTCTACTTTGCCAGAGACTACCACTATGTCCCAAGCTACCACTCAACGGGATACAACCTTTGAGTCAACAACTTTGATTTTCTCATCGACGACAGAGGAGGAAACAACATCCTCCATTACAACTTCAACTACAGAGGAAATCACGGACACCCCTTATCCAACTTCTCCTTTTCAATCTACAATGGAAGAAACAACCGAGGGTGCAACATCAACATCTGCAGTCGATTCAAGTCCTCCTACAACCACAGAGGAGGCTACAACTTTTGGAAAGGAAACATCCACATCAGCAGAGACGACAGAGAAAGAACAGACAACGGTTGATGGAACTACCTTATCTGAGACTACTTTGACATCGTACACTTCCTTCGGTTCAACACTATCTGATTCTGCTTCCACAACGGATTTAGAAACAACCCCATCCGTTACGACCTTCCCAACAGAGAAATACACCACTACACCTATGACCACATTCGAAGAGGAAACAACTGCCACGAAGCCGTCAACATCTGTAGTGTCGACGACCATTGTGGAAACGACTAGAGAGGCAACAACACTTCCCATAGAACCATCCACTTTACTAGAAACAACAACAGAGGAGGTCTCAACTCCTGAAGATTCTACTTTGCCAGAGACTACCACTATGTCCCAAGCTACCACTCAACGGGATGCAACCTTTGAGTCAACAACTTTGATTTTCTCTTTGACGACAGAGGAGGAAACAACATCCTCCATTACAACTTCAACTACAGAGGAAATCACGGACACCCCTTATCCAACTTCTCCTTTTCAATCTACAATGGAAGAAACAACCGAGGGTGCAACATCAACATCTGCAGTCGATTCAAGTCCTCCTACAACCACAGAGGAGGCTACAACTTTTGGAAAGGAAACATCCACATCAGCAGGGTCGACAGAGAAAGAACAGACAACGGCTGGTGGAACTACCTTATCCGAGACTACTTTGACATCGTACACTTCCTTCGGTTCAACACTATCTGATTCTGCTTCCACAACGGATTCAGAAACAACCCCATCCGTTACGACCTTGCCAACAGAGAAATACACCACTACACCTATGACCACATTCGAAGAGGAAACAACTGCCACTAAGCCTTCAACATCTGTAGTATCGACGACCATTGTGGAAACAACTAGAGAGGCAACAACACTTTCCATAGAACCATCCACTTTACTAGAAACAACAACAGAGGAGGTCTCAACTCCTGAAGATTCTACTTTGCCAGAGACTACCACTATGTCCCAAGCTACCACTCAACGGGATACAACCTTTGAGTCAACAACTTTGATTTTCTCATCGACGACAGAGGAGGAAACAACATCCTCCATTACACCTTCACCTACAGAGGAAATCACGGACACCCCTTATCCAACTTCGCCTTTTCAATCTACAATGGAAGAAACAACCGAGGGTGCAACATCAACATCTGCAGTCGATTCAAGTCCTCCTACAACCACAGAGGAGGCTACAACTTTTGGAAAGGAAACATCCACATCAGCAGAGACGACAGAGAAAGAACAGACAACGGTTGATGGAACTACCTTATCTGAGACTACTTTGACATCGTACACTTCCTTCGGTTCAACACTATCTGATTCTGCTTCCACAACGGATTCAGAAACAACCCCATCCGTTACGACCTTGCCAACAGAGAAATACACCACTACACCTATGACCACATTCGAAGAGGAAACAACTGCCACTAAGCCGTCAACATCTGTAGTGTCGACGACCATTGTGGAAACGACTAGAGAGGCAACAACACTTCCCATAGAACCATCCACTTTACTAGAAACAACAACAGAGGAGGTCTCAACTCCTGAAGATTCTACTTTGCCAGAGACTACCACTATGTCCCAAGCTACCACTCAACGGGATACAACCTTTGAGTCAACAACTTTGATTTTCTCTTCGACGACAGAGGAGGAAACAACATCCTCCATTACAACTTCAACTACAGAGGAAATCACGGACACCCCTTATCCAACTTCTCCTTTTCAATCTACAATGGAAGAAACAACCGAGGGTGCAACATCAACATCTGCAGTCGATTCAAGTCCTCCTACAACCACAGAGGAGGCTACAACTTTTGGAAAGGAAACATCCACATCAGCAGGGTCGACAGAGAAAGAACAGACAACGGCTGGTGGAACTACCTTATCCGAGACTACTTTGACATCGTACACTTCCTTCGGTTCAACACTATCTGATTCTGCTTCCACAACGGATTCAGAAACAACCCCATCCGTTACGACCTTGCCAACAGAGAAATACACCACTACACCTATGACCACATTCGAAGAGGAAACAACTGCCACTAAGCCGTCAACATCTGTAGTGTCGACGACCATTGTGGAAACAACTAGAGAGGCAACAACACTTCCCATAGAACCATCCACTTTACTAGAAACAACAACAGAGGAGGTCTCAACTCCTGAAGATTCTACTTTGCCAGAGACTACCACTATGTCCCAAGCTACCACTCAACGGGATACAACCTTTGAGTCAACAACTTTGATTTTCTCATCGACGACAGAGGAGGAAACAACATCCTCCATTACAACTTCAACTACAGAGGAAATCACGGACACCCCTTATCCAACTTCTCCTTTTCAATCTACAATGGAAGAAACAACCGAGGGTGCAACATCAACATCTGCAGTCGATTCAAGTCCTCCTACAACCACAGAGGAGGCTACAACTTTTGGAAAGGAAACATCCACATCAGCAGAGTCGACAGAGAAAGAACAGACAACGGCTGATGGAACTACCTTCTCTGAGACTACTTTGACATCGTACGCTTCCTTCGGTTCAACACTATCTGATTCTGCTTCCACAACGGATTCAGAAACAACCCCATCCGTTACGACCTTGCCAACAGAGAAATACACCACTACACCTATGACCACATTCGAAGAGGAAACAACTGCCACTAAGCCTTCAACATCTGTAGTGTCGACGACCATTGTGGAAACAACTAGAGAGGCAACAACACTTCCCATAGAACCATCCACTTTACTAGAAACAACAACAGAGGAGGTCTCAACTCCTGAAGATTCTACTTTGCCAGAGACTACCACTATGTCCCAAGCTACCACTCAACGGGATACAACCTTTGAGTCCACAACTTTGATTTTCTCATCGACGACAGAGGAGGAAACAACATCCTCCATTACAACTTCAACTACAGAGGAAATCACGGACACCCCTTATCCAACTTCTCCTTTTCAATCTACAATGGAAGAAACAACCGAGGGTGCAACATCAACATCTGCAGTCGATTCAAGTCCTCCTACAACCACAGAGGAGGCTACAACTTTTGGAAAGGAAACATCCACATCAGCAGAGTCGACAGAGAAAGAACAGACAACGGCTGATGGAACTACCTTATCTGAGACTACTTTGACATCGTACACTTCCTTCGGTTCAACACTATCTGATTCTGCTTCCACAACGGATTCAGAAACAACCCCATCTGTTACGACCTTGCCAACAGAGAAATACACCACTACACCTATGACCACATTCGAAGAGGAAACAACTGCCACTAAGCCGTCAACATCTGTAGTGTCGACGACCATTGTGGAAACAACTAGAGAGGCAACAACACTTCCCATAGAACCATCCACTTTACTAGAAACAACAACAGAGGAGGTCTCAACTCCTGAAGATTCTACTTTGCCAGAGACTACCACTATGTCCCAAGCTACCACTCAACGGGATACAACCTTTGAGTCAACAACTTTGATTTTCTCATCGACGACAGAGGAGGAAACAACATCCTCCATTACAACTTCAACTACAGAGGAAATCACGGACACCCCTTATCCAACTTCTCCTTTTCAATCTACAATGGAAGAAACAACCGAGGGTGCAACATCAACATCTGCAGTCGATTCAAGTCCTCCTACAACCACAGAGGAGGCTAGAACTTTTGGAAAGGAAACATCCACATCAGCAGAGACGACAGAGAAAGAACAGACAACGGCTGGTGGAACTACCTTATCTGAGACTACTTTGACATCGTACACTTCCTTCGGTTCAACACTATCTGATTCTGCTTCCACAACGGATTCAGAAACAACCCCATCCGTTACGACCTTGCCAACAGAGAAATACACCACTACACCTATGACCACATTCGAAGGGGAAACAACTGCCACTAAGCCGTCAACATCTGTAGTGTCGACGACCATTGTGGAAACGACTAGAGAGGCAACAACACTTCCCATAGAACCATCCACTTTACTAGAAACAACAACAGAGGAGGTCTCAACTCCTGAAGATTCTACTTTGCCAGAGACTACCACTATGTCCCAAGCTACCACTCAACGGGATACAACCTTTGAGTCAACAACTTTGATTTTCTCTTCGACGACAGAGGAGGAAACAACATCCTCCATTACAACTTCAACTACAGAGGAAATCACGGACACCCCTTATCCAACTTCTCCTTTTCAATCTACAATGGAAGAAACAACCGAGGGTGCAACATCAACATCTGCAGTCGATTCAAGTCCTCCTACAACCACAGAGGAGGCTACAACTTTTGGAAAGGAAACATCCACATCAGCAGAGACGACAGAGAAAGAACAGACAACGGCTGATGGAACTACCTTATCTGAGACTACTTTGACATCGTACACTTCCTTCGGTTCAACACTATCTGATTCTGCTTCCACAACGGATTCAGAAACAACCCCATCCGTTACGACCTTGCCAACAGAGAAATACACCACTACACCTATGACCACATTCGAAGAGGAAACAACTGCCACTAAGCCGTCAACATCTGTAGTGTCGACGACCATTGTGGAAACGACTAGAGAGGCAACAACACTTCCCATAGAACCATCCACTTTACTAGAAACAACAACAGAGGAGGTCTCAACTCCTGAAGATTCTACTTTGCCAGAGACTACCACTATGTCCCAAGCTACCACTCAACGGGATACAACCTTTGAGTCAACAACTTTGATTTTCTCTTCGACGACAGAGGAGGAAACAACATCCTCCATTACAACTTCAACTACAGAGGAAATCACGGACACCCCTTATCCAACTTCTCCTTTTCAATCTACAATGGAAGAAACAACCGAGGGTGCAACATCAACATCTGCAGTCGATTCAAGTCCTCCTACAACCACAGAGGAGGCTACAACTTTTGGAAAGGAAACATCCACATCAGCAGAGACGACAGAGAAAGAACAGACAACGGCTGATGGAACTACCTTATCTGAGACTACTTTGACATCGTACACTTCCTTCGGTTCAACACTATCTGATTCTGCTTCCACAACGGATTCAGAAACAACCCCATCCGTTACGACCTTGCCAACAGAGAAATACACCACTACACCTATGACCACATTCGAAGAGGAAACAACTGCCACTAAGCCGTCAACATCTGTCGTGTCGACGACCATTGTGGAAACGACTAGAGAGGCAACAACACTTCCCATAGAACCATCCACTTTACTAGAAACAACAACAGAGGAGGTCTCAACTCCTGAAGATTCTACTTTGCCAGAGACTACCACTATGTCCCAAGCTACCACTCAACGGGATACAACCTTTGAGTCAACAACTTTGATTTTCTCTTCGACGACAGAGGAGGAAACAACATCCTCCATTACAACTTCAACTACAGAGGAAATCACGGACACCCCTTATCCAACTTCTCCTTTTCAATCTACAATGGAAGAAACAACCGAGGGTGCAACATCAACATCTGCAGTCCATTCAAGTCCTCCTACAACCACAGAGGAGGCTACAACTTTTGGAAAGGAAACATCCACATCAGCAGGGTCGACAGAGAAAGAACAGACAACGGCTGGTGGAACTACCTTATCCGAGACTACTTTGACATCGTACACTTCCTTCGGTTCAACACTATCTGATTCTGCTTCCACAACGGATTCAGAAACAACCCCATCCGTTACGACCTTGCCAACAGAGAAATACACCACTACACCTATGACCACATTCGAAGAGGAAACAACTGCCACTAAGCCTTCAACATCTGTAGTATCGACGACCATTGTGGAAACAACTAGAGAGGCAACAACACTTTCCATAGAACCATCCACTTTACTAGAAACAACAACAGAGGAGATCTCAACTCCTGAAGATTCTACTTTGCCAGAGACTACCACTATGTCCCAAGCTACCACTCAACGGGATACAACCTTTGAGTCAACAACTTTGATTTTCTCTTCGACGACAGAGGAGGAAACAACATCCTCCATTACAACTTCAACTACAGAGGAAATCACGGACACCCCTTATCCAACTTCTCCTTTTCAATCTACAATGGAAGAAACAACCGAAGGTGCAACATCAACATCTGCAGTCGATTCAAGTCCTCGTACAACCACAGAGGAGGCTACAACTTTTGGAAAGGAAACTTCCACATCAGCAGAGTCGACAGAGAAAAAACAGACAACGGCTGGTGGAACTACCTTATCCGAGACTACTTTGACATCGTACACTTCCTTCGGTTCAACACTATCTGATTCTGCTTCCACAACGGATTCAGAATTAACCCCATCCGTTACGACCTTGCCAACAGAGAAATACACCACTACACCTATGACCACATTCGAAGAGGAAACAACTGCCACTAAGCCGTCAACATCTGTAGTGTCGACGACCATTGTGGAAACAACTAGAGAGGCAACAACACTTCCCATAGAACCATCCACTTTACTAGAAACAACAACAGAGGAGGTCTCAACTCCTGAAGATTCTACTTTGCCAGAGACTACCACTATGTCCCAAGCTACCACTCAACGGGATACAACCTTTGAGTCAACAACTTTGATTTTCTCATCGACGACAGAGGAGGAAACAACATCCTCCATTACAACTTCAACTACAGAGGAAATCACGGACACCCCTTATCCAACTTCTCCTTTTCAATCTACAATGGAAGAAACAACCGAGGGTGCAACATCAACATCTGCAGTCGATTCAAGTCCTCCTACAACCACAGAGGAGGCTAGAACTTTTGGAAAGGAAACATCCACATCAGCAGAGACGACAGAGAAAGAACAGACATCGGCTGATGGAACTACCTTATCCGAGACTACTTTGACATCGTACACTTCCTTCGGTTCAACACTATCTGATTCTACTTCCACAACGGATTCAGAAACAACCCTATCCGTTACGACCTTGCCAACAGAGAAATACACCATTACACCTATGACCACATTCGAAGAGGAAACAACTGCCACTAAGCCGTCAACATCTGTAGTGTCGACGACCATTGTGGAAACAACTAGAGAGGCAACAACACTTCCCATAGAACCATCCACTTTACTAGAAACAACAACAGAGGAGGTCTCAACTCCTGAAGATTCTACTTTGCCAGAGACTACCACTATGTCCCAAGCTACCACTCAACCGGATACAACCTTTGAGTCAACAACTTTGATTTTCTCTTCGACAACAGAGGAGGAAACAACATCCTCCATTACAACTTCAACTACAGAGGAAATCACGGACACCCCTTATCCAACTTCTCCTTTTCAATCTACAATGGAAGAAACAACCGAGGGCGCAACATCAACTTCTGCAGTCGATTCAAGTCCCTCTACAACCACAGAGGAGGCTACAACTTTTGGAAAGGAAACATCCACATCAGCAGAGACGACAGAGAAAGAACAGACAACGGCTGATGGAACTACCTTATCCGAGACTACTTTGACATCGTACACTTCCTTCGGTTCAACACTATCTGATTCTGCTTCCACAACGGATTCAGAAACAACCCCATCCGTTACGACCTTGCCAACAGAGAAATACACCACTACACCTATGACCACATTCGAAGAGGAAACAACTGCCACTAAGCCGTCAACATCTGTAGTGTCGACGACAACTGCAGAAACAACAAGGGAGGCAACAACACTTCCCATAGAACCATCCACTTTAGTTGAAACAACAACAGACGAAATCTCAACTCCTGAGGATTCTACCTTGCCAGAGACTACTTCTATGTACCAAGCTACCACTCAACCGGAAACAACCTTTGAGACAACAACTCTGAATTTCTCTTCGCCAACAGAAAAGGAAACAACATCCTCCATTACAACGTTACCTACAGAGGAAATCACGGAGACCCCTCATCTAACTTCCCCTTTTCAGTCTCCAATAGAAGATTCAACTGATGTAGGGACTTCTTCCGGAAGCCCAAGATCGAGTTTTAAAACGACTCATTTTCAAACTTCCACGAAAAGTACTCTCACCACTGAGCACGTTGAATATACTACCGAATGCGTAACAACCGTTACAGTGACAACTGGTGTGACTGTTACTTTTGGGGAAACCACTGTCTTCTGTCCATGTCATTGCTTATCCGAGTGTCCTTCATCTACGTATTCTTATTCCACTGAGGAGATCTTAACGAGCACACCAAACGTTACAATGAGCATGGCAACTTCAGGGAATTCTACACTACCCCAGGCGGAGAGTACCACACAGTCTCGTATGTTAAATTGTTTTCAGTTTATTAGCATTTTGATAATATACGATACAAATGCCTCAGATAGCAGTAATTTAAGTTATTTATATTGGACACGTGTGAGAAATACATTTTTTATTAAGTAGCAATCAATGAAAAGAAAGGAAAGAAAAAAAAAATGGAAGACTTGCCAGTTCAAAATTTTCAATTCCATGTATTTCAAGTTTTCAGGGCCCCAAATATGAAAGGAATATAAAATATTCGATGAGCAACATTATCTCACAGATAACAGTGATGAATTTGGATAAAAGTTTAATTGTAGTCGTTTTTAAATCATTTTTTTTTTAATCAAACGGAACATAACGGTTCTTGGAAGAGTTACAGTTTGCTAAATCATTACTGTTACCATAGTTTAATCATTTGTTTATGTCAATTCCAACTCCTTCAGTTATGTTAATGAAAACCATAAAAGTTAAGTTCGTTAATTTTATATGGAAGAATAAACCAGATAAATTTAGTAGGAAACAGGTTGTTGGCACATATGAAGAAGGGGGTCTTAAAATGCCAGATGTCGAGTTTTTAGTTCATGTATGTCACTAAAGCTTACATGGATTCGAAGAACGATTTTATGTATATGTAATGATGCTAATCATTTAATGCAGTCATTTTTATCAAAACAATTCTTAGTTTGGTTTTGTGATGAATATTTTTCGACTTTATCTCATGAAGTTGCTAATCCATTTTGGAAAAAAGCATTTCACGCTTTGCCTTTGTTGAGTCGAGCAGAAGGAAATGATTGGTTAACTTATATCCATGACTTGATTGATGATGAGGGCAATTTGTTGAATCGTGAATCGTGAACAAAAATTCTGGTTGAAACTGATTTATTTGTCTTATTATTCTATAAGTCTAGCAATAAAGTTTGGATAAAGAATGTATATTGAAAAAGGTGAAAAAATATAGCAGATCCATTAATACCTTCACATATGAAAATACTAGTATATGACCTACAAGGATGTAGACACATCTACAAAACCCTACTTGGGAAAACAAAATGTATATCCTCAATATGCATGAAACGGGATTGTCATTTAAATTACACCCCTGATAGGCAGAAATATCGTATCATGAAATTTCGTTTTACTCCGGATCAGTGGCGTAGCCAGGATTTTGTAGAAGGGGGCACACAAATGCAGGGTTGTTAACTTTGGGGAACTGCTTGGAGGGAGATTCGTATTTGTGACCCGACGCCTCAAAACCTACAATAAGTGGCCAAATTTTTTTTTTTAAATACATTTTCTGAAAGTAGAGATTCTCAGCTTTCCAATGGTATATCACTTGCCTAGTTTACTCAATGATAACACCTTTAAATATCACATTCAGAATCAGTATGTAACCAGCAATCAATAACTCCTATTCAGAGAAAATGGCCGTTTAAGTTCGGAACAAAAAAGTGCTAAACCTTTGCTTTCTGTGTGCGACCAAGTAAAACTGGGTATTCAAATGGCCATAGCAACCGGTATGAAGGGATTATCAGATTAGGCTGAATCTTGGTACGCTACTTGAAGAGGACCTATTCATTACTCACTCCAAAAATCAATTTAATACCTTTAGAGGTAAAGTAGTAATTTGGCATTGAATGAAAGTATTTCAAAAGCAAATTTCGGCGTTTTCGACAGGTGAAAAAAGAAGTCATTTTAAAATGCCCCCAAAACGTATTTCTAAGTCGAATTACGACTCACAAACTTGACACATGATAGAATGATAATGAAACTACCCATTTCTATCAAAAACAGAAAATCGACTGATCCAAGCAAATTTACTATTTTGGGCTGTTTGCTACGTTGTGGTCCGTACGACTTATTGTAGGTTTTGAGGCGGCAGGTCACATTTTGTCTTCTCGCCAGCCCTCCAGAAGTCGCTCAGTGGGGGGTGGGGGGGGGGGGGCTGGTGGCGAAAAAATATCGGTTATCGGTTATCCGATTTTATGGGGTCAGTTCTCTGACAAGCAAAAAAAAACCCCCCAAAACCCCCAAAACAAACAAAAAAATTGACAGGGGGGGGGGGAGATCTTTTTTCGGGAAAAGGTTGTGTGTGGGGGGGGGGGGCACTCTGCCTCCCTGTCCCCCCTCAGCTACGCTAGTGCTCCGGATATTGGCTTAAGATACTTTCAGTATAAGATAGTAAATAGGATTCTGTTCTTGAACAAGCAACTAATATGAAAATAGCAAGGCCAAATTTTCGTTTTGTCAAAAAGAGTTGGAAGACATAGTACATTTCTTTTATGAATGCGAGATCAGTAAGTCAATCTGGAATGACACAGCAAAATGGATAAATGAAGGCTCTCGAGTACAGATAAAGTTTAATGTAGAAAATATAATTTTTGGTTTTGAAGAGAAGAGGAATGATGCTTTAAATTGCATGGTAACTTTGATCCAAAAAAAAAACAACAACTAAAAAACTGTTTGCACAAAAGCTTGATAACAAATTTCTAATTTTTATTAGTATGAAGAAATTATTCAATATTATGAAGATGAGAAATATATTTATTCTATATCGGGTCTGTATAACAATTTTGAAAAAAAATAAATGGCAGTCAATTCAATCTTTGTATAAACGAAAATGAGAAAATTTTAAAGTATTGTTTCAGTTGAGTTTAAGATACATATAATTTTTAATGAGTTGTAAAATGTTGTTTATTTAACTCAATAAAATAGCCTATGGAGGGCTACAACTTTTTATTTTTTAAAGATAAATAGATAGATGCTAATATATTCTGTGCACAAACGTGGGAATTAGTGCATCAATATTACAATATTTTCTCAAGGAAGGAGTAGTTATATCTTTCTGTCCATATATATTATTGAGCTACCTCATCTCTGCATCAAAATGGGAAAATATTTTATTCAGTTTAATATCGTCTTTAAATGTTTTTTTTTTCAGAGGACGACTCATGGACCACAGCCTTGTATATTGTTGTAGCTGTTGGTGGTGCCTGCTGCCTGCTTCTGATTGCGCTCCCATTGGTATGGATAGTCGTAGCTCGTCCAAAGTACTCCTTCGATTTGGAACTAGTCGAATCAGACTCACGAATGAGCGTGTCGACAGGAATATACTCGAGCAATTTCTTTAGTGAGAACGACAGAGCATCTTTGGATGATCCTGTGGTGGATTTGCTTTGCGAATCTTCGCGATTCGACATTGATCCTGGGGAGTCGGAGATAATCGATTTAAACAACGGAACTCCGCAATTCGATACACAGTCAGAGTCAGTAGAAGCGACCGATTGGAATGACCAGACTTCCCGATTCAACGCTCATTCTGACGAAACGAGGGATTTAAATGCGGTGGAGAACGATTGCCAAAGTTTGCAATTAAGTATTGAGCCTGAGGAATCAGAGATTATTGATTTTAACGAGCAAACTTCGCGGCCCCCAAACCAGCCAGGAGACTGAGACTGATTATTTGGCCAAAGTTCGCGAACTGATATTCAACCGTAGAAATCGGATATACAGAACAAACCAAGGACGAAGCTTGTCAAGAACACTTCAGGGACGAAGGATAAAGCTGTGACCTGTTAGAAACTGATCCCTCATTGGTTTCTTGTATGGTAGTGCTGCCGTTGGTGGGCTGCATGCGACCGCAACTCATAGAACTTGACCAAAGAATGACAGACTTACTAAAGAACAGCCGGCAGGCTGAAGTGAGTTTTTACCGTGATGAAATAAATGAAATGAAATGAAATATGAACAGACTGGTGTTCACGGACTTAGTTATCAGCACCTGAAATGAAGCATCTAGTATAACTGATTATGTCTATGAAAAGAAGAAAGAAAATTTATAAAATCTTAACCATTTGATAACCATTTGATTTTAATTACCTTTCGTTACCTCACAACTGTTACAGTATAAATACTATTCAACGTCATAATAGGAGGCACAGCACCAAATGAACCTGAATTTTCAAAAAAAAATGTAGATATCTGTGAAATCTCAAACCATATCTAAAAATATACAAGATGGAATTTGGAGAATCTAAGGTTTCCTCGGTCGCCCGCGAAACTCCCCATCTTGAAAGATGGCATGTCTGTTTGGACAAGAGACGTAACCCGCCGCCCCCCCCCCCCTCCCCCCTGTCGAAATGGTGCCCGGACGCCTATGATGACGTTAAACGACAGGACGCTGTATACATAATACATGTATTGTCGTAGGGCAGTCAGTTTTCGCTTTATTTGCAAAGTTTATTGTCGTGGTCAAATAAACTTTCATATACATCTACAGTTTAAACACAATAAGTAACTAATAAAGTAAGACATTGATAATTATACAACTATTTTAAGATAAAAATAATAATTTTCACTAGAAAAATGATCAAATCCATCTTTTTCTATTTAAATTGACCTTAAGCTACTGGGTTTTTTTTTTATTATTGGAAAATGATTTTCAGTACATCGGGGAAAAACAGAAAGAAATAAAATTGTTTATGATACAATGCGATAATTATTATAATTATAATTATCATAATTATCATCATCATTAGTAGTAGTAGTAGTAGTAGTAGTAGTAGTAGTAGTAGTAGTAGAAGGAGTAGCAGAAGTATTATTATTATTAGTAGTAATTATAGTAAGAGTATTAGTAGTAGCAGTAGCAGCATTAGCAGCAGTGTATAGTGATAGGAGTAGTAGTAGTAGTAGTAGTATGTATAAATTAGTAGAAGTGCATTGGTAATAGTAGAACAAGTAGTAGTAGCAGTAGCAGCAGCAATATTAATAGTGTTAGTAGTACTACTAGTAGGAGTGCTAGTACTAGGTTCGATGTTTGAAATACATGAATGTCACTTGACAATTATCCTTAGTACATTTTTACTTGTTAAGTTAGCAAAAGGCGTAAAAATCATTCCTGTTCATGGTTTTATTTTTTTACTTTTTTTGTTTTTATTCATTTACCAACATTGTCAAGTTATTTATTATTGATATCAAATATTGGCTGATGTAAATAATCAATTTTTTGAGCATAGTTCGTCAACAGTTGTAAATTTCTCTCTACCGTTAAATCTTTCCGTGTTTATTCTTGAAAACATTTCAAACATAAATGCAGTGCAGCGTGTATTTAGTCAAGTTTTGCACTTATGTAATGCTAGCAAGTGAGTGTTTTTAATCGTCATTTCCTCTTTCGTTGCCATATCCCCAATAACAAATAAAAATATTCGTTTACGTCTTTGTTCAGTCATTTGTTGATTTATGCAAATGGGGGTCATGTAAATCACCGACAGAAAATTATTTTTAACATACAGACCATTGTTAAAGTAGAAGTCCGATATTTGCCGAATCGGGACTTGACATTAATGATTTAGCCTCGGACTTCGACTCGGACTTGAAATCTTGCAGGGAGTTGGCCGAATCCATCCCAGTTACAGGAAATTTGTTCATCGAAAAAACAGGTTCTCTGATATATATATATATATATATATATATATATATATACACACACACATATATATATATATGCAAATGATGTAGAATCCAGCAGCCATTCAGTATATCAGGACATACATAAGAGACTACCAAGATTATGATTTTTTTTTTCTCTCTCTCTAAATAGCAGAAAGGGACATATGGTTTTTTATGTACTAGACTGGTATAATTTTCATCCCTAAACTCAGACGTATAACACATCAATCAACAGGTTGAGCAGGAGCGTGCATGATTAGCTTTCCAGTCCTACTGGGCTAGAAGCAGCTAAAACATTAGTTTCAACCAACACCCCCTTCCCGTTAAACCTTTCTGGTGATCACTAGAAACTTTTAACGGGGAGGGGTGTTGAAACAAATGTGATAACAGCTTCTAGCCCAGTAGGACAGGAACGCTAATCTTGCAGTTAGTATGACAAAAGTGCTAAAGTTAGACGACATCATTTATGTTTTCCCTGATTTTCGGCGAGCTATGGAAAAACGTCCCTTGGAAGCTCTCTTGGTCTTTTCAGGAACTCTCTCGACCTCCCCCTCTGCGCTCACTCTTGCTGTTAAATCAACCGAAGCATACACTATGGCCTCTTCTACAACGTGAATGGGTGGGGGATCAGTAGACTGGGCCTGGTCATGTGATAATGCAATGTATACCAATCCATCATCATCCACCTGTGATAATAAAAGGAAGGCGTGATTTATTTTAAAATTTGATTAAATCAAACCTTGTTTGAATTCATAATTTTGGAGTTAAACAACATTTAAAACCCAATATTAGACATCATCTTGCAGTGGCTTATCATGCGGGGCTGGCCAGATACATTATACCCTCATTCGCCTGGATAGCATTCCTCTCTCCCCACCCCCTGATCAATTGTGGATACACCATTGATATTTTAATTCTCTACTTGTCGCAGCCTATCTTGTGAAACTGCTGTGCAAACCTTAAGCTTATTTTTTGGATTCATTTAATACAATATTTGTAGATCCTGACTGAATATTTGAAATGGTTAGGACTGATGGCACAATATTATGGATGTAGAAAACTAATTTACAAGTAGCGAAGAGGATACATACAAACGTAAAATTACCAGAAATTTGTTTGCGCGAAATATTTCGGACCCTCAGTAGATGAAAATAATATCATAATGGCCCATGTGGGCCTGTCTACTGCTTTCGGAGTAGAGATGAGTATAACATGGATGATATTGCACTAAAACTTAAACCATAGATTGACGTGAAAATGTCTGAGGACGGAAAGAGTTACTGACTGAATTATCTTCACGAGGTCTATTTCTATGAAATGCTCTGGGGAGCGTTTCATGAAAGGAAGTTGTCGGATATTTTATCCGACAACTGTTATAAGCTACTGAAATCCTTGCATCTGATTGGCTGAGAGCAAATTTGTCGGATAAAATATCTGACAAGTCCTTTCATGAAACGCCCCCCTGGTGTATATACAAAATGCTAGGGAAAATTTCTTCCTCGAAGTACATCACGATAACAATTTACTTTTCTTTTCAGCACATGTATTTATAAAAATAAGCAGAAAATGAAGTATGAAATAGAAATAAAGTCTTACCATTTGACCGTTTTCATATTCTGTCCTTGTCGATTGTGTCTCCTCTCGACCTTTTGAAATGAAAATGAGTAACAATGAATCACTTGAAAGATAATGACACTGTTATACATGGATAAACTATACCTATTTAATTCAGATGTCTTACACAATGTAAGGCTAAAATCGTTAGACCATAGTGAATACAAAGAGAGGGCAATATTTAAAGTTATTTTGTCAGTACAAATGATGAAAAGAAACAGGGCGTTATTTGTGACGATAAATGTCCTTGAAGAGTTCTTTACACAAGAAGTAATAAAAGAGAAATGACCCAAAGATCAATAATAAGCCAGTTCGTAACTGCCATTTGCGCATGTGCAGATAAAGGTCATTTGTAAAGAGTACAATTGACCTCTATACGCTTCCATAGTGTGCGCACCATGATGCACTTACCAGTATGGTTTTACAATCAGCGCGTCCACCAAAACAGACGCTCGCGTACAAATTGGGGTCATTTCAGGGTCATTTCAGGGTCATTTCAGGGTCATTTACCATGTACTGATTACGGACTGGCTCATTCAAAGGGAAGGTTTTGTTGCTGGTAGAATGTGAGAAATAAGTTGTGAACTTTCTCATTTTTTTTGGTAAACCCATGTAGAAGAATAACATAGAAGGAATGTTCAATAAAAAGGATTGCTCTAAAAATGCCCGATATCCCAAACATGAGCAGAAATAGTCTATAAACTTTAGACCAAATTTTGATGTCACATGTAAGCCATATTTGAAGAGCTTAGTTCCAAAAGGGACTAAATCCAGCTTTCACCGAAACTGAGTTTTAAAGATAAATATGTGTATCTCGCACATGCCGCACATGGTAATCAAATGTGCTATATGGCATCATTTAAAAACAAAAATAGTGTTGAAAAAATTTCGTTCATGATTTATATTTTATTCCCAAAAGGAATTAAATCCAAATCGGTTTCATTCCAAAGGGGACTAAATCCACTATGGTGATTACGAATTCGTTCAATTACACCATGTTCCCTTTAGCGTTGTATTAAGATGTTAGCAAGTGTGGTGCATCTACCCATTTGGATCATCAGTGCAGAATCTTTATAATTTTTGACAAATTTTAATATTGTCATGAATATTTTTGGATTTAATCCCTTTTGGAATGAAACTCCCCCAAAATACTACCTTGAAAAAAAAATGGGTGATTTTTTTTTTTCTTAAATAACAAAACACGTTTTAAAAAAGATGAAATTTTTACTATGCCAGCAATATTTATGTGTTTCGTATTGGATTTAACATGATAAAGTTGTTTTAAACATCTGAAAAAGACGATCGACTACAGTTTCATTCCAAAAGGAATTAAATCCAAGAAAATTAAGATTATAAAAATTCCTCAAAAATCGAAATGTATTACTAGATTTTTAAAAACATTAATAAAAATGATCTAATGCAATAGCCTTAACATATATACCCACATTTAATACTATAGTAAACAAGACAAAGTGGTATTTTTTTAAAGTCTTTATTTACTGAAAAACCCTAAAAGTGGATTTAATCCCATTTGGAATGAAACTCTTCATTTGTGTCTAGTATTTTCCTTTGTTCGTAAATTTCAGCTACTGTACGTTTAGTGAATTTGCCATAATTCTGATGATTTCAAAGCATCATACTGAATAATACAACTTTTCCTATTTATCATTTTAAAAAACAGGCAGTCGGTTTCTATTACAATGACATATATGGTATCACCGTAATTCGGCCGTATCTATAAAGAAAGGAATCCGTCATCTGTTGCTTACTTTCTTTTGTAGACGTCAGATGATCATGTATGTAGACTCCTGTAGTGGTCATGAGGAAAATGAGGAAGATAACAGCGAGAACTCCGCCCGAGACCAGCAGGTAATTGATCGGCTCTGAAGGATCTGGATTCGAAACTGATTCAATGGATGGTACCAAATCAATAATTGCTTATTCACAACATTTTTTGTGTCTTTTTCTCTCTCTCTCTCTCTCTCCCAAGCACTGTTCACATCCCCCTTCTTTTTGATTTTTTTTTTTTTTTTTTTTTTGGGGGGGGGGGTCTTTTTTCCTTTAAAAACAAAACAAAACTTGCTAATATCACTCAAATTAGCATGTTTCTTTCTTTTTTTCTTTTGATTTAAGGACTGTTCTATTTTTACTCTTTTCCAAACAGGGGTCTATGAAAACAAGCCATGCTCCCTTAATAGACTCCTCCACATATGTTTTCCTTTACAATTACAATGTTTACATTATACCAGTTATCGCTTTATCAGTGTAAGTCAATTGAATGATGTTCTGTTATATGTATGTTCCAATCCACATATTTGCTATTTTCCTCTTCTTAATTTTCATATGTACTGTTTAAAATATGAAGAGAAAAAAATGTAAAAGATATATGTTAGTGGAAAATAAATAAACTTTGCATAATGTATACATGTATATGTCGCCCCAACCATTTAAAAAGACGCAGTCGACCAATTTAGAAACAAAAAATAAAGACCAATGAAATTAGGAAGAAGGCAGAGATAGTAATAGCGTTTATCTCAAAGTGTATTAGATATTGATTATTTTGGTGTGTATTTAGCTAAAATTACTAACATCTTAAGCAAGCTATGCTTGAAATTTGTAAATTCGAAAGAATGGAGAGAGGGATACAGGATAAGTTGTCGGAGAAAAAGCATATGGCGAAGAAAGACAATGTTACAATGGCACGAATCAGACGACAACCCCTCTGACTATATCACCCCTGATAACCTCCCATGGTCAATTATTACCCAAGGACAACTACCCAGAGACAACTATCCCAAGAACAATGATCCCGCACAACTACCTCTAGGACAATCAACAATCGTTCCAAACAATTACCACATAAAGAGATAGTAATAGCGTTTATCTCAAAGTGTATTAGATATTGATTATTTTGGTGTGTATTTAGCTAAAATTACTAACATCTTAAGCAAGCTATGCTTGAAATTTGTAAATTCGAAAGAATGGAGAGAGGGATACAGGATAAGTTGTCGGAGAAAAAGCATATGGCGAAGAAAGACAATGTTACAATGGCACGAATCAGACGACAACCCCTCTGACTATATCACCCCTGATAACTTCCCATGGTCAATTATTACCCAAGGACAACTACCCAGAGACAACTATCCCAAGAACAATGATCCCGCACAACTACCTCTAGGACAATCAACAATCGTTCCAAACAATTACCACATAAAGAGATAGTAATAGCGTTTATCTCAAAGTGTATTAGATATTGATTATTTTGGTGTGTATTTAGCTAAAATTACTAACATCTTAAGCAAGCTATGCTTGAAATTTGTAAATTCGAAAGAATGGAGAGAGGGATACAGGATAAGTTGTCGGAGAAAAAGCATATGGCGAAGAAAGACAATGTTACAATGGCACGAATCAGACGACAACCCCTCTGACTATCACCCCTGATAACTTCCCATGGTCAATTATTACCCAAGGACAACTACCCAGAGACAACTATCCCAAGAACAATGATCCCGCACAACTACCTCTAGGACAATCAACAATCGTTCCAAACAATTACCACATAAAGAAGTCCCCCCCCCCCCCCCCCCCCCCCCCGAGACAACAAACTCCGGACAAAACATCACTTAAAATTATCCAAATTACCCGAAGACTATCCATGGGTAATTAATTTAGGTGATATTTGTCCACAACGCATTAGTTATCGGGTGCATGGGGGGGGGGGGGGGGGTGCGTAACTCTCCTCGGTTTAGTTGCCATAGAGGGTAGTTGTCCTTATGGATCTTATAAGTGAGTGCGTGCTACTCCAGAATCTCATACAGATCAGAGGCAGGTTGTTATAAAAATAATTGATGTTATACTTACTCATTGGATATGACGGAATACTGCAGAGACCCCGTCCTAGAGCGATGACAACAAGTCCTGGGATATCTTCCTCGCTGACTCGGACCGTTGACCCTGGTTCGTTGCATTCATTTTCACTGGAACAATTCATCCCATATGCTGTGTTGCGTGTTGTTAGACAGATGCCACGTGGAAGAGTGACGTTTGGCTGTGATATCGCCAAATCCCTATTAACCCTGTCCAAAGAAATGGTTATTCCTAAATGAAAGCAATGAAAAGAAGAGAATCAGAACGAAGAAGAAATATATATATATATATATATATATATATATATATATACGGTATTCTCATTTAAAGAATTTTAGGGGATACTTAAATGGACACTAATGACAATAATAATGAGGCTCCTTTTATTTTATGAAGTAAATTTTCAAACAACCGTTCTTTTCATCTCGGTATTAAAACTCATATTCAAAGTTATAATGTCACCATCTACGCTTTTAATGGCAATATGTAAGTGCAGTTAAAACAAAAAAAATCTAGCAGGAAAAAAGAACACAATATAGGGGAAAAAGGCAAATATGGTAACACTACATATAGAGTACTGGTGAAAGTTTTTTTTAGAACACCTGCTATAATGAAAAATTTAATGTTTATCAATATCGAGTTCTTTATTACGACAACCTCTGGTTGTTGAATTTAAAAAAAAGCAAAAAAAAAAAAAACAACAAAAAACAAACAAACAAAAGCATTGTATCGTCAGATTATATATAAGCAAACCTTAGACCATGATGATATAAGCCAGATGTTAGTCATATTTTCTTTAATACCCGCCATTACAGCGCTTAGCATTTCTCTAGTAGTGTACAGTGTAGTAAAATGACGCGAAAGCGTTATAACGGTTTAGCGTTATATTTGATGATTGTTACATAAGCCCCGCACAGTCGTTCGCCCGTATTTGACGCAAGTGTTGTGCATCCTGAAAAAGGAAGACAGAGACAAAACAAACAAAGAAATACACAAGGAAAAAAGGAAGACAGAGAGAAGAAAAAGAAAGAAATACATAAGGAAAGGAAGGAGAGAAGAAAAACAAAGAAATACATTAAGAAATAAAAAGAGGATATGAAGAGTAAAAACAAAGAAATACATAAGGAAAAAGGAAGACAGAGAGAAGAAAAACAAAGGAATACATAAGGAAAAAGAAGAGCGAAAAAAACAACAAATACATTTTTAAAAAAAGGTCAGAGAGAAGAAAAACAAAGAAATACATAAAGAAATAAAAAGAAGATATGGAGAATAAAAACAAAGAAAAACATAAGGAAAAAAGGAAGACAGAGAGAAGAAAAACAAGGAAATACAATGTACATAAGGAAAAAGGGAAGAGAGAGAGAAGAAAAACAAAGAAATACATAAGGCAAAAAGGAAGACAGAGAGAAGAAAAACAAAGGAGTACATAAGGGAAAAAAAAGAAGAGCGAAGAAAAACCAAAAAAAAAAAAAAATGAATAAGGAAAAAGGGAAGACAGAGAGAAGAAAAACAAATTTGGTTATTTTTAGCATTTGTTCTTATAAACTTGACCAGTACAGTATATATATACAGTGTTGTTCAAAGGTTTCTTTACCCCCTGGATTTTGAGATGGGCTTTTACTTCATTCTCTATTTCCCACATATTAAGCTTTTCTAGCTACTGAACACTTTGCCAAAGGTTTAGTTATACATTGCATGTTTTAATATATCTTCTGAAACATTCAGCAATGTTCAGGTGTGATTTACTTTAACTGTGCTTAGTTGGATACCCACAGCTGATGAAAAATGACATAACAGTATATGCAATTTTAATAATTTTTCTGTTTAAATTCAAAATCAAAACCAATTATACATTGAATTTCTCCATAGTAGCCGTAGATTTAATCAATGACTTTTAAATGTTATATTTATTTATTTAATGAATTTCAAAAGAATTACTATTTGAAATGTTCATTCAGTATTCTAACACAAATGTTCACGAATGTTGCTTAGACTTCCCTGTTCAACTCGTCCATGATAAGCTGTTTATGCTTAGGGTACAGAGACAGCACATGCCAAACCATTGGAACTCTCAACCTTCTGCTTATATTTCTATTACTCGTAGTATATTCATGCTAATAAGTATAATCAATAATTACCCCAAAATGTGATACAACATGAAATAAAAGCCTTCGTGAGATTTATAAAAAAAATTTTTAACCTGAACCCTAAATGGCCTATGTGGGACAAGTTGATAAAAAAGGAGCAGAGATACATCTTTGGACTGTTTAACGTTACTGCAAGAATACTGGAAGGATATTTAAAGTTAATTACTCATGAAAGTAATAACGTGAACATTGTAAATATATATCATTTAAAAGGCGGTAACCAAAGCAAGCTGTGATAAATTTGGGGGATCTCTAATGTATGAGTCCCTTTTCTATAAATTTTGGACACACACACACACACACAAAACTGTGTTAAACAGCACATACCATTAGGCTGCTTTTTGCCAGGTTAAATTTTTTTAAAATGAAAACGGAGAAAGAAAAATACACTTGCTAGTATCACAACATTATAAGCATATTATCGTTATTGAAACCTGTAAAATAGAAAGATTAAACGAGAACTTACCGTTTGAAGTTTGATCTTTATTTTATGAGAGTGTCGAGGAAGAGATTACATGAGATCCCGCTCTCCGCGCATGCGCTCATACTTCGAAGCACCAAATGTGACTGCTGAACCCATAGAAAGATGTAGAGAACTTCAATTACGAATGAAATCAAGGGGTGGGAGTGGAGGGCATGTAATCTCTTCCTCGACACTCTCATAAAATAAAGATCAAACTTCAAACGGTAAGTTCTCGTTTAATCTTTCTATTTTATTTCGAGAGTCTCGTAGAAGAGACTACATGAGATTTTGAAGCACAGCAGGAACATTTGGCTGTAGAACAAAAAACTTTGAGGTTTAAAATTACCCAGAGGGATATGAAAGACATACCTTGCGAGTAGCGTCGCCTTGTACCCAAAGTTACTGTCCTAAAATCACTTTTGTGAAGGCTTCCTGTTCTTTCACTAAAGGTTTGTTGTAGAACCGCCTGAATGTCTGTTCGTTAGCCCACCCTGCCTGGGTGAGGATACTGGAAATAGGCAGGTCTGCTCTCTTTGCTGCAGAGGCAGCTGCAGCACGCGTTGAATGCGATTTGTATACAGAGGTATCAATCCCTGCAGCTGTCAAGGATTCCTTGATCCATCTGGAAATTGTCTGCGACGTAACCCTCTGATGGGGCTTAGAGAAACTGATAAATAGGTAATCCTCTTGTTTCCTTAAATCCTTCGTCCTGCGAATATATTGTCGAAGGTAGTTAACAATGCACAGACGTCTGTCTGGTGGGTAAGCTTTAAGATGAAGTGTGAGGCCTGTCAAACCTGGTCTCGTCTGCTTAATGACATCATCTATATAGAATTTCACAGAACCTTGCTTAAGCTCCATGTTACTTAATTTCAAGAAATGCAGAGACTGTACTCTCTACGCTGATATGAGTGCCATCAAAAGGCACAGTTTGAGGGTGAGGTCCTTCAGATTCAACGAAGTTGCTGGAGATTTTTTCCTCATGTACTTGAGAGCAATGTTCACATCCCAGATGTTCGTGTATCTAGATTTCGGTGGTTTTAGGTTAAATATGCCCTTAAGTAGTCGGCATATCAGTGGGTGGTTTCCAATTGTACAAGTACTATTCTCTAACACAGCGTAAGACGAAAGGGCACTGCGTGCTGTGTTAACTGCACTGTAACTCGATCCTTCACTCCGGAAAAGTTCACTCAAAAATTCCAATACAGTGTTAACATTAGTTTGAAGATGGCTCACTTTATGTTGTGCACAAAACTGTCTCCATTTCTTGATGTAAATGGCATACTGCTTTTTGGTTGAAGATCTCCATGACGCTGCGAGGATGTCCACTGTTCCTTTGCTTAGTCCATATTGCTTAAAGGATCCCCGCATAATCTGAAACAAAGAAGATCAAGACGATCATGTAAGGGGTGCGGTACATTAGATACAGGTCGAGTGAGAAGGTTGACTTTTCTCTTTAACAGGAGTGGTTCCCCTGTCATCATTGTCTTAAGACACGGGAACCATGCTTGCGTTGGCCAATTTGGGACAACTAACAGTCCTTCTGCCTTATCTGTTCTTATCTTTTGGAGGCATTTGGGTATGAGACAAAATGGAGGGAATGCATAGAAACTGAATTCTCTCCAGTTCAGTGAGAAAGCATCCACTGACTCTGCATTAGGATCTGGTAGCCAAGAGATATATCTCCTCAACTGTGCATTTAATCTAGATGCAAATAGGTCAATCTCAGGTGGCCCGAAATGTGATACTATTTTAAGGAAGTCTTCTCTATTAAGCATCCATTCGGTTCTGTCATTAAATTTGCGTGACTTTTGGTCAGCTTCCGTATTTTCCCGGCCTGGTAAGTGTGCTACACTAATCCAGATGTTTCTGTCAATGCACCATTCCCAAATCTTGTGTGCTACTTTGTTACAGGCAGGTGATTTGGAGCCGCCCATACAGTTTAAGTATGTGACGGCCGTAACGTTGTCTGACCTCACAAGCACGTGGGCATCACGTAAATCAGAGCAAAAGGACTTCAGACCTAATCCCACTGCTAACGTTTCAAGATAGTTTATTTCATTGTTCCTTGCTCTGGCCAATTCACCTTCATTCCATCTTCCCCCTGTTTTAACCTGCATGTTGGTTGCCCCCCAACCAGCTCCGCTCGCATCTGTGCGGATTTCAACAGTAGGACTTTCTCTTCTGAGGGGTGAAGAAGCCCCCCCAGATAATTTGGTCCACCATAACAGCTCATGTTTTGATTTATCAGAGAGGGTCATGTGCCTATCAAAATGTCCCCTGTTTGCTTTCAGGGCTGCTGTCTTATCTTTCTCTAGATTGCGGTAATACAGGGGCCCATATTGTACAGCTGGAAAAGTGGATACAAGTTTCCCAATGACTTGTGCTACCTGTCTGATAGAGGGAGATGTATTGTGTAATAAGTCCAGACAGATTTCAGATATGTCTTGTATCTTCTCCTCTGGTAGCCTGATTGTCATATCAACGGAATTCAGAATGAATCCGAGAAATCGGAGCTCTTGCTGTGGCTCCAGAACTGATTTATCAGGATGAACTTTGAACCCTAATTCACTGAGAATTTCTGTAGTATTATGGATTGCCAATTCCACTTGTCCCTGAGATTCGCCAACAATTAATGTATCATCTAGATAGCCTATAACTGTATGTCCCAATTCTCGTAAATGGGCAAACACCGGTTTCATAATCTTGGTGAATAATCTTGGTGCAGTGCTCAGACCATTAGGTAGGGCTTTAAATTGCCAGCATTTGTCTTGCCATGTGAATCTCAAGAATTTCCTGTGGTTCTTGTCGATTGGGACCGAATAGTAAGCATCCTGTAGATCAACTGAGGCTAAATAGCAATTCTGAGTCAGCAAGTAAGTTGCTGTGTGAATGCTATCCATTTTGAAATGTTGGGTCATTAGATTCAGATTTAATTCTGAAAGGTCAAGGATCAAACGTGTACCGCCGTTTTTCTTTGGTCTAGTGAAAATGTTGGACATAAAATCCCCCTGCTGTCGAGAGCATGGTTCTATAACTTCTTTATCAAAAAGTTTAGCTATTTCCTTGTTAATGCTCTCAGTTTCCGATTTGTTCCTTTTATGGGGAATAAAAGGTTTTGTCCTTTGCAGGGTCTGAGTATTCTCACCAAATTCAATTCTATAACCTCTGACCGCCTCTAAGATAAAGGGGTCTGACGTAATATCACGCCACTTTTGATAGAAGAGCCTCAGTCGACCTCCACCAGGAGGGTCACTATTCGAATCATTAATCGAATTGGGGCTAGATCTAGGTCTAGAACTAGGTAATGAGTGATAAGGAATATTTCCACCTACCTCTTCGGGTATGATGGGAGCTACTTCCTCTGGCCTTGTCGGCTCTGTTGTTGGCTTCGTTGGTCGGGTGGTTTTCCCCTTCCCCGCCCCTGGCCTAAAAAAGGCATGCGGGAAGAGCCCGGGTGTGGGTAAGATTTCTGAAAGTTCTGCTTGTCATGCTTGTCATGCTTGTATGTGCCGGCGGATGGAGTCCATCCAGCGTCTTGGAATTTTGCAAGACTCTGTGCCTTGTAAGGGTGGTAACGCTGTTGTGCCCGATATTTGGGTTTGTCCTGTTGCGTTTTTACCACCCCGGCTGCCGCCCGTTGTTCCTCCTTGAGGTCCTTCATGCGTTTCCCGAGGTCGTCTCCGAAAAGAAACTTAGTAACTGGTGCCGACGGCTTGCATAAGTGGGTGTAATTCATCTCTGGCTTTATAAGTTCCTTCCGCAAACTGTTCATTTCATGGTTGGCATTACAAAGCAATGCTAGAGTATCTTGCTGAGTCTCTGTGATTGTCTGCGATGATAGTGACTGAGCCAATGCCGACAGTCCTCTGGTCAGAGATTTTTGCACTCTCTGCAGTGTCAAGTCCCGAGATCGAGCTCGGTGGGAAAGGTTTTCCCAGATTGTAGCATTGACTTTGGGAGTATCCAAATAATCACAATTACTTGGTGGCAAGTACTTGGCTAAAGTTTCTGAAAGAACTTTGTCTTCCAATCGATTTTTGATCATATATGAGACTGAGGTAGCAATCTCCTCATCCACTGGTTCTCCCACTCCCGTGGGTACAGCAAACTTGGCCGCGATGTTAGGCACAAAAGTCTCCGATGCCTGCGGTGTATCACTCATGTATTGCTCCGCATCGGCCGGGCCAGTGTCATCCGCTGACTCCGCAAAATCGTCGGCAAAATTTCCGCTCTGCGGGGGGCCCGGAATGGCGGCCACCACCCGTGCCAACATGGCTTCCATATTGTTCATGCGACGTTCCATGGCTGAAAAACCCACGTCTCCTTCACTGAAATGTTCATCCGGGGGTCTAGAGACCGTCGCCGGAGCCATTGACTTTGGCTTATTCAATGAGTGACTTCCCGACGGGAAGTCTGTCTTTGGTAAAGTCTTCTTCTTTACTTCTTTCTTTTTTCCCCGCGTGGAGCTCTTAGGCTCATGAGGCGGTACGATAGTTCCAGTGTTAGTCGGGCTCGCCGACGAGCACGGCGGAAACTCCGCTGTGTCCATGGGGTCCATGGTTCGTAAAACCGCGAACGAAAATTTCCTGAATCGCTCTAAACGATAGTGGAAGGATTAGACAGCGGCTAACCTGGTCAAAATGTCCAGAAAACGTTCTAAAAAACGTCAATGTAGAAACTACGGTGACAACTGGAGTTTTTCGAAGAAAATATGAAGCAGAATTTGCGTGATGGAAAGTTACTTTCCATTCCCTATTAGCTGCGAAGAACGATATGAGCGCATGCGCGGAGAGCGGGATCTCATGTAGTCTCTTCTACGAGACTCTCGAAATAAAATTGTTTTTTGAGAGCCTAGAGAACTTTTGACCAGCAATGTATATATAAAAGTTTCGGTACACCTGGGGCCGTATTCTGAAAACGATGTTATCTTTTATGTTAGTAAAACTATGTTAATTGTCATAACAAATCAAAAAGCTTAATAATTACACAGCCCCCA
Organism: Heliocidaris tuberculata; assembly: GCA_025618425.1. Lineage (NCBI taxonomy): Eukaryota > Metazoa > Echinodermata > Echinoidea > Camarodonta > Echinometridae > Heliocidaris > Heliocidaris tuberculata. The sequence goes on from CM046833.1 coordinate 19,832,983, forward strand.
TATTATGTACGATTATTTAATGTGATGTTCGCCCTCTACGGGCAGCGATGTAAATCGGCCTCTTTGAGCCACGATCATGGAAGCCAAGTAATAAAGTAAAATTACTCGTCAAGTCGTTTGGCTATGTGACTGGCATTCTTAAGTGTATTGTCTTAATTAATGGCGTGTTGGCAGCTCGGATCTACCCTCGTCACGGACAGCATGAAAGAATTTTGCCACATACGGGCGGTCAGTTGGTCGGGAAGATACAGTTCTCGTGATAGTGGTCATCGTCTGCTCCATGGTCGTGCCCCTACTCCCCTAGTCCCGCTTGTAGTAGTATGGACTGCACGCACCAATGCACAGGTGAAAGGCCCCCATTCAGTGGCGTAGCTAGGATTTTTTACAAGGGGGGGGGGGGGTTTATTTTTTTCTTCTCGCCAGCCCTCCCAAACTCGCTCAGTGGGGGGTGGGGGGGGGGGGGGGTTGTCGAGGCGACAATTTTTTTTTTCGCCAGCCTTCAAAAAAGAGTCGCTCAGTGGGGGGGGGGGGGGGGGGGGTTATCACATGTTTTCCTCCATAATTCTCTGACAAGCCGATCTAGGGCCCTCATCATTTTTCTGTAGTGGCAGTACAGACTCATTCTTCATCTTATCATCCCTCCTTAGTGGCAATACGGTTTTTCTCTTCATGTCTCCATCTCTCCGTAGTGGCAGCACGGATCCTCTCTCTCTTCAACTTTTCTGTAGTGGCAGTGCAGATCTTTCTCTTCGTCTTCTCCGTAGTGGCAGTGCGGATTCTCTTTCTCTCCCTCTAAATCTACTCCTCCGTAGTGGCAGTGCGGATCCCCTCTCTCTTTAACTTTTCCGTAGTGGCAGCGCGGTCACTTAATTCTTCTCGATCACCTCAACTATTGCTTCACATTTCACAACAGATTTCATTGATCACCACTTCTGCAGCTTTATCCCGAATCATCGTTCACGTCATCGAGCTTCATTGGTTCGCGGTTAGATTTACCTCCCTTAATGATTTTAGATCTCATAGCTGGTTTGCTTTTTTTTTGGTGATTTTGCTCGTTTGTATTAGACCGTGGGCCGAGGCCTGTTTTCTCGCTTAGTTTTTGAGTTCCGTGGTCCATCTCTGGGAAGTACCTAAAAATGTGCTAGATATGTTCAAAACATGTATCCAAAACAGGAATGACATGTTCCCACGTTTGAAACTTGGGCATTAAGTAGAAAACAAAGAAAAAGTAAAGAATTGGTTGCTAGGGACATTTTTACCTTAGCAACCATGAAATAGAGAGATATTTCTTTGAATAATTTGGAGCAGATATAGCCTTTAGGCACAGAGATGGTATTTTGAGCAATGTGATGTCATGTAATGATGGTCAATCATATAAAATTCAATTTGCATATTAATTAATACCTTATATAGTAATCCATACAGAAACCAAGTATACATGTATGTGATCGATGTCTCATGAAATGATCAGCGTAATTATACATGTATTTGCTTTGTCTAAAGGGAGGACAGTGTCTGTCTGTTGCCCTATACCCCATGTATACCCCTCCCCATTCTAATCAGTTCACCCATCAGCCCCCCCCCCCAAAAAAAAAAAAAAAACACACACACGCATGTACATCCATGAAGTGAAACAACATAAAAGAATACTGTGTAGTTAATATGTATCGCACTAAATAAGCAAGATGCTTTCTATCAAAATTTTCATGTGCCCATTCTCTCTTTATTTACACACAGCCATCCTTTTCACATAAATGATCTACACTGTATACTTACAAATATGCAGGCAACCCCCCCCCCCCCAATTTATACTAAACAATTTGCCTATAATGAATCCCACAATCAGCAAGATGTTTCAATCCAAATTCATACTTAAAAGGCCTCTGAAGGTTAATCTCCTGTTTATCCTGGATACAAGCACATGCCCCTCCAACCCCACCCCCAGCAATTATCATGTATTCCTTTTAATCTTTTGTTGTCCTGTTTCTCTTAATATGTATCACCTTCTTTCTCTCTCTCTCTCTCTCTCTCTCTCACTCTCTCTCTCTCTCTCTGTGACCTTACATGAAAAACAATGCAGGAATATAAGCATGACACATAACTGTATATTCATGTTGCCTATTTTTATTTTTTTAATAAAATTCACTGTTGGATACTTCAATTTACAAACACTCTTGATATAATTCAAACCAGTCTTTACATACATGCACGTGCAGTTTGTATTAGCATCAAACAAGTACATGTGCGTAGGCCTGATATGTAAAATCACATTTTGCACAAAGTGTTCAACAAAGCTTGAACATTTTACTTTTCTCAGTAAGCAGTGATGTATTTTATTTATTCATGATTAAATGTGATCATGTCTGCCAAATTAAGCAGGTAACCAAATATTGTAAGTTATAAGCCCATGAATTGTACTTTACTAGTATTTTTGAAGTGTAAAAGTCCTACTCACAGGTGCATTGAAAACCACTTCCAAAGTGAATGATTACTACATCTCATACCCCTAAGTGGTAGCTTTTGGAGCACATCAGTAAAAAGTACATCTCAGCAACAGTCAATAACTATGTACATCAGAGATTTCACATCTGGCACCTGAAGTATGGCAACTTCATGGTCCTGATTAGAAAGCTGTCAAGTCTCGAAATTCACTTCCATCTCATTCATTCAAATTTTAAAAATGGGACAAGGATTATCCCTATTACATGTAGATTAACTTTAAAAAAGACATGTATTCAAAATCATACCAAAAAAAATATTCTTAGTACATTATTATTGTCAGAATATTCAATCCATTTCACTGTACTTGAGAAAGGCTTTAACATGTTATTTAATTTGTACTCACAGAAAAATACAGAACATTGAATTATTTATCATTTTAGGATATTTTACTGCTCCCACTACAAATCAAATACATGCAGTAACCCATGATTCCACACAAAATTACAAAATTATAAGATAGATGGAGCAATGACTATGAGAGGGCATATGAATCATGAAAGCTAATATGCAGAATCACAGTATTCCACACAATATGACTCTGCTTGTGAGAATAACTGGCTGAAAAAATTTTAACTTTCAAAATTGTGATAAAACATGTAACACATGTTTTGGAAAATTTCTTTCTGAAGATGTTATGTGTTATGAGTGAAGCTCATCTGCATATTAACTGAAAAACATACGACTTTACTCTTTTTAAAAACTTTGTTCTTGCAAATAGGATCAACCAGACTATTTTGCGAGAGGTTAAATTTTAGATTGGGGAATCGACAAGCAGCGATGATAATTATACATTCGCAAAGTGAAGGTGAATTAGCACAGCCTGCATTGCATACAGCCATGCTGCGCTAGTATGTATGAATGTTGCCAATATTTTAGCATGTTAAATTCATGAAAATAAACCCCCTGCAGAATAGATGGCATATACAAAAATTTCTGTAATTTTAATGCATGTACTTCACGGGAATCACGGCCCTTCCCCGCTCCTACTACTGCAATTGATTTACAGAAATGTTCATATGACTGTTCATAAAAGTTCTTCTCAAAACCTGCTTCTTTGTCCTTTGGGATGAATCTTGTTTAGTTCTGGTAGGAGGTGAAGCATGGCTGAAGTTATATCTCACATTCAAAGCAAGAAGGTCTTTCAGACAAGTCTTGAGCAGAATCTTCTCATCTTTGCTCATTTCTGCAGCTTGTACCAGCTTACCTGCATAATTTTTTTTCTCTTTCATTCTTTTTCTTGTGAATGGTTTATCCTCTGTTTTGTCTTTATCCCCCATTTGATGCATTGGACTGGAAGAACATGGTGAACCCTTGCCTAAAGTTCACATTGCCTCAGTCATTGTTGTTGGACCTTCAAATGTGGCTCCATTACTGCTTCTGTCTCGCATGGAATACCGATGGTCCTTGTAGCTGGAAGCATTGTTTTCAAAGACTACAAGGAAACAGAAAAATATAAGAGATTTAATGCCATTAAATGAAATACCATGCTATTTGATTTAAAAACACATTAAATCCAATCACCTTCTCCTACTTTAATGTACATTGAACTTTTGAAGTGGCATTAAATCCCCATAGCATACTGCCCGGAGTGAATGGGGGAGGGGGCTATTTCAATAATAACGCCGATTGGTTAAAATGTGATTGGGTCTATTAATAGATTGTCTTCATCCAGTAATTTTAGTAATATTGTAAAATAGGACATGCCATTCATTCACGCAGCATAGCAGTACTTCAATGCTAGATTACCTGATTCAACATGTTCACCTCTTACTATGCTACAAATTTGGGGTTTCGGCGTTGAAATTGAAATTTTGAATAGTATTTTCCTCTCATGTATGAATGATCTAGAATGGACCATAGCCTGCTTGCACATACAAAAGCTACTGAAGGCTATTCACCTGTGAAATCTAATGTGGAGTACAAGCTTGTATGTATTGTAAGTGATATTTGTATCAATCATGCATAGCTTTGCTAGAAAGTAACTGCTTAATTCATAATAAAAATGGTTGTTTAGACATTAATATTTTCATAATAAAATAGCCTTCCTACAATATTGTGATATCCTATAAAGGAAATAACTATTTGTGGGTAAATTCAACTGATTTTTTAGTTAAGCCCACGCAAAACTCAAACTAAAGGAGTCAATCTATAACACAAATACCAATGCATGGGACTGGTAGTTGAAAAGTTGGGCCGACGGTTCATGCAAATAAAACCTGGAGAAAATTAGACTGTTCATAATAATGCTTTCCCCAAATACACAAAAATATAACTCTAATTAAATACCTTCATGTTCTGCTCTTTCTTGCTTCTTCCTGGCCCTCTCAATCTTAGTTTTGTTGGTGAATCGCTTGATTCAATGGTCATGGTATACGATGCTCTGTGTGGCAGACATGGTACATGCACACAAACACTCAGAGTACAGGGGTTGTGATTGGCCATTTGCACTCAGGTCTCTAATAGCCGAGCTGTGATTGGTCACTTAAGGAGCAGATATGACATCATCATTGCAGGAAAGCTGTCTGCTAATTGTAGCAACTTTATATCAAAATTGTGAAAATATGCCCAAAATCTGCAAATGGGAACATTCACCATTGCTCTTAGATATATGTCCATTAATCATTTATGACAAAATTAAGTACTTCCCAGATATGGACCACGGAACTGAACAATTTTGAGGCTCGGCCCATGGCCTATATCCCTTTTTTGTACATATTATTCGGTGTCAGGCTACAGTACAGGGTATCACATGCAACATAGTTCCTGTTAATAGCTCACGACGCTTCGACAGCAAAAGTCGTCTTCCTCGCTAGTGTTGCTCCACCCAGCCAGCTCATCTTAATTTGTTGTTGTTGTTTTTTTCTTCTTTTTCATAACTGTCTTCGGTCTTCTGGACTCCACTCTATTATTGCTTGTGATTTGCTTCTGATCACATGACAGACTAATAACTTTGGAAATAGAATCTATCCATTCAGTCCTTCTGTGTATGGGCTGAATTCTGTTAACTTGTATTTTGATGTGCACTATGGTAGTCCTCTGTATATTAATTAATATTTGACAGGATAACTACAAGATGAGATCTTGGGATATTTTATTTAGTCTCTCCTGGTTTAATTTCGTTCAGTGGATTTTAGAGAAGGGCAATAATTTGTGAATGATTGTTAGGGAAGAGGGCAGTATATACTTGTAGAAGGATGTTCAGCTAGTTGATACCATTCATGACTGTGACGGAATGTACTGCAGTCTGTCTATGCATTAAGAAGTTCAAGTCTACATGTATGTTACTATTACAGTGGACTACAATGTGTCATGTGCTAATAGTCTTGAGTTTTATTTAATATGCAATGTTGTCATCTAGTTGATATAATTTATGATATTGATGCAATTGATCACACTCTGCCTATGCGTTGCTTACGTCATTTAACTGTACATGTATGTGAATATTACAGTAGGTTATATTTCGTCAGTTGCAAGAGGTTATGATTTTGCTGAAAGTTCCTATTTTACGTTGTAGGAATTTAATCATCGTTTCATATGGATTACCACCAGACTTTATGTTCAACCTGTTTGTCCTTGTCTTAGGAATGTCTGAAGATATGGTGTGCTGGAAATTTTATCAATCAGGTGGATTTGCCTAATTTTGCTTTTGCTGAGATATTGCTCAAAGTCTGTAAACATTTTCTGGGGTTTTATTGTAATACCCGTTTGGTAATTTGATGATTTGTTGTTTTCCAATGACTGTTTTATAAGCAGTGGATTGTAACATGTTTTCTTTTTGCAATGTGTGGTTAATTGTTCTTTATACATTGTACATGTACCAGGCAATGTACATCACTTGTGTGGTGTTATGTTTTTATTTGCTGGTGTGTTATCAGGGTAGCACACAGTGTTTGTTTGTTTTTTGTTGTTGTTGTTGTTTTGTTGTTGTTGTTGTTTTTTTCTATAGACGATCATATTTATTTACTGATTTCTTTTCTGTTTTATATACTGCTATGAGTTTCTATTTGCTTCAAGAGGACTGGTAGGAGGATAGGAAGTGAAAAGAGATCAGGTTTTGAATATTGCTTGTGATCATCACAGTTTATTTTCTTTGGAGGTCATATCTGATTTCCTAGATAGTATTTAGAGAAATAGTTACATTTATTGTAATGTTGAAAAATATTGTATACTGCAGAGCAATGTTTAGAAATTGGTAGTACATTCTATAAACTCAATCAGACTTTAGTATCTATACCAAAGATTGTTGCAGGTTAACGGTTTGAAAAGATTTTCTGTTAATGCTTAATTGTGTGAGAAAGAATGTGCTCAGTGGAAACTGTGAAACTGATCTGATAAAAGTTGGTATTTTTATAAAGGCATTTAAGGTAAAGAGGTATCTGGAATTTTGATATTAGTATTATTGTTGCCTTGTTAATGTAGTTTTGAGTTATCAAGGGATATTACTTTATAGATTAGTCAATCTTATGTGTTTATGTATTGTAAGTTAATTGTCAGACAAACAAAATTATTTTGCAGTTTGTAGTACATGTAGTTTATATTCCCTTCAAAACAAAGATGAGGGAGCTTGATTTATTGTTTCTTTATTTTATGTATATCAATGTAATAACCCCCTTGTGACAGTTTTCGTTTATTTTAGTGGTGTTTTAAAGTGTTGCGGAGCTGTGCATGTTAAAGATCAGTAGGTATTATTGTTTTTATAATGCAAAGTAGCCGTTACAAACCAAATGGACTGGTGTGTAGTATTTACTTATAATGGCTATTGTTTTGATTCTAGTAGAGGGGTTATACATGTATAATTTTAATGATATTGTCATGTATTCCAGTGATGCTCAGTAATGCAGGGTGACACTGTTTAGCAGATGTGTTGATTTTTATCCTCTACTAATCGTGTTTTTGTGACTTGATGGTTATCATCACTTTAGTATGTAATATGTGGCCGTGTAACTCTTTCTGATTTATGCTTTTTGATTTTGTATTTAATGGGATTTAAAAGAACAAACGAGTGTCACGTAGTTTTTGCCATTTTTCAGTTTTGAGGTTAAAGAGTAGGGAAATTTTTTTATGTGATATTAAGTTTATTTTTAAAAAAATGTTATTGTTAGTATGGACTAGCCAAATTAGCCTCATGGGGGGGGGGGGGTGCTATTTATATTATCTCTCTATTATTGCTGATGGACACACATTTTTATATTTGCAATAATGGGTGTTTTATATAACTTGTTCTTATGCCGTTGCTGCATTGTAGGGCTCTTGTTTGTATCTAGTACAGTACATTGTTTTGGCAGATTTCATTAGCATATGTAGCTGGTATCGAGTTATTTGCCCGTTTTTACTATTGTCAACATACGAGTTTCGTGTTTTGGTTTTGATAGGCGTTTTGCTTTTATACGGGCTTTCCCTAGGAGTGAAAGAGGAAAAGTGAGAGGGGAAGAAAAGAAGAAGTCACGCCCATATTATGTATGGTTATTTAATGTGATGTTCGCCCTCTACGGGCAGCGATGTAAATCTGCCTCTTTGAGCCGCGATCATGGAAGCCAAGTAATTACTCGTCAAGTCGTTTGGCTATGTGACTGGCATTCTTAAAGCTCATAGACAGTCGCGGTAGAAAAAATCATACTGGCAAGAAACTTATCTAACATAGTCACATACTACTCTCCTTTTATCATAATACACATGTACGAGATTATTTAACATTCCATTCACGATTTCGAACAAATTTTAGTGTAAATATCTGTAAGAAACGCTTGGTAACAGCTTTTCACTGCCTCACGCTAGGACCATTATCCACCAGAAGGTTCCCCGCACAATAAACCCAGCGCTTCGCACTATGTGTAGCGTATTCTATACACACAGCAATCCTAATGTGAGTAGTGTGTGTGGCCGTTGTTTGAATTTACATCCCCTCTTTTTTGGGCCAGGGATTTTTATTACTTTTCACCTCTCATTCAGTAAATATTTCACTTGAGGAGGAAAAACCTTTACATTATCTTAGTTATGTTAGTACCCTGCTTTTTATTAAGTAAAATCAAAGAAATCTCACAAAAAGTTTTGAGGACCTCCCAAAACTATCTGTTACCTTTAAGTGTATTGTCTTAATTAATGGCGCAGAGATGGCTGTGCTCGCGTAGAGTTAACAGAGACGTCTGCACAAGCACCAATGATTAGTGTTTGTTGCGCGCAGTTTCACTTTGTTTTGACAACTAAGATAATGTTCCTTAACATGAAATATAACATAATTTTCAGGGGGGGGGGGGGTGGCACTAGTTTCTTCGAAGGTTGATTTTTTTCGAAGGTTCATAATTCCGAAACACAAATTTCCCATGCCTGGGGGTTCATAATTCCGAAAATGAAAAATGGTTCATAATTCCGAACATTTATTTTACGAGAAGAGAGAGAGAGAGAAAGAGAGAGACAGACAGACAGACAGACAAGGGAGAATAAGAAACAGAAAAGGAATATAAAAAGAAGAGGAGAACCAAAGAAAAAAGGTGAAGAAAAAACAATAAAAGAAAGGAAAGAAATGATAGGAAAGAAAAAAAGATATATATATATATATATATATATGTGTGTGTGTGTGTGTGTGTGTGCGTGCGTGTGTGTGTGTGTGTGTGTGTGTGTGTTTTTTTTTTTTTTTTTTTTTTTTTATATTTTCAAGAAAGGGAAATTGTGTTATTCACCAATTAGGTTTAGATATTTCCTAACGGTTTTGATAAGTATTAAACAGAAGGGAGTTCCATTGGGTTCAGGCTGTAAGGTGTTATGTTAGGTATGAGTGCTAGTTGCATGGGTGGATGCTGTGGTGCGAATAATTGTGTATATGTACAGCGTTATGTGTGTTCGGGGAATCTATGGAGTGTTTGGTGTGAATGGGAGTGTAATGTTTGGTGTGGTTTTGTTTGGCTGGTGTGTTGTGATGCCTGTTCACATTCAGATCTGTTACTCGTTGATGTTCATTTGCATTGTGGGGATATGACAAAAAGATATGGATAGGAGGTCATATTTTACTCTACTCACTCTAAATGTGAGAGGACTAAGAGATAAGACTAAAAGGATAAACATTTTTGAATTTTGTAGAAATAAAGGTAGTAACATTACATTTTTACAAGAAACTTACAGCACGGAAGAGGTAGAAGAAAAATGGAAATCAGAATGGAATGGTCCAATGTTGTTTAGTCATGGGACAAACCACAGTAAAGGTGTTTTAGTATTGATTTCTCCAAACTTAAATCTGAAAATTGAAAATGTTGTTATAGATGAAAATGGAAGATACATTGTTATGAAACTAGAATTTCAACGATCCAAGCTTCTTTTAGTTAATTGCTATTTTCCCACGAGAGATAAAGAGAAGATGCAAATTGAATTTTTAGAAGAACTGGATAACCATATTTCAAAGCTTTATAGCGCTGGAGATATACTTCTTTTAGGAGGAGATTTTAATATAATAATGGACGGAAAATTGGATTATATGGGACCAAGGAACTTTTCTAAAAATAGATTTAATGGTAAATTTGAAGACCTTCTTGATAAATATGGTTTAGAAGATATATGGAGAAAGAGGAATCCAGATAAGAAGCAATTTACATTTAGACAAAAGTGGCCCGTTGTCCTAAGTAGGTTAGACTACTGGTTTGGCTCGTCTATATTACAAAATTCTGTTAATTGTTGTGATATTTTGACATCCATTACACCAGATCATTCTGGTGTTCTGCTTCAGTTAAAGAGCTTTGTAGACACGCCCCACTTCGGTAACTCTTACTGGAAATTTAATAATAGCTTGTGCGCAGATCAAGAATTTGTGAGTGTATTTAGAGATAAAGTAGTCGAATTAAAAAATGAGTTGATTCCTAAAATAAAAGATAAATTATTGTTGTGGGATTTTCTTAAAATGAAAATGAGAGAGTTTATTAATAGTTATACAAAGAAAAAAGCAAAACTCGGGAAACTTGAAATTGAAAAAGTAGAAGAGGAAATCAGATGCTTAGAAAATCAACTTTTAGCACAACCATCCAGAAATATAATTGATGAAATTGAGGGGAAAAAAATCCAATTTGAACAAATTGTATGATTATACTCGACAAGGTTTAAAGATTCGATCAAGGGCCGTTTGGTTTGAGGAAGGAGAACAGAAGACACAATATTTTGAACAGTTACTTAAGTTTAATAAACGGAAAAGTGTGATTGGAGAATTATATGATCAAGATGAACAGGTTATTAAGGATAGGAAGAAAATATTGAAGATGATTGGATCATATTATAAAAACTTGTATTCGTTGAGTAAAACGCTTGTTGATCAAAACTCCTTATTCTTTGATGACATTCCTAAATTATGCAAAGAAAATCGAGATATTTGCGAAGGTAGAGTAACTAGTAATGAATGTTTAAGTGTTTTAAAAGAAATGAAATTTAATAAATCCCCTGGGAACGATGGTTTCACGGTTGAATTCTATTATACTTTTTGGACCTTATTGGGGGGACTCTTGGTTGAAGTTTTAAATGAAGCGTATGATAGGGGTACATTAGCAACTTCACAAAAGCAAGGTGTAATTACGTTATTAGAAAAAGAAGGTAAAAATCCATTATATGTCCAAAATTATAGACCAATCACGCTTTTAAATGTTGATTATAAAATACTCTCAAAGGTATTAGCAAAAAGATTGAAAGATGTACTAAATGAGACAATTCACAATGATCAAGTAGGTTACGTCAAAAATAGGAATATAGGAGAAGGTGTGAGATTGATAGACGATATTTTATTTCAAGCCTCTCATGAAAATATTGGATATTTGATCACGGTGGATTTCGAAAAGGCTTTTGACTCTATTTCTCATGACTTTTTATTCAAGGTTCTTAAATTATTTGGATTTGGTCATTCATTTTGTTCGTGGGTTCGTGTATTATACACAGATATTACCAGTTGTATTATGAATGGGGGGTATTCCACTGGTTATTTCAACATAAAACGAGGAGTAAGACAGGGGGATCCCCTTTCCCCATATTTGTTCTTGCTTTGTATAGAAACACTTGCTTTGGCAATAAGGAGAGACATTACCATTGAAGGAGTTCAGTTTGGAAAACATGCAATTAAACAAATATTATATGCAGATGATATATCCCTGTTTGTGAAAAATACAAATTCTATAAAACGGCTTCAATATCTTTTTGAAGAATTCGAGAAAGTAAGTGGTCTTAAGGTGAACAAAGGGAAAACGAACTTTTTGTGGATGGGCAAAGATAGTGATAGACCCCAAATTCCCTTGTTCGGAAATTTAGTCCAGCAAATTAAAATTTTAGGTGTTTATTTCTCTATGAATGTGATTATAAAAGAGGATTTGAATTTCAAAGAAATACTTAGTAAAATAAAAAGAATCTTGGGATGGTGGAAACAAAGGGATCTCACACTTATGGGTAAAATACACTTGTTAAAAACATATGCATTATCAAAATTAAATTATGTCTCGTCACTTATAGTGGTTCCGCAGTGGTTGTTTGCTGAGGTGGAAAAAATTACTTTTGAATTTTTGTGGTCAGGTAAAGACCGCATAAAAAGAAGTACAATGTATCAGGACTACTCGCATGGAGGGTTAAGAATGATGAATTTTAAATTGTTTGTAAAGGCACAGCGTTTGATGTGGCTGAAACATTTATTATATGGAGAAAGGGATGCTGGATGGAAATTGTATTTTGACTATTGTTTCAGAACAGTTGGTGGGAGATTTCTGTTCTTATGCGACTTTGACACTTCTAAATTAACATTAAAAATACCACAATTTTATTCAGAAATGCTGAAGGCTTGGCAAGATATGAGGAAATATAGATACTCTGAAGGGGAGGTTAATCCGGTTATATTTAATAATCATAATATTTGTATAAGAGGTAAAATGATCTGTGATATTGATCTATTTAATAAAGGCATACGCACTGTAAATCACATTTTTGACAATGGGCATATAAAGCCTGTGGTTTATTTTCAAAATCTTGGGATTAATGTTAATCAATTGCTCCAGATAATTGATATTGCTCATGCCATACCAACTAGTTGGAAAAATGCTACTCCTTCGGTCAAATTTATGAAAATTGATTTTGTTGACTTTAATATAAACATGAATATTGCTGGGCAGGAAACAACTTTTCAGGTAGTTAAATCTAGAACTATTTATAACTGTTTTATCAACAATTTACGTGAATCGTATAACTTAACAGTAAAGGATGGTCACAGCAATTTCAACTTTACAAATAAAGAAATATGTACTTTTTTCATCCGAGCAAGGAACACAACTCTCATTAGAAAACAAAGGGAATTTCAATTTATACTTTTACATGGAGCTATATATATAAAAGAACATTTGATGAGGTTTGGGTTTGTGAGGGACAATTATTGCTCATTTTGTTATAAGGAGATTGAGTCTTACTTTCATATATTTCTGAACTGTGCGAAAGTGAAACCGTTATGGCAATTTTGTATTGAATATTTTGGCTTGGCTGAATTAAAAGATATGAATTGGGGGGATATATACATGGGATTACCTGGTAATTCAAATAGAAATAAATGTGTAAATTCTTTGGTCATGTTTATTAAATATGCAATTTTCCATTCTAGGGCTCAAGGCCAGGTTCCTTCATCTACAAAAATACAAAAATATATAGCTGATTGTATAGAGGAAGAAAAAAATCTAGCAACGAAGGCAGGGAAGTTACATTTACACTTACAGATATGGGAAGAACTGAAAGTGAATAAGGATGTGAATGTGAGCAGGTATGATGTGTCTAGTGTTGTGCGTGTGTAAACCTTGGTATGATTGTTGGATGTTAGTGACTGTGAATGTGAATGTTGTGAAGGGGGGGGGGGGGGCGGGGGTTAAGTAGTGAAAGGGGTAACAAGGTATACCGATGAAGGGTTTATATAAAAATATGCATTATGTTACTTTTCATGAATGATCATTTTCCCCTTCTCTTGGGTAAATTGTTAAATGCACATCTTATTATTTATGATATGAATATAACATGAAGAATTGTATTTCATTTAATTATACCGTAATTATACATTTTTGTTTACCCCTTTATTCATTTAAAGGAGATCTTTATATGAACTAGGAAAATAACAAAAAAGAAAAGAACATTAACATATTTTGAATGAAAGATCATTTGCATTGAATATTATACATAGGGAGGGGGTATAGGGCGTACGTTAGTGTTTGTCAATATATTATTTACTTAGTGATTTCATTCCAACATTCTTCCATGCTTGTCTTGTGAATAATTTAACACTATGGTATGAAAACGAAATGAAGATTTGTATTTGTTTGAAATTATTTACATTTATTTTATGTAATGATCTATTTTGAATGAAATCTCTAATAAAATATTTTGAAAAACAAAAAGTGTGTGTGTATGTGTGTGTGTATGTATACAGCCATACCTCTACTTTAAAGTAATAGGATTAAAAGAAGGTAAATTAAAGCATACAGTGATAACGTGAAAAGTAATGTCATGTGTTTCAAATTGATTAAACACCCATTTCATGATAGCTTGCTCCGACCGCATAATTAGTTGCGAAAGTGTTATTATTTTTGAAATGCGAACCTCTGGAGAAAATATCTCTTTCATTACTAGTGTAAACGATTCTCTTTTATCTTTGTTTATGTCGTTTCGGTTTCAAATCAATGTTCTCGCTAAGATTGATTAAACTATCTCACCATAGAAATCTGGAGCCGGCGCTGTAAAAGTGAAATGAAAAGGAATAATGATGAAAAATACAATAATAAGGATGGCATTAATGATATTAATAATATGAAGATCCCATAAGGAAACGATGGGTACTTGAACCATGCAATATAGAACTGAACAAGACCATAATCCATGTTTATTATTAATATGCATGTTTGAAAGATATATATGAACCTAATAGATGGAGACTCACATGTACATTCAAAACATTTGCTTTTCAGTAATACGCCCGACATGCTGAAGCATTAAACAGAATCTTAAAACAGGCTCTTAACCCTTTCAGGACAACTGACCACATTTTGTGGTTTGGCCCAATAACTTTTGATTTAGAGCCTTAAAAAATATACCAGATGCATGAGTAGAAAGAGCAAAAAATTCTGCACATACTGTGTCCATTTTTGTTGCATAATGATATTGCGTTTGATGCCAGGAATTTTAAAAAGGAGAATAAGATTGAACATCCTTAAATTGGCAACACATTGAGAGGTTCAAAATCATTGTTTTTTGTCCAAATTGGCAACTTTTTCAACTTTTCAACAAAGTTCCTAACCATGTATATTATTTTTCAAGACATTACATCTTATTAGAACCACGTAGCACTAAAAGAAAAATATTATTGTTGCCAATTTGCAGAACAAAATGTGATCAATTGAGCTCTTAAATAATTCCTGTCCTGAAAGGGTTAACATGCTCAACTGAAACATTTCTTTTCGCAGGCATGCATTGCTCGTGTTCAGATTGTATGGTTTTGTAAACGCACTTCCTTCTGTGCTTATGACAGGGCATTGTCTTATTATCAGTCTGATTGTTTACACTGAAAAACCAAAACACCAAACAAAACAAACAAACAAATAAAAAAAAAAACACACTCACAAAAAAAACAAAAAAAAAAAAAAAAAAAACAGGTTGTTAACCTAACATCACATCGGTATCTATATAATTTATTAGTATGTATGACAACGCCAAATTAGTATAAAAACAAAACTAGCATCACATTAAATTATTATTAAAATAATTCCATTGCTTTTGTTTAGAGGTTGATGTTGCTTAAACAATGTTTAGTGTTGAGGTGCAAACCAGTGGCGTAGCCAGGATTTTTACAAGGGGGAGGGGGGCAAATTTTGTAAATTGTCAAATTCTGTTATTTTTTTTCTTCTCGCCAGCCATCCAAAAGTCGCTCAATGGGGGAGGGGGGGGGGGGGTTAAGTGTTTTCCTCCATAATTCTCTGACAAGCAACAACAAAAACAAAAACAAAAACAAAAACAAAAACAAAAACAAAATCGCCGGGTCCCCCCCCCCCCCCCCGCCACTGCCCTACAACCTTTTTTTTTTTTTTTTTTGGTCAAAAGTTTTTCGGGGGGGGGGGCAGTCTGCCCCTGCCCCCCCCCCCCCCCCCGGATACGCTAGTGGTGCAGACATATATAGATACAGAAGTGATGTGAAATCAAAACCATGGTTATGGCAGTTTAGGTTCATAGATTCAACTCACGTGCAGTTGATGCCTTTGTCACCCAGGTCATTTGCATAACACCTTCTACCTTCAGGATTAAGGAGTACCAAGAATATGGCACCAGTCCTTTCAGCGTCACATTGGTTCCAGAAAAATTGGTAACCCTCTCACAGGGTGTTGTGTCCGCAACATACGACAAGCTTTTCGTTCTGTTCAGACAGTAACTGAGGGATATATTTTCTGATTGCCAGGCTTCGAGGTCCACTTGCCAAACAACGAATAGTGATGATGATGTAGTTTGTTCTTGGTCTACAGTCAACATGGAAGGTCCACCTTGATGGATACATCCAACAGAATAGATTAAATATATAACAAGTGAAATAAGATCTCACAACATCAATGTAAAGTGTCATCGACAACGTGTGGCCAAATTCCTAAAAAAAAGAAAAAGAAATATGTAATAATGTGTTGTTTGATGTAAAGTTTAGCAAACGGCATAATAATCATTAGGCATAAGGATTATTTCCAATTTTTGCATTTTGTTATTCTTCCATATCGAATAAGAATATTGGTAACATTGCAATCACGATGGAAGTGATAGAATCTTCAAGAAAATGCTATCTTTTCTAATGCTATGACAAAATGAAGTGCCCATTACTTCAAATAAGACACCTTTGTATCATCATTACTTTAAAACTTTAGAAAGTTTGGGATGGGTGAGGCGATAGGGCCTATGTTGCATAGAGAGCTCACTTGTTGCTATGACTAGTCTTGTGGTAGCGTTCTGCTCTGGCCACAACGATCGCCCGCCATGCTGTACGACCGAACACGTCAGTTCAAATTCATCACCCCGCCTGCGCGTCGGAATGAATGTCAGTGAACTGACAGCGTTGAAGCGATGGTTCTCGTTCAATGTGGTGTGAATGGACGCGTTCAGTGTGACCTCCGATGAACCGAGATACCAGTGAATAGTCGGAGCAGGGTAGGCGTTATCGGCTGTGCATGTTACGTCTGTCTGTTTCCCTTCAATTGCAAATTTACTGCCCGTGATATGAGGTGCATCAGAGGGTCCTGGAAAGAAACCAAATTAAAGATATTTGAAACAACATCTGTTTCTTATTTTTAATATCTTATAAATGACATTAAAGCTCTTTTGATGGATATATGGATCCGGCTAACTCGGCACTAGGGCGAACTCTCGCCCCTGGCGGAAAATCGCTGCCGAGTGAGCCCAGAGAGTTGAATTAATCGCAAAGGCTTGTGTTGAATTTCGCATTAATTACACATTTCAGAACACTTAAATTCAAAATTATTTGATATCAATGTGTAAAATGATTAGCAAAGAAGGAATTTTGAAAATTTCAAGAAGTTAAATTATACAAAACATTAAATTTAAGGCTAAAACACGGTACGGTGCGTAGCGTGGACTTCAACTCTTGAAACATAGTCACCGCGCAGTGCCGAGTTCGCCCTAGTGCCGAGTTAGCCTGACCCCGGATATATCACCAGTGGTTGTCACCTTAACAGTATCAACCAGCTTGCTTGCTTTGCCTGCTCGCAATTCAGAAAGTGGAAAATTAATATTCGGGGAAGAAACAATTCTGCCTGTGTATTCTTGGAGTTTCAAGGGTACATTTTTTTTTTTTTTTTTTTTTTTTTTTTTTTGGGGGGGGGGGGGGGGCTTTTTGATTCCTTGAATTGGAACATACCATTAACTGCAAGCCGCACTTCTTTTGAGTCAGAAGTCGGCTTGCTATTGAATGTGAAGTTTGCCTGACATCGGATAACTTCCCAATGGTGCCATTTCCGAGGAACAATCACCACACTGCTTACGGTGTCGTATGTAGTCCCATCCGCTGCAAATGACGTTTCTTCCGAAGTCACATTCTCCATAACACGTTGTTCACCTAGAAACCACGCGATTGTGGCAGGAGGACGTGATCCACGACTAATGCACGTAAACGATGTGGCCATCCCCTCGGATAGGAATGAAATCGTAGTTCCATTTCCGTCCGTGCGGTTATCCACTGCTGTTCTGAATTCAAGTACTGGTCTACCCAATGCAACTGAAAAGGTAAAATAAAAAGCAATATGTGACTGAGGTGATGGACTAAAAGGTGTTGACAAATGATTGAATAATTTTTTTGAAGAGGTTAGAGGATAGAATAGCGTAATGCGACAAAAATCAACCTACTGAATCTAAAAGATCATGATATCTGATAAATGTCGAAGGAGATAAATATAGATTAATTTTTTTTTTATCTTCAAAATTATGGATTCACCTGTGACATAATATGGGGGCGTATTATTATCTCAAAATAATCGCTTTGAAACAACTGCATTATCGAGATAAAACATGTTAAGTGTCACCGTCTAAGAATTTATCAGTCACAGTCAGATATATGATGTAATCCCCCCTGATTTACTCATCTGAATGAAAATGGGAATTTCGAAAGGAAAACGGAGTAACAGATAGCACCGATATAATGTTGTCCTCTTTTAGCTTTCAAAGCGTATTCCAAAAAAAAAAAGACTTCTACATGCACCAACAGACCAAGAAAAGCACATTTCATTTTCTTGAAATCCATGAACTTCAGGAACACTGTGTCTCAATTAAGTATGAATATCCTATTACCTTTACTGAAAAAAAAACAACTGATGTCATAGAATATAAGTCATTAATGCTACGTTGGAAGAGTATTTTACGGCTCTGTTAGCAAACTCATTTTATTTTTATCGATACTTACCCGCTTTGCGTACTGAAATTTCCAAGATGTTGGACGAAAATATGCCGCCTTGAGTAATAAGTGCACATTGGTAGTTGCCACTGTCTCCTAGAATCAACTGGTTGATTGTCATGCTACCATGAGAAATCCCATCAGCTGTAAACCCGAACCTACTGTCAGGTATAGTCATGACAGGTGTAATGCAGTCACTGCTGCAAGTTTGGTGCGCAAATCGGACATCATCTTTTAACCATCTGATCCTAGCGAATGGACCCAGATCGTGTCGGTAATATCTGGTGCAGTTGAGCGTAACCGATTCTCCGACTACAAGGGCATCCTTCCTTTCAGTCGACAGTATTGCTGTGAAAGGACATCAAGAATGATAGCATAGATGGAACCTCAGAAAATGAAAGGCTGTGGAACGGTACGATTCTATTTTCTTCACAAGTTAATTGATAAAAATGAGAAATATTTTCCCCCAAGTATCAAACAACCGTTACGTCTATACAGCAAAGGTCGAGGCAGCCGTAAGCATGAATAATAATAATAACAATAATAATACTAATAATAATGATAATAATAGTAATAATAATAATATTAATAATAATAGTAATAATAATGATAATAATAGTAATAATAATAGTAATAATAATAATAATAATAATAATAATAATAATAATGATAATAATAATAATAATGATAATAATAATAATAATATCATTAATAATAATAATAATAATAATAATAATAATAATAATAATAACAATAATAATTGTAAATTTATACTGCGCAATTTCGATACAAATATACTCAACTGCGCATAACAAAAACAAAAGCAGAAATGAAAATAGTGATAAAATGTATTTATATACTTTTGAATGGCCTTGTGTAGGATCAAGGGTATATCGCACGAGCTATGAACATACTTCATGAGTCGGCACTACGAGTGAAATATTTTCAAAGCGAGTGCGATATACCCTTGTCATTCAATACTTTTTTTGTTAAAAATAACGTGAAAGGAACATGGAATGTTATTAATAATATTTTGAAAAACAAAAAGAAAAATCAATGTCCATCTCTTTTAAAAGATAACATTTGTAGTGTGGATCCTAAGGAAGTTTTATTGTTATTAAATCAGTACTTTGTTTCTATTGGTGAGGATATTTCTGATAACATCCCTCCTTGTAATAATAACCCATCAGACTTTTTAAATTGTGACTTTCCAAATTCATTTTTTGACGTGTATAACAGAAGCTGATGTAATCAATGCTGTATTGGGTTTAAAAGATGGAAAGAGCCCAGGACATGAGGAAGTTGATAGTCAGATTCAGAAAAAAGCCAGTGCACATAATAGCTCCATAACTGACAAAGATATTTAATATATCTATACAAAGTTGATGTTTTCCAGAATTTTTAAAAATTGCTATAGTATTTCCTTTATATAAAAAGGGAGAGAAGAATTTGTGTACAAATTACCGTCCAGTTTCCCTTTTGTCTATTTTTTCAAAAGTATTTCAAAAAATTGTATATGCAAAATTAATGTCTTTTATATTTAAAAATAATATTTTATACAATGAATAACTGGGGTTTCAGTCTGGACATTCTACATGCATGGCTTCATTGGAATTTATTGAAAATCTTAATACAGCATTTGAAAGTAAGAACATCAGATTAGGTATATTTTTGGATTTGTCAAAAGCATTTGACTCAATGAACCATGGTATTCTTTTAAATAAGTTGTATCATTATGGTATAAGAGGTGTATTTTAAGAATGGATTAGGAGTTATTTAAGTAATAGAAAACAATTTGTGTGTATTGAAGGCATAAACTCCCAGTTATTATCAATAACTACAGGTGTACCACAGGGATCAAATTTAAGACCCTTATTTTTTTATTATATATCAATGATATGCAATATGTTAGTCATGAGATTTGCCCTATAATATTTGCAGACGACCCAAAAAAATTTTTTTTATGTCCGTTAAAAATATTTTTGAGTTAAATTCTATTTTAAATGTAGAATTACCTAAAGTTGAAAGTGTTTTATAGTCAATAAACTCGTAATTAATTCTATATAAAAAAAAGTAATTACATGATATTTAAGACAACAAATAAGAAACTTTTAGATAACTTATATGATATTCATTTGAATAACTAGAATATATTACAAGTTTCAAGTACTAATTTTCTTGGAATCACTCTGGACGAAAATCTTACTTGGGCTGCTCATATAAATGGTATACTTGAAAAGATTTCTTGTGCTATTGGAGTTATATTTAAATTAAGGCATTTTATACCTCTAAGCATTTCATTATACATTTATAATGCTACAATCTTGCCTCATTTATCTTATTGTACAATGACATGGGGCCACTGTGCAAAAATATTTTTGAATAGAGTTTTTATTCTACAGAAAAGAGCGCTGCGTACAATTACTAATTCCCATCCCAGAACACCATCAGAACTACCTTTTTATACATTAAGGATACTTACAGTTTTTGATATAAATATAATTTACAAATAGCATCTTTCATGTATATGTTTGAGCATACGTTGTTGCCCTCTATATTCGATAATTATTTCAAAGTAACAGGAAATGTACATTCATATCTAACTAGACAAACAGATGGTTTATATATGAGACTTCACGGAAATCAGTAAAATATACTGGTGTTTTAATATGGAACAAAATACCAAAGGAAATCAGTAAAATATACTGGTGTTTTAATATGGAACAAAATACCAAAGGAAATCAAAAATTGCCCATCGCATGCCTGTTTTTTATATATATATATATATATATATATATATATATATATATATATATATATAATAGATGCTTACAAACTTTAATACATTATAATGAGATAAATTGCCTGATCTACCATCCATACCTGTACATGTATCTCTTAATACCTTCTTTCTCTTAAAATTATCATGTTTACTATTATGGTATCGGGAGCCCAGACCTTGAAAGGTCATTGGCCTATGCTGGCTCCCCGTGCTATATTTGATATGTAAATGAGAATTGGAAATAAATGAAATGGAATGAAATGAAATCAAATGAAATTGATATTGATTGTATGAAACCTACTACCTCATTTACACCATTACATTCTTTTGTAATTGTATTAATTTGCACATTACACAGACGGTCATCTAGGTTCTTTGGCGCAAACCATGAGACTTTTGTCTGATGTAAAGGTGTCCTGAAATAGGTGACTTTTTAGAAGGTTTTTGAATATGTCAATTGAAGGTGCATACTTAATATTGAGGGAGGGAGATCATTCCAAAGTTTGGGTGCAGCACATACAAAAGCACGGTCTCCTAGGGTAATCATTAAGGAGTTTTCGAATTTGTCAACGTGAACGCCGTTCTAGATCCTCCCAGAAATGGACTGCTTTGTGTTAACTGCATACAAAGTAGGTGAAGCGAGGCACCGCGCTTTGTGCAAGAACGGCTCACCCGTCCACTGGCTTGAGGACGGGTGAGCCGGTTAGTGGTGGTGGGTGGGGAGGGAGGGGGGGGGGCGAGGGGGCCTCCTCTTCTCTAAATGATAAGTGAATGTACTATCTCGGTATCTCCAGTCAAACAGCCCTGCCTCAGCACTTTCAAAAGCTGCTAAATATCTTCAGGTGCATATACTTACGATGTCGTTCTTGCGTTTGTAGAGACGCATGAATGAGGCTTAGAGCGACGAATAAGAAGACAGAGATCTCCATCTTCTTTCGAAAAACTTTGACCCAAGTAATTATTTCTCTTCTTCCTCGATATGACATTTACTTGTGTGTTCTGGACGTTGGTAATAATCTCTGACTTCTCCAGACTGAACATTAAACTGCTATATTTCACTATAGCCATCAAAGTAGATGCGGCAGATGTGTGAATAACTATATTCACAATAATACTTGAGGCGAAAGGAAAACTAAGAGACGTTGAAGTGTGCTCGATTCAAGGGTACGTTTGTTATTTGAATAAAACAAGAAATCACCATTCTAAACTTTAAAAGGCAAGACTTACAGCGTAAAATACTAACAATAATGATGCTGCCTTTATTTACAAGAAAGACAACTTTAATCCTGACGAATATGTATATACAAATACAAGATAAATGTACCTATACACGGGTACAAAACATAAATTAGATATGCAAGTGGACTACTACTGTTGAACATGACTGGCTGTCTTGTGTATTATGTTATACAATTTTGTTGTAGAGCCCATGAAGGCTAAAATATATATTATGCCGAACATATCATGGACTCTCAATACATGCATTTTTATCATTCTTCGATATTTTTTAATGTAACCATGGTAAGAGTGAAGGAAAGAAACTTAGACAAAAACGTCATGACTGGACTATTCATGGACTGTCATTGAAACTCCTGTCTGGATGAAATTAGAAACACAATGCAGGATGGGGGGGGGGGGGGGGGGTGAGCAGATACGAAAGTAATCTACACTCGCTCTAAGTAAACACACTATAAAGCTATTATTCTTTCTCCACTGGATAACTAGAAGGTTTTAATATCTCAATATCAGACCAAGTCCAGAAAAGAAAAGAAAGAAAGAAGAAATTTTTTTTTAAAAATTAAGCGTCATAAAATGGCTACCCAAAGAGAAACAACCCACATGTTCCACATTTTCTGGAAGAACAAGACATTATTTCCTTTTATTAGAGAGCTGTATATAGCTTCGTAACTATTCAAAATTTACAGGATTCGTAGCATTGAATCGTTTGGAGGAAGCAAAATATATTTGCTCTACGGTTAGGGCTATGAGCTAGTTCGTAATTACAATTTGCGCATGTGGAGATAAAGGTCATTTGTACTCGGTACAAATGACCCCCCCCCCCCCCCCTATACGCTTTCATAGCGTGCGCACCATGTTGCGCTCACCAGTATGATTTTACGTGTTAAACAAGTAGCGAATCCACCAAAACAGATGCGCGTGTGCGTACAAAATGGGGTCATATCAGGGTCATTTGTACCATGTATTAATTACGAACCGGCTTATTCATGTATAATCTCTTAAAGAGTACAATGGTAATGTAAGAACTGTCTTTGATGAACGAACTATAAAGGACAACATACGTGGCGTTGTTATAGTGGCATTCAAGGAAACATTGATACCAGTGGCGGATCCAGGGGGGGGGGGGCTCCCCTGGGCCCAAAAAGGGGCTGAAAAAAATGCTGAGGACCTTTTTTTTTTTTTTTTGCTTGTCAGGGATTTTTTGAGTTAAAAAGAGGCCCAAAAATGCTGAGGACCCTTTTTTTTTTTTTTTTTTTTTTGCTTGTCCAATTTTTTTTTAAATATTGAGCCCCCTCCCTCAAGAAATCCTGGATCCGCCACTGATTGATACACATCATATCTGGTAACAAAATGGGTAATAGAGCTATGTTGTGCAAGTATATAGCAAAACGATGGAGGTGTCATATTTTGATTACACACTGAAACTGAATGCTAATAGGCGAAACAAGTTTACAAATGGTTATCGTCCCGCACGGAAATTCGAAGCTGAAAGCTAAAAGAATATTTAAAAATAAAAATTGTAAATGCATTATTGATTAATTATAATGAAACCAACTACAATAACAACAACAACAATAATAATAATGATAATAATAATAATGATAAAATACTAATAATGATAATTATAATAATAACTGCAATAATGATAATAATTAAGAACACTACTACTACTACTACTACTACTACTACTACTATTACTTCTACTTCTGCTACTACTACTACTACTACTACTACTACTATTACTACTACTACTACTACTACTTCTACTACTACTACTACTACTACTACTATTACTACTACTACTACTACTATTACTATTACTACTACTATGTACTACTACTACTACTACTACTACTACTACTGCTACTAACAATATAACATGGAGATGCATGTGCTTATTGTATTCGAAGATGGCGCTGTCCATTTGCTTTCCACAGAGTTTGGCCAACTCTGCTCCAGTAGGTAATGACATGGGGCATGTTACTTTGTTGGCAAGCATATATGACAAAAGACTATGTTTCATGCTGTACCCAACAGAGTTGTATGGATGGATTTGGCTTTCCGTGATAACTCGAAATTGTCAACCTGACATTTAAAAAAATAAAAAAATTAAAGCTATGGTAGCTGGACATTTTCATTTTATTTTAAGTATTCGCCCATCTATTGTAGTGCACAGTAATACTCTGTAATTTATTGACGTGTTGTTATGAAACTAACTTACATTTTTTTTTTCAGTTTTCAGACAAACATGCCAGACCTTCAACTTTGAGATGCAGAATTTTGACGAACCTAATATCAAACTTATATCTTCCATACCTGGAAGTTACCCTGAGAGAATGCAGATTAATTAGGAAGTGGGATGACCTGCACGTAGGCAGGTCCTATACGGAAGTCAAAAGAGGAGTATGTCAAGGATGTGTACTGTCCCCATCCTTGTTCAGTCTCTGCACGGAGTTGATATTCAGGGAATAACAAATATGAAGGATGTTAGTGTTGGAGGTATAAACATTAACAATTTGCGCTATGCTGATGACACTGTATTGTGTGCAGAGAATGAAGAAGATCTGCAACAATTATTGGAAGCTGTAAAAGTCAAAAGTGAAGAGCTTGGCCTTTTTTTTTTTTTTTTTTTTTTTGGATTTGATTTGATTTGATTTTGATTTGATTTGATTTGTTTCCACGATCGGTTTACATTTGTACATGAGAAAGCAAAATATAAGTATATAAATCAAATGGCATAATACAAAGGATAATACATAATAACAGCTCAGTATAATAAACATCTTCCAGTAGAGGTAATAAACGCATACAGCATATACACTTGTGGGGGAATGTTAAGAAAACTAAGTTTATGGTTTTTAGTAAGGCAAATAAAAAGCCTAGACTCTTTTTGGAATTAGATGGCCATACCATTGAGCAGGTCAATAATTACATCTACATAGGACAAAATATCACAGATGATGCCAGATGCGAGGCAGACATCATAAAAAGAGTCGAAATTGCACGGAATACGTTCCTGGTAATGAAAGACTTATTTACAGCAAGGAAGGTAAAATTTGCACTCAGAATGAGACTTATTAATTGCTATGTCTGGTCTGCTCTGTTGTATGGAGCAGAAACATGGGCAGTAGCTTAGACTATGGAAAAGAAAATTATATCATTTAAAATGTGAATATACAGGAAAATGATGAGAATATCATGGATGTCACTAGAAATTGCTCTGAATAAGAAAATGCAGACGACCCAAAAAATTACTACTACAATGCAACAATTGTTGGTTTCAAAATAACAATAAATTATCAATGATTATTTATTAGATTAATTATTTACATCAAGATTTGCAAAATGAATATATATACCTTGTATATCAAGCAGTAATTACATGAAAAGAATAAATTAAATAGTCAAAACCTCCCGTTTTAAAAGAGTTAAGTTTTTAATAAACTATGAGGGTTCAGCACATTACTTGGAGGTGAGTATGAGTTCGTGATTGCGTTATGATCGTCTTTAATATGGAGATTACAGCTGCGTGGTTTAACTTCGATGTCACTAGTTGCGATGAGTGGATTCGGGTAGTTCGACGCGTCAGAGTCTTTCTGGATTACGAGATGGAGAATTGTACCACTGGGCTGGTACACGGATACCTCTACTGGCACTAGCATAGATGCGTCATGCAATTACTAAGGATGCTGCTGGTGCATCAAGTACAAATTCCCAAGGGTAGGATACATCCAGGGTAGGATAATACCATGGTAGGATGCGACTGTATTAAGAAATTAATAAACAAGACATCCTCTAATCTTTTTGCCTAAACAACTATCATGGCTAAAATCAATTAAATTTATACCTAATAAACATTAAATCTCCAACAACTAGATAAAGAACCATCTTTCCTTATTAAACAGCATAAACATCACAATAATTATTCCAATTCATCATTCGATAGATCTTACACGAGCCCAAGATTAACATACAAATGCTAGCAGTAAATATAAATTCAATCATTCGCTAGTCTTTTATCACAATTTTTCTGAGAACAAGATATTTACATTAATCATCAAATTCAACAATACTTTTGAAAAACATCTTCATTTGGGTTTGGCTTTGTTTCAAACTCGAAAAAAAATATATAGTTTACGATAATTCAAGATATCATTACAGTTTGAGCTTGAACGAAAAATTTCTAGATAGTGCAAGTATAAACATCAAAATATCATATTACAACTCTCTTTCTAGTCTTCTTCTTCTTCTTCTTCTTCTTCTTCTTCTTCTTCTTCTTCTTCTTCTTCTTCTTCTTCTTCTTCTTCTTATCTCTTCTCATCCTTCCTCTCTTGCTGTTTACAATGAAACGTATAATTCAAAACTTACGTCTATGTCTTCCTTAACTTGTTCCTGGTCCGGTCTTGACTGTGGTGTCGCCTCGGCGTTCTGTATCACGGCCTGATAGTCTGATTCTACAAATCAAATCTTCCCCTAAAAATGAACCTGACGAAGCATCGGGGATCCCTGGCCTCTAACACCTCTCTTGACAGACACTCTCGTCTCGGACCCTCACGGTGAACCTCTCTCAAACGGTTCCTGATATCCTCTCCCTCCTCTCTTTCGCTTCCTCACAAAGTAAACCTCAATCTTACACCACACCCACAATACCAACCAATCACGCTTTCACTTTTCTCTAACTTATTATTGTTTCCTAGCAACACTCTCTCACTGCTTGATCGCACACCGGTGCTTGCACGCAGTCCTCATGCAAGGCACGCATTGATTGCTTAATTGCAGGTGTAAATTTCAATGAGTATACAAATCAACAAATGAGTAAGCAAGAAAAACATTTCAAACACTTGAGATCTTTACATGCTCTGTGAGACAATTTTAAAGACAGCTCGTTAGGGTCGCGAACCTAGAATTCTCAAGAAAAGTCAAAAGAAAGAATTTCAAGTTAATTAACAAGGAGGAAATAAATATTGGCAATCTCGTGACAATGGAAACAGATGAAAACTAACAAAGAAATATTGCGCATGGCAGGGCGTAAACAACCTACCCTGATAGGACTCGTTAAGGAAAGGAAGGTAAAATACTTTGGTCACATCAAAAGACATCAGAGTCTCTTGAAAGATATACTGGAAGGGAGAGTAGAAGGTACTGGACCAAGAGGGAAGCCTAGAACCAACTGGGAAGAGAATATTAAGACTTGGAGTGGAAAAAACATTGCAAGAGTGTACTAGAATGCCACAGAAGAGAGATGTTGGAAAAATGTTGTAATCAACCTCCGAACCCGGAGAAGATACAACGATAGTTAGATAGCATTAGGCATATAATAGAGATAGGTCTGTATAAATGAGAAACACAATCGAAAAGACTTTAAAGAAATCAGCCGAAAGGCGATTTCTTGGTGCACTTCATAATCAATTGAAATGTGTGGACAGGTCTGGCATAATGTTTATCTATCTACGTTTATAGAACGTTGATGGTGGTGATAGAAAGTCGGAGGCTTGCAATCGCATTTTAGCTCGCCAGCCATTAACATAATTTGGGATAATTGTTTTGGAAAGTACCCCATTATCCACGCTATCTGCCTGTCTCCGAAGCTGGCTTGGAACCGATAGCTTGGCGCCATTTTTCTTCAAGAGCGAAAATGAATGTTATTCATGGGGTATGCATGTCGGTGGCAGTCTGAGTCATTCACTTAGGCAGTGAAATTGCCAGTGAGTCTACCGACATGGGCAAACAGCAAATAGAGATGAAATGAGGGGTAAGGAGGGGGAAAAAAATCATACCAGCGGGGGACGGTGAGGAGAGTAAGAGAGCGATTGGGAGGGAGGGAAAGTTAGGGATGAGAGCAGGATGGAGAGGAAACAATAATGCAGAAAGAGAGAGAGAGAGAAAGAGAAAGAGAGAGAGAGAGAGAGAGAGAGAAGAGAGATAACTTTCTAACAATTCATCGACTATACTTCGAGATTTATAGGAGACGTTGAAACTCCTTCCTTTCATGACAACTAAACTATAGAAGCTAGGGGAGTAGAGTGAAAAGTTTTAGCCTCATTAGACGCGAGATGCCTTCCCAGGCTGATGCCCTCAGTCTTTGACAATGTATTTTATTGAACTTTAAGAGAACCCCTTGAAGTACAGTACGAAAGTGACTGATCTGCGAATGATGTATGGATCCAGTTTCATGAGGATGGTTCTTCAGATAACTGATTCATTCACTTCAGCTCACATCATGCACACGGAGCATGACAGACACTCACGGCATTGCCAGGGGACACTCCAGAAACCCATTCAACAACTATCACTCTGACTGCAACGAAACAATTCTTCAGCTGCCATTAAATGGATCATTTCTTAGACTTAAGAGAAGGTTGAGTCCTGGGCCCTGTATCGCAAAACTTGTTATCAATCAGTGGCTCAAATCCATTTTTTTACCTGTCCGAAATGTCTGAAATTATTTTCTGACAACCGCCCCCCCCAAAAAAAAAAAGAAGAAAAGAAGGTTATCACATTTCTTCGTCTAGTTTTCCTCCAAAATTCTCTGACAAGCAAAAAAAGAAAGAAAGAAAAAAAAAAAGGTTATTAAAAAAGGTGTGTGTGTGTGTGGGGGGGGGGGGAATTTGCGCCCATGTTATCAATAACAAGTGGGAAAATTCTATCTTAAATTCACTCTCAGCTTATTACATGAAATGATTTCAGTAGCTTATATCAGTTATTGTAACTTATTATTGATAACAAGGTTTATAAAACAGGGCCCTGGTAAATACTGACAAATAATCTTGAAACTTTTTATTTTCTTTCATTATACTTTTGTGGAAGAAAATCATTGTAATAATGCCTTATGAAAAGGATATCGCAAGAGCCCTCATAATCCCAAAAGAACTAGAAATAGTTTACAACTTTCGACGAAATTCTAGCACCACATACATGTACTGATGTAGTCTAATGTACCCATAAAATTTTACACATTTCTCCATTTTCAAACAGAATAATCTAAGCAGACCAAGTGCTCTTTCATTTAGCGATTACACAAGACGTGCATCAAAGCTACTTGCAAAGGCAAGCGCGAATATGAACGTGATTTTTGTGTGTGTCTACATAATGCCTTTCAGTTGTATCATAAAACATGTAAAAGGCGTTTTATGTCATACACACCCTTCATTGACAGTGATGTACT
Organism: Heliocidaris tuberculata; assembly: GCA_025618425.1. Lineage (NCBI taxonomy): Eukaryota > Metazoa > Echinodermata > Echinoidea > Camarodonta > Echinometridae > Heliocidaris > Heliocidaris tuberculata. Next base: position 19,862,584 of record CM046833.1, read on the forward strand.
CTAGACTGCATAATGTAGAGACTAATTCTAAAATGGAACGAAGCATTACCTATGGAAGATCTACGATATTCATTAATGTTCATTTTGTGTGCTGTATTAATGTGTAAGAACCTCGAGTGCATAATTAAATGGCAATTAAATGCATTTGAAACTCTGCTCAAAATGTTTTCATGATTCGGAACGTATACTGGCTTTTTAGGCTTGTCGCTATTTTTGTTTTTGTTTTTGTTCCCAGCTATATTTTTGTTGATTCTCTCATTAATATTGCCATCACCCAGCGAGGATGGAACCCATGACCTCTCGTATGCCAGAGTCAAGAGCCTTAACCGATATACTGCAGTGCTCCCACTTGTTTCTCTGTACTACATTTCTGCTATAATCTATACCATTAAAAAAAATATATATCAAAGCAACGGTCTACAGACCAATGACTAAATAACTCTGAGGTAATTGGTGATTGGGATGTATTCGTGGTGTGAAGTATCAAGACAGGATCTGTATTTCTTACAAATTTGATTATGTATATATATTTATTTTTTTTTAGGAGGAGGGGGGGGGGGAATACTCTTGCCTCTCATTCCCCCCCCCCCCCTCTCTCTCTGTCTCTTGACATGTTGTTCCGGCTTCGCTCTAGGTAGTTGTACATTTTTTTGTGAAAGAGTTTTAAAAAAAAATCCTTTGTTATTTTGTGTTCAAAGAAACAACCATGTCAGAATAACAGAGAAGATGCAGAAAGAATAAGAGAGAGAGAGAGAGAGAGAGAGAGATAGAGAGAATGAAAAGAGAGGGAGAGGAAGATGGAGAGAGAGAGAGAGAGAGAGAGAGAGAGCAATACTGTCCGCCCTATCTGATTAAAAATTGAATAATGACTGATCCCTAGACTACGGGAAATGGGAGAAACCTAATGACACAACCCTGAATTCATAATGCATCAAGATGCGCTCCACCATCTAGCGTCATCATTGGGATGAGGCTGTCTTGACTGAATGTATCTCGGTTTACACGTAAGTTTGAATATTCTTTCAAATACGATACGTTTAATGTGTTGATGGGTAACTTATCCTCTCAGATTCACTGATCACGACCTTCTCTCCATTCTGTTACTACGGACACAACTACACGTACATACATGTACATCTTTTGCATTGCAGGCATGCATGGTCAGATTAAATGCACCCATAGATCTACATGTACAGAAGTACGAGGTTATTACGGATTGTGTCTATGTGCTCCGACTTAATACTTGACACAAGTCCAGACCGAAAGATAAATAAGAGTGCTCCAAGGGTATTAATCTAAGCTGGTCATAGGTTCATTGAGAGACATTTCTATTTTTTCTTGGGACACACACATACTTACCCAGTAGTAAATGTAGTTTCAAACTGGAATAGTGAGTATGATAGTGAAATGGTTGCATTATTACCGAGTAGGCAGATGAATGAGAAATGGATGATGGGTGCCACTGGGTGGGATATGGCACAGATTAGAATAGTCAGGGGGAATGATAGAGAAATGGGGAATATGTGCGGTTGGGGCAAGGGCACAATCGATAATAAGAAGAATGAAAATAAGATTGTTCTAGAGCTCTGTGGGGGTGCCAAGGAACATAAAGCTCATACACGGGCATAGAGACGCTACGGCAGAGATATGCACTACAAAAACACCGTAGTAGTATTATTATTACTATACCCACATATACACACACACACATACTTGTGCGTGCATCCTAACCGATGACATCTTTTACAACCTAGAATTTGACCGCATAACCGATGACCTGTGTGTGTAGAATTCAACCGCATAACCGATGACCCGTCTGAAATGTTACTATACAACCGACGACTTGTTAGTGTAACACTAACTGATGACCTACCCCTATATGCAAAAGCATGTAATTTGGGTCTATCTGCGCAGGTCTGCCAACCGATGACGTCATCGGTTCGCTGTGTGTCATCGGTCCGAATGTAAAGTTCATGCCTATGTCATCGCTTTAAATGGGCGCACACGCACACACAGCCACGCTCCCCAGTCAGTGGGCCCAAGGCTTCAACTGGGAGAAATGATCATTCGTCGTTGTATTTTGTCGCAACTCGGGAGAAGATAAGATATTCAGGTCACATCATCCAAACCGTGACTCATTGCTTGCATATTAAATGATCATGGATTCTCTTAACTCATTAACCCTTTCAGGACAATAATTATTTAAGGGCTAAATTGATCACATTTTGTTCTTCAAATTGGCAACAATAATATTTTTCTTTTAGTGCTACATGGCTCTAATAAGGTGTAATGTTTTTCCAAAAAAAATATACATGGCTAAAAATATTGTCGAAAAGTTGAAAAATTGCCAATTTTGATAAAAAAACAATGATTTTGAACCTTTTAATGCGTTGCCAATTTAAAGATTTTAAAGCTTATTTTCCTTTTTAAAATGCCTGACATCAAATGCAATATGGTCATGCAATAAAAATGAGCATAGTGTGTGTAGAAATTTTTGTTCTTTTTACTCATGCATCTCGTCTATTTTTTAGGGCTCTGAATCAAAAGTTATTGAACCAAACCACGAAATGTGGTCAATTGTCTTGAAAGGGTTAAATAAAAAGGCAATAAAATGATTATTGTGTTTCCATCTATATGTATATGAAGAATTGAACCTATGCTTTTTGGGGGAGCACTTTGATGATTACAGTAATATACATTTTAAACAATATACAGAAACTGAACAGGGAACACGATTTCAAAGACTTTCGATATATCAACATTAGGCAATTTCAACAGCCTTATCCATCAACCATTGAAAGTTGTAAAAACTACAATGACGTTATTATATAATTCGAACATGATTTCTGTGGGACATACAAGAGGATGCTGAAATTGCCCCTGAGATGATTTCTCGAAAGTCTTCGCGATCGCGTTAGGACCTAGGTTAAATTCTTAGTAGTTTTTAAAATAATTTTTGTACATTAAAGTGCTAAAAACAAATGGATAATATACTTTCGTCTATTCAACATTAACATTTTTATAAAGACAAATTTCATAGAACCAGAGAAAACACCATCAGCTTGGGAAAACACTCTTTAGAGTGGTCTCTCTACAGTGTGACATGTGTCAACTTCAGGTCAATGAGCGAACTCAAACGCAGTTTCACCTACAAAATTCCCTGTATCCTAACACGTTATGTAAAATTTTATCAATTAAAAAAAAAGGCCTTTCCACCATTTCCTTCCTTGATATTACCTCAAAAATGTGGCGTTCTATGAGCCAACAAGTGTATGTTTCTTTGATTACCTTCGGCCGTGTGAATGTCTCTAGACAAAATCATTAATAAGGGCTTAACGTATATGAACAATTTTTAAAGGGTTAACATACCGTGGCAATGAACATGTTGTAGATTAAACAAAAAAAAGAAACTTAGATCTGGACCCATGGTCCACGGAACCTGGGGGCTGCAGACCCTACCCCGTCCCCTCAAGAATTTTTTTGGTAGACATTTCATGTTATAAACTTTTAAAATTATCTGGTGTATGTTGAAAAAGGAAAAAGAAATAACACTTTAAAGATAATAAACTGGGATTTTTCTGCTCGCTCGCTTCGCTCGCTCGTATTTTTTTTTGAAACAGAGATATTTCGGGCAGCGGCTATCCTTATCTCACGGCAGAAAGGGATCCAAAATATTATAATTCTTTTGATTATATGGTGTATTTTAATAAACGAAATCATATCTTAAGGACAATAAATTGATTTTTTTTTGGCACGTTTGATCGCTCGGGCAGTGAGTTGCCCGAATATCCTCATATTAGGCAGCGAAGCGTGATAATGCACAATTAATATATCTATTCTTTTTTAATGACAAAAACACACGTTTCTACCATAGCGAAAGGTGTTTTTCTCTTGCTCGCTCGCTTGCAAAATGTAGGGGAAAAACAGGATGGTGATATTCGTGCAAGAGGCGTCAGCCCCCCCCCCCCCTCCACCCCTTCTTTTTAAAACGCTCCGCGGCCCTTGGGACCTACATCTGTACATTATTCTCTAAAACGTCTGTCTGCTTGAATGGGGAAGGTGTGAATATATTACTCATTAACTTAAGTATCATATGAAAAGCAGTTAACGCAAATGAATTCAATTAGCAAAATTAACAGTTATGCAAAGTTTGAATGTACAATTTCTCTTTTGTCACAGCTTATTTTGTCTTTTGAACGCCTCCATCACCTCTCCTAATTCAAGTCTCCTGTGCATCTAGACGTCCACCAGCCATACCAGCTGTTTTAATAGCTTACATCGTCCTGACTGGTAAACACTCAACTATGCTGGAAATGTCTTACGGAATAGAAGGCACGTCTTCCTGGTAAGATATGAACTCTTGGAATGGTTTTCATTAGCAGTACTAAATCAAACTAAGGGGTTTCATTTATTTTTCAAGCACAGGATCCCTGAAGAAAATTGCACTATATATTTGGTGTTAACATGCTGAATATGACATTGGAATCCAACAAAGTAAACTCTATTGGAACATTTGTAAAAATGCTTGTCTTGTTTTGTTAGTATGCTTTTATTATGAAGTATCAGTCAGTAATGTAAAAATATTTCTACACTAATGCAACTGACGTCGTTTCTAACGGCACTGACGAAGTCATATGCAAAACTATTTCAATACAGAAGCCTCGCTGTGATGCAACATAATTTACATAATTATACTATTGTTGATACAGATGAAAGAAAGAAACTACGACCTGTATATTTTACATCATATAGATATATCCCGACGAACAGCGGCAATGGCTAGCAAGTTGGAAGGAGAAAAACTCCAAGGTTTGGTTTGCCCATTGTGTCTAGATGTCTTCGAGAATGCTACCATCCTCCGCTGTGGACATACCTTCTGCAAAGACTGCTTGGAAGCGTATGACGAGCAACATAACGACCGGGATCATATAGTGTGCCCAGTGTGTAGAAGCAGCACCAGACTTGGTCAACATCGGGTTGCAGGACTAACTCCAAACTTTTCAGTTAATGGACTTGTTGATAAACTCAATACAGAGGAAGGTGATCGTACTCCGATTTACTGTTCGTTCCACAATAAAGTTTTCAAGGATATTTTTTGTGAAGTTTGCAGGGAATTTATCTGCCTCACTTGTTACTTTAACAGTCATAAAGAGCACAGTATCAAAAAGAAAGAGGAATTGGAATTGGACTTGAAAGAAAAGAGGGGCACTCTTATTCGAAGGAAAGCGACGAGAATTCTAAGTAAAAAGTGTTTTAACGATGCTGAGCAACAAACAAAGGACACACACAAACACCTTAGCAATTTGGAGAAGGAGATTAGGAATACCTTTGCTAAGAAGGTAATGATTCTTCAGGAAAACGAAGATATATTACTGAAAGGGGTAAGTGAAATTCGCAAGGAAGCAGATAAGCAGGCAACCGAGAGTGCACGGTTTTGTCCTGCTGATGAGACACTTCTTTCGCTGGGTCACATCGAGCTAGGAGTGGAGGCATCGGTAAGTGAGAGTCAGCATGTGAAGACATGTGAGGTTCCTGTGGCGAGAAAGAACAGACAGGAGCTGCAAGCTCACATTCCAACGGTAAATTCAGTGACAATTGTTAGAGAAATTGAGTTACAAAAGGGCTTGGCGGGAATGGCCGCATTAAATCAGGATACCGTGGTGGTTGGTTATGGATGGAACGGTAAAGGCTCTGACTGCTTCTCTGTGTCAGGAGATCACAGACCTCATCTAAAGAGTGAAGTAGGTAACGTGTATGACATTGCATTGCTTTCTGACGGCACTTCTGTGGTTTCACATGATGTAGATCTATGCCTTGTGTTTGACAGGAAAGGCAAGCAGATAAAAGGTATGAAATACTCATGCAACAAGGCTGGCTTGTGTCCAATGCTGAGTAGTGACCAAGACGACAACATATATGCAGTCGGTAGATCCTCCGAAATCAACATTTTCCATGGTAGTAAGGCTCCAAAGAGAATAATACATACTGGAAATATCAAACCTTCTCAGATCTGCGTTACCAAGAAAGGGGTGATGATCACCAGTACCTGTATCATGACACCCAGCACGGTTACGGTGTTTGACAGAGACGGTCATGTAGGTAGCTCTATCACAGCGAGTGACGATACCGAATATCTTTTGGCTGCAGTAGACAGCCGAGATAGTGTGCTGGTAGCTAGAGTGAGGGTGGGATCAGACACAGTAGGATTGACCAGGTACACACTTCGGGGAACGAGACTCATTGAGCAAGTGAAGTTTAGGCCTCTCAAACTCCACAACCCATGTCAATCTTTTTGGTCCTACATGGTGAGCCTAACACCAAACATGCTAGCCTTTAAAAGTAAAAGATGTTTGTACTTCATTGAGCTTGCTGGATAAGTTCATGTTGATATTTTAATGTGACTGCATATTTCAATATTGATTTCAGTTTGCCTTAAACGGTAAAATTAGAACAGCGCCTTCTTACGGATATTCTTAAATTAAGATTAAAATTAGAGATTAGTGGCATTTTATTTTGAATTGTAACTAATTTTGAATTTTAACTAAGAACAGGCTAAGAAAATAAGCACATTTTTTATTTCAAACTATCACTTTTGACTTGCAAACGTATATAATGCCTGCAAGCACATTCTAAGCTTCCACAAGGGAGAATGGTGCATGATGGGAAAAGAAGATGAACAGATATTCCAAATCTTCTTAAAAGATGGCGCTAGTTAGGACGTTCAGTTTATGGTAACTTTAAGGCATGATTACGTTTTCGCAGACAACGAATTCATGACGAATTAACTCTTTCTCGAACGTAAGCACATTTCATTCTTCCTAAACTTTCATTCATCATATTTGCACAATTTGAATGAATATGGTAATCCTTCAAACGAAAAAGAAATACATAAAAATGACTTTGTTTTCAGAACATATCCCAGTATCAGCGCCATTTGAAAACAAAGCACGCGATAAAATTGAGTTACATTACTTCGGAATAAAATTTAAAAATTATATTCGTTACGAAATTTTGAATCGTGTAGTGAATCACTGAAAAGTTTTCGTACCGAATCATTTTTTTTTCATGGGTCACAGTGCACGTTTCCTCTTTAATAGATCAAAACTTAACATTTCCGCAAAATTTGCAACGTCTAATCATCAGCAAATCAAAATCATTTTCTTATACTGCAGATCTTTTTTTTTTTGTTTGACAAATTGAAAATATTAAAGAAAGCTATTTCATGAAATCATGGCATTGTGGCTTATTTTCAAAGTCCCAAAGGTCGGGATTATTTATGGTACACGTCTTTCGTTTGCTCAGCTCACTCACACAGCTTGCATTATGCGTAAGCTGCAAGCTGCGTGAGCGAGCTGTGAACGAACAAAAAGCAATTTCGTTTACTGTAAATACTTCCGATTTTTAAATATTTTTTTTACAGAAAGAATGCGATGATCTTACGTAATATCTGTCTCTTTAATTCGTACAAGGCATTTGGTTGTCTTAAAGACGATAAATTGAAAGTGTGACCAAGCTATGTGTGTGATTTTGAGCGAACTAGAGCTATAGCCAAAAGGTTGTCGGAGTCGGAGCGAGACTATAGACGTCACTATTACCGGCGTCGCCGGCGTCGGCGTCATCAACACTCGTGTTGTAATCACAATAAACTTTCTATGGATTTGAGGTAGAATCACCAAATTCACACCGCAGGTACATCTCTTAAAGGTGCAGGCCAGTTCGAAAACGAGTCGCATCTTACCAAGGTCAAAGATCAAAAGGTCAATAAACTTCCTTTAAAAAGCACTGCAAGCACAATAACTTTCTATGGATTTGAAGTAGAATAACCAAGTGCATACCACGGATACATATTTTAAAGGCGCAGGTCAAATTCGAAAATGAGTTGAACTGGCGAAGGACAAAGGTCAAAAGGTGTATGAACTTTTAGTAAAAAACACCTCACATTTAACAACTTTTTGTACCTTTGAGGTAGGATCACCAAATTCAAATCCCAAATATATCTCTTGAAGGTGCATGTCATGTTTGTAAATGTGTAAATGAACTTTCAGTGAAAATCACTTTACATGTTCATGTAATAACTTTTTGTTCCTTTGAGGTATGATCACCATATTCATACCGCAGTTACATCCCTTGAAGGAACAAATTTTTAAAAATATGTCAAATCTGACCTAGGTCAAAGGTCCAAAGGTCTCATTTTCCAGGGATAAAATGTATGTAACATCATTATTATTGCTTAGTATAATAAAGCTGCCATACCAAAATTCACATTCGCATTCGAATAGTGAGATGCAGGCGAGACAACGCTTGAATTTTGACTTGGGTTTTTTTTTCTTTCTCGTAAACCTTTGATTTCATGAGCTCATCGAGAAAACCACCTTATACACCTAATGCAGGTGAAATGGTGCAATCGACAAATGGGCAGATAGTTCTTAGTTATCATGAGGCAAGATGTTAGAAGGCTGTTAAAATTACAATCAAGAATATCACATGGATTGAAACAAGGTCATGTGGAAGCTTAAATACACTAGATCGTTTTAAACAATGAAGCATTGAAGCACGAAAGAAAATTCAACTTTTAAAAGGAATTTAGACTAAAGTAACACATTCATATGGCTTGACCCACATTCCTTGCATCAGCTCAAACTTGGTACAAGGAGACTTTGACAATACTTTTAAAAAACCCGGGTGCTCATTCATCCATGGCAAAAACATCAATGAATGAGGTATCATTGGACAGAAAATATGTTACTCATCACCATGAAAATTAATACATTTCAAGGTCACATTGGTTATAACTTTTCAGTTAGAAGCTATCAAATGTAGGCATACTTTTTTATACGCACTGTAAAACATAATGACATTTAACGAAACATTCTAATTTCATTAGATCAGTTTATACCTTATTGTACACGAGTCATTAAAATGTTACACATGCTATTGCCGTTATACAAGTTCTCTCGTACAAGTACAAAATTAATTTTTAAATAAATTCTAGAATATTTTACCAAGTAAGAAATGCCGACTAAATTATCATTTAAAATAATCTTTGAAGTGCACTTACTCTCATAGTTGTGAATAATGCTGTCTTACCTTACCTCAATGCTGTTTTGTGTTGTCTTGTTTTGCTGGACTTTTTGTTTTCTTCATTGGACAAATAAGTAATTTATAGCTACAAACTCCTTTTCTACGCCAATCCTTGTTGAAATAGCCCTAAGATAGCCCTCTCGCCTTTGCTAGCCTTCTACTTACGTAAGTATCATTTAGTTTATAATTCGGGTGATGTTCAGTACTCCACCTTATTCATTTAATAATGCTGTCTGTATCTCTGCGACTTAAGTTTCTATTTTATTAATTTTAGTAATCTTTCACTCTCATATGTTTTTAAAATTTTATATACATTTTCTGTCTATTTTGTGAATTAAACCAATGTGACATGTTTACATTCTCTAGGACATGTTGGAAATAAACCAAGTTAAATCTGCACAAGTATAGTCGTGTGCAAAGAAGAATTGATTAAAATCTTTAACAAAATCTCATTGTACTCTTACAATGGTATATAATTCTAGAAAGCATAGCATTCCATTATACAGTATAATTATCATAAATCTTATAAATTGATTCTATACTAAGATGGATGATGAATAAATGTAAGACTTGTCATCGAACTTACAAAAGCATTTGATACACTAAAGCCGATACAGTAAACCATGAAAGCAATAACGTCCGTTTACAAGACATTTATTTGCACTTGCCACACCCCACCCATGTGTAGTAGCTGGTATGCTCAAGCGCTACCTTATGAGATGCTGAGATAAAAATCAGAGTAATATAATGTATTATAAAGTGATCTGCAATAGAAAGAAGCACTACGTAACCAAAATATTATTTTACAATGATAACATTAATGTTATAATATACTGTAAAGTGATTTGAGATGGAAAAGTGCTATAGCATGGGCGCAAATCCAGGGGGAGGGGGGACAGGGGGACATGTCCCCCACCTTTTTGAAGATAGGCGAATGTCCCCCCCCCCCACACCTTTTTGAATAACTTTTTGTTTGTTTGTTTGTTTGTTTGTTTGTTTTTTGTTGCTTGTCAGAGAATTTCGGAGGAAAACTAGACCCCCAAAATGTGATAACCTTGTTTTTGTTTTTTGTTTTTTGTTTTTTTTTGTTTTTTTGTTTGTTGTTTTTTTTTTTTTGGGGGGGGGTTGTCAGAAAAAAAATCAGACATTTCGGACAGGTACAAAAGTTAAATCATGTGGTGACCCCCCCCCCCCCCCCGAATTTCAAAATGGATTTGCGCCCATATATACAAGTAACTAAGATTTAGTGTTCTTATTACTGAATACTTTTTACATATTTACTTAAAACACTACTTGTATTAAGGACCGTCTTAATCGTGGGATCGTGATGAAGTAATCGCTCTGTATTTGATCTGTAAAAGATCTGTATTTGTCCCTACTATTTACCCATTCCTCAAATTTTATTTATATCTAAGGGCACCCCAACAGATAGATACTTTAGAACAACTAACTGAATGTAAATATCCTAAAGGCTAAATGTCCCCGGGGATATTCTCCAGGGGTAGCGGTTTTGGAATAAAATGTCCTAACAGAAGTGGTCTGGGAATAATTGTCCAGGAGGTATGCCTGATTACCATGTTCACTCCTATGGAGGCAGGTTGTTCAGTTTTTGATGGAAAATTGCTACACTGATCATGCTGAGCACTCCACAGAGTGGATTTTGCGCTATGTAAGTTACATTTATTATTGTTATTATTATAATTATTATTATTATTATTATTATTATTATTATTATTATTATTATTATTATTATTATTATTGATGATGATAGCAGCCATGCCTTGTGTCACGCTATCTACGAGATGTTGCACCCCCCCCCCCCACACACACACACAGTAGCTTATGTTGCAAGAATGTTTTCTTGTTTGATAGCATTAATTTTCTGATACTTTTCTCAATAGAATGATGAGCAGGCCATGGTGCTCAGACCGAGATAAGAAAACACTTGACATTCATCCTCTCAGACATTTATAGTCTATTAGGTGGTCCAAAACTCTTTCTGATAGGAAAAAAGGGGGGTTGGTAATTCTCTGGGGATATTTGTCCTGGTTCTAGTCATCCTAGTGGAAGGGGCATAGCTAGAGGGGGTGGGAGTGGGGGTGTCACAACCCCACTCAAAACAGCTGTCGGCAAATGCGCCACCTCTTTTGACAAAGAAAAAAGGAGAGGAACATGGAGAGGGAAGAGGAAAGACAAAAGGAAAAGGAGAAAAGAGAAAGGAGAAGGAAGAAAAAAAGAGAAAAAATGGAAAGGTAAACGAAAATAAAACAGAAAGAAAAGAAGGAAACAAAAGAAAAAGAAGGAAATATTTTTTTTTACTCGAAAAGTTAATATTTGGGAAAAAGGCCCCACCCCCCCCCCCTCTTCGGCAATGGGCTGCACCTCCCCCCCCCCCCCCCCCCGGGATTTTCAGAGTTCCGATATTCGGGCAACCATTAGTGCATATTCGGACAGCGAGGTGCCAGAATATCCACATTTTTGGGCAGCGAGGTTCCCTGAATATTGTGTAACTTCTGTACACTTTCGCTACGAAAAGTTAAAAAATTTAAGAAAATTCAGAAATTGAAAAGTCCTCGTGCGAAAAAGCACGTTTGATCAATATTTCTACATCTGCGATTAAACAAAACAAAACAAAAACAACAACAACAACAACAAAAAGGGGGGGGGGGGAGAGATATGGTTCCAGCATTTTTGTCGGCAAATTTATGTGTCACACTCTAAAAATTTGTCTTCAAATTTGGGTATCACCCCCCCCCCCCCATTCAAAATATTGTAGCGAGGCCCCCCTGTCTAGTGGTTACTGTTCTGGGGTAATTTTCATAGGGGTAATTGTTCTAGTAAGTATAAGTCCATTAGTCATGAATTTGCTTTTAATAAAACATCTTTCTACTTCCATAGACCTCCAGGTGGAGCTGGTCTAATATTTTTTTTCCCAGGGCTGTATACATGTAGGCCTACATGTAAAAAAACCTACAATTTTCTATATCAGTCATGAGCAACAGTAATGATAGTCGCCTTTAATCTTTCAATTAAATTGATCATAATCATTTACTTTAAACATGTCATTCAGAAATAAAAATACAGAGATAGAAAAAAAAGTAAATAAAAGAAGAAAAAACTGAGCTCATGATCAAAGGTCTCAATTTATCTCGTTCTTTATTTGTTTTGATTAGATATCTGTAAGATTTACTACAGAGAGATTGAGAAGAGAATGAGAAAGAGAGAGAGAGAGAGAGGGGGGATTGAGAGAGAGAGAGAGAGAGAGAGAGAGAAAGGGGGGGGGGGAATGACATTTGGCACATGGATCCTTTTGATTAATGAATAGAACTAAAAGGTGACTAACACTTGGATATAAAAGACGCGGGAATCCATGACGCAACAAAGAACTCACATTCATAAACATGTAACCGGTGCATAATACCTTTCGGTTTTAAGGTGACGAGACTGTATACGATCATCTAATGCCTTAGGTAAGTTTAAGCATCTATACAAAATAAAGTGTCTTTTAAAAGTTTATGACTCGCTCAGATGTAAGGACTTTATCTACTCTTTTTGACGTAGGACATTATTGCTAGCAGCCAGTACCCGTGTAAGCTATAATCGTATACGCATGTGGTATGTCCTACAGCATGAAGTAATCCAAGAAGTTATTACAGACTCTTGGTATACCCATGTTCTGTTACTTCATGTTGAAATTCTGTATCCTGTGTGACCTTGGGACTTACTTCATGGTAAAGGCTAATTTGAGTTCTCTCCCATTTGCCATCACATCTTGGAGCATACCACTGCCCCGACCTAAGGACTGACTCCCAGTTCTCCTTTGGAGATAAGAGATCTGTCTCTCTGAGATAGATCACAGAACTCTCCCGTCAACAAAGAAAAGAAAAAAAGATTCACCCAAATGTGAAATTAATGCATACGAATGGAGAATCAATGTCTTGTTAACGAGTTAGAGGATATTTCTAAAGTGTAGTACATCGAAGACTTGGCACTGGCAACTGGCTGTACTGTAGTGATCTTAAATGGGGTGGGAATGGGGGTGCTAGTCATAACATTGATTACAGATTCAAGCAATGCAGAGAAGAAGAAGAAGAAAAAAGAAGAAGAAAAATTTATTCATTCATCATGTCATTTGGCCAACACGATAGATTTTCGTCAAGTTTGCAAATGTAATCGATATTAAATTTAAGGGAAATGTTTCTGTAAGGTCTATTCAGCTCAAATTACCAATACTTAGTGGCGATCTAGCCACTAACATACCACATACCACTAACATACCACAAACAAATCTAAAAAAAATAAATAAATAAAAATAAATAATAATAATTATAATAAAACCGGAAAGGTGCATTCATGGTATTAAAGGGTGCTGTTATCTTACTGTAAACAATCAGGGAGATAGCCGAATCTTCGGGACGATTGTTGTACCGCGTTTTAGGGTACACTGAAGCACAAGAGGTTGTTATGTACTGGATTGGAGCGAACTAAAAACCGTTATAAATGTTCTTATTCCAGTCGCGACGAGAATGATTCACCGAAGCGAACGAGAGAGGGAGAGAGAGAGAGAGAGAGAGAAAGAGTACACACACGTGTACGTACATACAGAGCTCCGCATCGAGCAGGATGACGGAGGCCCGCACCCAATAACTTTTTTTTTTTTTTTTTTTTTTTTTTTTTTATTATATTTATTTATTTATTTTTTTAATAACACACACGCACACCCTGATATCAATATGCCTTTAGCACTTCATTTATTTGATGTATGATAAAAGAGCAATGTAGATAAAATGCCTTGCTCAAGGGCATAAGTGCCGTGCCGGGGATCGACGCCCGATCCTCGCATCTCCAGTCAAGCGCCTTAAACCACTGGACCACGGCACCTAGGGTGCAGATACATACACGCACACACGCACCCACACACGTGTGTGTGTATGGTGTACACACAGTCTATGCATAGGGCATGACAGGCACAGTGTGTTTCGTTGAATTGCTGCAACAAACTAAGAACGCCTTGAACGAATCTGTGACACGCAAGATTCAAAAAATACATTTTCGAATCGCGTTTTCACCCTTCAACTACCAATTTTCCACATGGCTTGTGAATCCTGATTTTTGGAGGAGATAAACTTTATTTATCCATCTTATTGACTGAAATTTCAACATCAACATTCCATGAGTGTTTTTTGTTGTTGTTGTTGTTTGTTTTTGTTTTTGTTTTTCTTTATGTCTTGTTTTGTTTTGTTTTTTTGTTTTTTTTTGTTTTTCGTTTTTTGTTCGTTGTCGTTGTTGTTGTTTTTTTTTTTTTGGGGGGGGGGAATTTTAAAAGATATGTATGTCAAAGCGGTGTAGGATTGTCATTCACTTTGTACACGTCGATCCGCGGTCAGAAAGCGGTGAAAGGTCATGAATGATTCATTGGGGCCAATCGTCCCGTTTGTTGGGGACTTTGATCATTCCATAAAACTCGGTACTCTCCCTGACTGGTAACAGTACATAACCTATCCGCGTATATAGTGTTGTCGAAAGCTAAGTACATATAATAATATAAATTATTCTTTTGAATCCATGCTGGCGTGGATAATAAGAGGATGTTTAACAAAAGCCTTATACATTTATATCATACAGATATGTTAAGACTGAGATCTTCAAAGCTGCTACTATCTTCACCTATGGACACACCTTCTGTAAAGGGTTGCCTGGACAATTACGATGAACAAAATATTGACGATTAAACCAGGAAATAAGCACTCATAGTATTATAGTGTGCTATTATCTTACAGTGTATCCTTCTACTAAATAAATGTGTCATCGAAAACTAAGTCCATATGACAATATAAATGCTTTATTGAATTCATGATCGAGTGGGTAAATCGGGGAAGTCAAAACATATTAGTATGTTTACATCATAGAGATATATTAAGACCTACAACTGCGATGGCTAGCAAAGAAGGAGAAAATACTAAAGGTTTGATATGCCCTTTGTGTCTAAAGGTCTTCAAAGACGCTACTATCTTAACCTGTGGACACACCTTCTGTAAGGGCTGTCTGGAAGATTATGATAACCAAAATATCGACGTGTATTATTTAGTCTGCCCAGTCTGTAGGAAAAGTACTGAACTAGGTCCAAGTCGAGTTGCAGGACTCACACCAAACTTTTCGGTCAAAGAACTTGAGAACAAGATCAGTAGCGAAAGTACTAAACTAGGTCCAAATCGAGGTGCAGGACTCACACCAAACTTTTCCAATAAAGAACTTGAGAACAAAATCAGTGCAGAAGGAGGTGTTGCTACTTTACATTACTGTTCATTGCACCATACAATTTACAAGGATATTTTCTGTGAAGTTTGTTGGGAATTCATCTGTCTTACTTGTTACTTAAATTCTCATAAAGATCACAAGGTTATGAAGAAGGAAGAGATGGAAATAAATTTGAGAGAAAAGAGAGACAATATAATCGAGAAGAGCAAAATCAGGAAAACTGAAATTGAAAAGTGTTTGAACAACGCTGAGGAACAGGGATATCGCCACCTTGGCATTTTGGAGAAGGACATTAAAGACACCTTTGCTAAAATGGTAGGAATTCTGCAGGAAAGTAAGGAAACATTATTGGAAATGGTAAATGAAATTCGGAAGGACTTAGACGAGCAATTGAAAAGCACCAAAGCCAACCAGAGAAAGATGATTGATAACATTGACAGGTCAGTTACACTGCTTACAGACAACCTGACCACATTTTCAGACACGAATGTGCTTATAGCGTGCCAATCGTTATGCCAAGACCTGGATAATGTACTGACGAAAACCACTGATGAGGACTCCTTGAGCCGTCTTAAGCAAAAGGCGGAGAGAGCACGGTTTTGTCATGCGAATGAAAAACTTCTTGCTCTGGGTCATATCGAGTTTGGAGTGAAGACATCATCAAGTAACATTCAAAATGTAGAGAGTAGTACTAAGGAAAATGACAAGATTAATCAATAATTAATTGTGCGAATACCTTGTGGTAATCTGCAGCAACTCCTTCACTATACATATATAGAAACATATTTGTATTGATAAAAACCATAAGCCGTGTGTCAGGAATATGCATTTCCTAAAATGGATTATTGGTACTATAATCACAGCTACATGCGTTATGCATTTGAAAGGACAAGGCTTTCAAATACATCATAAAGTTAATTTAAGGCTTTGATTTTATATACAGCGTGGTGATGAACGCGATTTCATTTCTTCAGACAGTCAGACCCAACTTCGGAAAACCGAGCACAGGTATATCTACTCCGAAAACGGCGTATGATTGTAGAGTCCTTATCGTTCAGTGCGAGGCAGTGTGTACAAAAGGCAAGGTGAAAATCTTGAAAAGTCAACCTGCCAAAGATATATATATATATATATATATATATATATATATATATATATATATATAAATAATGCTGCGTGTCAGTTATCTTCAAAATCCTTGAATGATTCGTCATATGAAATGACTTTCAAATGACAAACATTTGAAATAAATATATCCGCAGTATTATTTTTGAAAAATATATTATTATTAGCAGGTCGACATTGAACAATTTTCCCCATGTCTTTTGTACACACTGTCGCGCATTGAACTATGAGGGCTCTATCTTTATCTTGCTCCATAAGCCGTTTTCGGAGTATATACCTGTGCTCGGTTTTCCGGAGTTGGGTCTGACTGTCAGACATATCTTTAATTGAAATTTTTTAGCAGCCAGGAAGCATGATTATGATTTTCTGCACTTTCTATAAGAGTCCAGGATGTGATCTATTTCTTTTCCCCGCTTTTGTTGCAGAGAGAAAGTGGTGAGGAGCACATTGAACGTGTGTCTGTATTATAAAACTGTGGCTATAGGTTTATTGATTGCTATAATCATACCAAAAAGTGTGTTGCATTCTCAACCATGCGCGCGCGCGTATCACTTTCCCTCTGCGATTCCCTCCATAGAACCCTGTACATTAATCATGAAAAACGTAAATTTCAACTTTTAGAAATACTTATATCTTTTTCACTTTTTAACAATTTAATTCAGTTAAAAAGGAATAGGAATATTGAAGAAACAAAGAAGCTGCTGAGCATAAAAATGTAATCATCTCATATGTAGAATTCTGGCCAATTTTGTTTGAAAACGGCCTTTTTATGTTGCCTCACAAAAACGTAGAACACCCAAATTACACGTGTTTCTATGGGGAAAGTAATCGACTCGCAGTGACAAGGTAATTTTGTTAATTGGTTAGCAGTGCTGTTAATGGTGGGAATTAACCAGTTAAAAGGTTTCTTAAAAGAGTAAGAGTTCTAGGTTTGACCTTTCTTATTTTGACTTCTACTGGTTTTGTAGAATTCTGGCCTTTTTATGAATTAGTTATGAAATATTTTGTGTTTTTAGAATGATTCTGTGCGCGCGCACCACTGATCTCTACAGAGATCAGTGGCGCGCACGTGTCATTCTGATGACATTCAGGCGACGCGCAGATGCAACAAATTGCGCGAAACTTATTGACATGATGTACAAGTTTTAATGAAATATGTGTTTATTTTGAAAATGTATGATGTACATGCATTTCTATTGCGATTTCAAATGTGCTTCATGTAACTTTATCTTGCTGTTTTATTCCAGGGCCCGTATTCTATAAACTACTTAAGAATGATATTTAAGAACTTTTCTCATCTTTTTTCTTAAGAAAAAATCTTAATCAAAATGCTTATTCAAAAAACTTTTTCTTAATTTAAGACCTTTTTCTTATCCGATTTTTCAGAGTTAAGTATAAAATCTTAGATTTTTCTAAGTCAAAATTCTTAAATGGACATCCATTTCTAATGCACATACAAAAAGTAAGAATTCTACCCTATATTTAAGCATCCTAGGGAGGATGTTTGAATGGTCCGCTGGGCTGCTGACAGGGCTGCAGACATAAAGAATAAAAACCTACATGTATGGCTATGACTATTGAAAATATACAAATGCACCGTGTACCATGGATATAATCCATGAATGCAAGTACGTAGGCTACCGCGTACCAAGACTTTAGTTGACCTATAATCTGCGTGATGCGCGCCTCGCCGCGAAGCGCAGTGCATGCAGTCGACAGTCAGTAGGCCTATATAGTACGCGCAGTGTGGAATTTTGTACACGAAAATAAAAGAGCACAACCATCTATAAAGACTGTCATGACACAACTTGGAAATTAAATTGTGAATTAACAACACTCTTTAATTAATATGGAGACATGGATCCCGGGCATGGTTAGGTGAGATAAAATGTGTTTAATATATGACTGAGACTCGAGTATACCTGTATTAACGTTAGATCTAAAAATAGATCTAACACCAACTTTAGATCTAACGGCATGCCGCCGATGTACTTAGCGCTAGCCCTGGCCGGCCGGGCGACGGTACTAGCTAGCTACGCGTACGTGGAGCTTAGCCGAGGCCTGCCTAAGTCTAAAATAGCACTATATAGGCTCTTCTAAATTGTGAGAAAGAGAAGTACAATGGCCTATATATAGACTAGACTCTAGACGGTGTATATAGGTCCAGGCAGAGGCGGCGCACCCGGGGGGGGGGGGGGGGCAGGGGGCACAGTGCCCCCACACTTTTTCAAGTACCCCAAAAGTGCCCTTTTTATTTATGAAAAGTGCCCCTTTTCATAGCTGATAAGTGCCCTTTTTTCTTCGTATAGTGCACCTTTTTTCTTCGTATAGCGCCCCTTTTTTCTTTCTAAAAAGTGCCCTTTTCACCTTCTGATAAGTGGCCCTTTTAACCTCATACATGAGTGCCCCTTTTGAAATCTGACAAGCCCCCTGTTTTCGTCTAATTAGTTCCCATTTTCCATTCTAATAGTGCAATTTTCCCTTCTAATAAGTGCCCCTTTTCACCTCTGATAATTGCCCATTTTTCTTCGTATAACTGACCCTTCTTCTTTCTAATAAGTGTCCTCTTTACCTTCTGATTATGCCCCTTTTAAGCTGAGATAAGAGCCCCTTTGGAAATCCGATAAGTGCCCCTGTTTCCGTCTGATTAATGCCCATTTTCCATTCTAATAGTGCAATGTTCCTTTCTGATAAGTGCCCTTTTTCACCCCTGATAAGTTCCCCTTTTTAAGTACCCCCTTTTACTTCTGATTAGAGCCCCCTTTTCTTTCTAATGTTATCATTTTCCCCTTTGATAAGTGCTCCTTTTGTCTTTTGACAAGTGCCCCTTTTTACCTATATATCCCGATGTCGCTTACAAAGTGTGCCCTAAAGTCCACAAAAGAGCCATATATCTAGCTCCAAATAATCAGAGAGGCTTCATAATACATGTAATAGATTCCCCTACTGATCTCAGCACAAAGTGAGGCAGTGGAGTAGGTGGCAGGAGGGGCACAATGCCCTAGATTATACAATATTAATCATTGCCCCTAAATCATAAAAGGAATGAGGGTGAAAAAATTTCTAAAATTTTTCCAAAGCTCGCTCGCTACGCTCGCTCGCATTTATTTTATAATCTCCTTATTTATTAGGAAAATCGGTGTGTATAATTAAACACCATAGCCTTCACCACTAGAAAACAATCTTAATTTTTTAAAATGAATAATCAGACCATCACACAAAATGCAAAAGTAGTTTTTATCTGGAACAATGTTAAGATAGAATCAGTAATGTGTCGAAAATGATCCTCGATAGTGTATTAATCATATTGTAGCGGTATACTAATGTCTCAAAGTGGTTTGTTGGTGCCCCCCCCTCCCCCACTATGAAAGACACTCCGCCGCCCCTGGGTCCAGGGGAGGAGGTCTTAACTGATCCAGAGCGGTAACCTAGCTAGGCTAGGCTAACTAAATCTAGTTAGTGCAGCCACAGTCGGTCAAACCCCAAATTATGAGCATTAATCATTCCGCTGTTCGGTTCTCCCATAGGTTTTGTGTATAATTTTCCTGCGGTGCAATTTTTATTTCAACACGCAAAATGCATAGGCAAATTTGGGCTACAGTTGTGTTGCTCGACTCGGCTATCTGACTTGACATAATGACGTCACCGAATCTAAAAAATTGTTTAATCTGTCGTCTTAGGTAAGAAAAAGTGGTTAAAGTAGGACGGAAGTAGGACTCCAGGCTGAATTCAGAAAATCAGGCAAAGTAGAGTAAAATTAAGAAAACAGAACACTGAAAATTTGATCAAAATCGGATGAAAAATAAGAAAGTTATGACATTCTAAAGTTTTGCATTATTTTGGTAAAACAGTTCTATGTACATTCTCATGAATATGCAATGAGCGAGTTGATGATGTCATGTCCCCACTTTTTCTTTTGTATTTTATTATATGAGATTACAATTTTTCAAATTTTCTGCTTCAAGAATGTAAAGAGAGGAATAACTCTTCGTGTAATGTTTAGGATAATCATTGCTGTAACCTATTTTAATATAAGGGAGGATTCTTTATGAGCATGTATGAAAAAAATGAAATAAGTCAGATTTCATATAAAAACATAAGAAAAGAAAAGGGTGGCGAGCAAAAAAAAATTTTTTTGCCAGCCCTCCAAAAGTCGCTCAGTGGGGGGGGGGGGGGGGGTATGGGGTCCAGTTCCCCTCCATAATTCTCTGACAAGCCAAAAACAAAAAAACAAAAAAACAACAAGGTTTTCTGCTCGAAAAGGGGGGGGGGGGCACAATCGCAAATAGGAGGGGGGGGGGCACATTGCGTTGTTTTCCCTCAAAAGGGGGGGGGGGCACGGGCCGGGATTGCCCCCCCCCCCTGAATCCGCCACTGCATGTACGTACTCTTCCCCATAGTCTTCAACGCATAAAGCGGCTGTGCACAAGAGATGGCAACAATCCACAATTTCAAGTAACGGTTGGAAAGTGATATTTGTCCTTACAGCTGATTTTTACGAGCAATATGTGTTAATCATTAGGAGGTATGAAATGCAACAAAGATACAACTTGTAATGCTCTGTGTAGTGACCAGCATGCAGTGGCGTATCTAGGGATTATGGCGCTCGGGGCAAAAAATGAAGTTGCGCCCCCCCCCCCCCCCCCCCTTGCCCGAACCTATCTACGTTATAGTACAAGCGAGGAAGCAAAGCGACCGAGCGGGTTTTTTTGCATTTTTAACCCTAAGAAACACAATTTCTTACGCATTCTACCCAGGAAATTTTGCAACTGACCACTGCAACTGAGCGATAGAGAAGTTCGAATTTTGTACATTGATAAACGGTTTTCCATTCACTCCCTTCTAAAATTGGGAGCAAAATTAACGAAAACCCTTGAGAAATAGTCGAGGAATTTAGCAAGCCGACTGAAAGTTGAGATTTCTTTTAAATGTTGAAACTCCGCAAATGCTGTTTTATGCACTTTGTCCTATATTGGGGGCGCAATATCTAGAAAGAGGCAGATAAAACTTACAAAATTAATGTGAACCCTTAAAAAAAGCTATAGTTACTGGTGGCGCATATATTGTATATGAGATCCTGGAAAAAAAATTAAAAAAATCGACGGAGCAAATCGACCGAGCTTTAGACAATTTTTGCATTCTAAATACTCAAAGACTGTATTTCTAATGCATTTACTATGCCGATTGGGGGCGCATAATCCTTAATTAAGGAATATGATTTTTTCTTCATTTCCCTCTTTTTTTTTCTTACTCTCTTTTGCGTTTTTTGCGCCCCCTCCGAGTGCCGCCCGGGGCACATGCCCCCTGCCTCCCCCCCCCCCTAGATACGCCACTGCCAGCATGACAAGATCGATGCTGTATTGGCCATTCAAAGATCCACATTTTACACAGTAGCAATACAAACCCAAAGAGAGAAATCTGTAGTGGTGAACAGAATTCATTAATAATTACGTAAAGTCCTAAACCGGATTATCAGTATTATCATGTTATAAATGTTTATCATGTTTATATAACATAAGACTAAGGCTTTCATACATATTTAAAAGTTAAATCACGACTTTTATAATATGCACATTTTAAGTGATCCTCACATTTTAAAGCTTTCTAAGATTGTGAATAGCCGGGACGCCCAACTTCCTGCATTTGTTTGAAATTAGGAGTGCAAAAATCGTCTGAGATTCTAGGATTGTGATCTGTTTTTCTCTGTTTTTTGTTGTTGTTGTAATGGGTCATGCATTTCTCTACGGAAGTTTTATAGATTCTGAATAATCTGGGTTTTTGAGAGACACGTTAGGATAATTATATCCTGTACACATGGTTATTACTGTGGCTATAATTAATTGATTGGCATAAGAGTACACATGTTCTAAAATATTTGTTAAGTTGAAAGTGTATTAACTCTTGCTGCTCCGGTGTCACATATGATAAACAAAATATATTTATTTTCAATCACACATCAGTCCACCAAAAAACGTAAGTGATGGGCAATAGCAATCACGCAGTCTAAATATCTAAGAATGATCATATGTGGCTATTGAAATCTTTGGGAAAAATTGCCGATATTGTGCAGGCTGATCTCTCACTTTAATAATGAACAATGGTAAACAAACGAGGAACAAAATGTAGAGGACTAAAAGGAAACTCATTTTTATTTTACAATAATTTTCACACATGACATATTTAAAGTTAAAATGTGTGGTATCATTACAAAGGGTAGGGAATTTCCTGCATCTTTTATACACAACATTTTGTAATAAAACATGACCCTTTCAGGACAGGAATTATTCAAGCGCTAATTTGATCATATTTTGTTCTTCAAATTGGCAACAATAATTTTTTTTTTTTTTTTTTATAGTGCTACATGGTTCCAATAAAATATAATGTCAACACGATAAAAACTACTTTCGAAAATAAACTCAAGGGCAATTTCATAGGCCTATTGTACTTCCCATAGAAATCTTGTTCGGATTACGTAATACGCCATTGTAATGTTCGCATATTTCTAAAGGTGATAGACAGGGCTATTGAAATTGTCTTGAGTTTATTTTTCGAAAGAAGTTTTTATCGTGTTTGTCTTTGAAAACAATATACATGGATAGAAACTTTGGCGAAAAGTTGAAAAAATTGCCAAGTTCGATAAAAAACAATGATTTTGAATCTCTCAATTTGCCAATTTAAGGATTTTAAAGCTGAATCTCCTTTTAATAAACAAATCGTGGCATCAAACGCAATATGGTCGTGTAAAAAAAAAAAAATGGACGCAGTGAGTACAGAAATTTTTGCTCTTTCTACTCAATGCATTTGGTACAATTTTTAGAGCTCTTAATCAAAAGTTATTAAGCTAAACCACAAAATGTGGCCAATTGTCTCGAAAGGGTTAAAGAAGTGCAGGCGTTTGAAAAGTAAACATTGTTCGCATTTTCTTAAAATCTCGAATCTAGCGCAATCCTGCGGCAAAGCAAGGGTTAAATCTTATGAATATACATGCACATGTATTTCTCTTGCGATCTCAAAAAGTGCTTTATGTCGAATATGGAATACGTTATGAACTGTATGTTAATTGTATTTAGATGATTGTTAACTCTACCTTACTAAGTATCCATTTGCAGAAATTGACCTAATATTCCATTTATAAAAATAATTTCGTTTAAAGCGAAATTATTTTTATAAATGGAATATTAGGTCAATTTCTAGGTCAATTTCAAAGTAATTTCGTTTAAAGTGAATAGTTTAGCATCTTCCTTTGGGTATTATACATTAAAATGCCGGAAAATGCATGTGCATACTCTTCCCCATTACCACAATATTAAAAGAAACTGGGCACACAAGATAACTACAATCCACTATTTGGGGTAATAGTGGGAAAGCAATATTTGTCCTTACAGTTGATTTTTATTAGCAATATGTGTTAATTGTTCATAATAACCATGATAACAGAATCATACTTCTATCTAACACTTGGTAATCACAACAAAGGCCTAATTTATCAAAATGTAATTGATAAACGATTATACCAGGGAGCTCAAACTCTAAAAGTGTAAATTAACTCAACATACTCTATTATGTATATACATGATATACGTGAACTTTAAGTAACATCTATGATAAACAGCAGTGTTGGGTCCAAGACCAGAGGGTCTGAGGTCAAGATCAAGACCAAGATCAAACAGTCCGAGATCCAGATCAAGATCAAGATCCGTAGCTCAAGATCGAGATTAGAACACCTGAGATCAAGATCAGATATGTCCGAGATCAAGATCAGATATGTCCGAGATCAAGATCAAGATCGAGGTTACTGATGCCGATCTCGAGACTGGTCTCGAGATCAAGATCGATCTCGAGGTACCCAACACTGAGTCATGTTTTCGCCGATTGGTGAACGATTTTAAAAGCCTTTTCGTTTGATAATTTACGTAATAACAATGTCGATCTCGAGCGATCTCGAGCGAAAATTCCAAGAACAGAAGCTCCGAGATCAAGATCAAGATCAAGACCAACACCTTCGAGATCAAGAACAAGATCGAGGTTACTGATGCCGATCTCGAGATCAAGATCGATCTCGAGGTACCCAACACTGATAAACAGTAATGATTATTGCCCCCCCCCCCCCATTATTTGCAATGATTTTCATTTTCCATTCAAAATGATCATAGTTGTTTACATGAAACTAGAAAGATCAAAGTCATGAATTGGTCTCGCCCTTTATTTGTTTTGAATAAATATTTGCTCTATTTTATGAAAGAGAGATAGAGGGCGAGAAAGAGAAGGAGATAGAGAGAGAGAGAGAGAGAGAAAGGGGGAGGGGGAGATGTGCCATTTGGCAAAATACAGTGTAGGTCGATAAATGCAAGCTGATTAATATAGGAAAAAGAAAGACGGGGAACACCCATACCCCAACTAGGAACTAAAAGGAGTAAACTTGTTACCGGTTACACAATAGCATTCCAATTTTAAATAAAGAGACGGCATAACATTACTAAAAGTCTAAGGTAAGTTCGAGTATTTTATCTAAAAGAAAATTCTACTCTTTAATAAGTTCTCTTATATATATATTATCTGCTTGATTATCTGCTTGGACTGTTGAAGGTAACACTGCCACGATTCTCTCTCTCTCTCTCTCTCTTTTTTTTGTACAGAAATCTCTACTATTTTTAACATGGTCATAACTGCTGGCAGCCAGTACCATGTTAAGCTATAATCGTATGTCTGTGGTATATACACAGATGGGTATATAAGGAATAGATCAGCTGATTTTCGAATTTTTGTCGGGCGGGAGGGACAAAATTAACAAAAATACTATATATTTAGATTACCAGCTTGAAGGTCCGAAAATAATGGATTTCCAATTGCTGATTAAAGCACAGAGGGTGATGTGGGTTAAAAGACTAATGAAAGATAATGCAACGAAATGGAAACAATATTTCAAATATGCTACAAAACACTTATGCTCGTGTGATTATCTGCTTGGACTTATAGGGTCATGCACTTTTCTTGTACATACTTCGTTTGTTTTGACTGCGATGCTAAATTTGTTTCATTGTTACAACGAGTCATCCACCTGCAGTTTTATCTTAACTATGCGTAATCCACACCATGCCTTTGTTGATAACATTTTCGCGACATTCCTATCGCGTAACTTCTTGGTTCAGGCATGTTAAGTACTTGTTTACGTCTCCTAGTGACTTGCAACCAATCCACTCGCAAGTTTGTTTTACGTCAGTGTCAAGCTCCAATCAAAGTTATTTTATGCTAATTTTTCAACAAGTGAAAGGTCAACTTGTATCACTTGCAGTTTAGTTTTCTTCACGCGAAGTCGTCTTTTTAGCTAGCAGCAAGTCGCTCGATCTCCTCGTGGATTTATTTGGACAAGTACCAACTCCATTATTTTGTTTTATATTTCGCAAGTCGCGATGGATTTTATTTTGTCAACGGGAAATGTGCAATAACTGAGCGTTTCTACAAACACTTAGCGAACGTTCGCGATAACTACCAGTTTCGGTTTCGCTTCGCTATCACCACGCTGGACTCCTGGAGTTGCCCGCGTCCTCGTGTTAGCTTTGTGTTCTACCTTCCAACTATCTCCGTTTCAGCTTGTGCTCTCCGCTCCTTCTTCATCTCTTCCCTAATTATTGTGGTGAGTAGGAAATATACAGAGCCTATTCAATTTTTTCCTATAGACTGTTGAAGGTAACACTGCTACGATTCTATATTCTATATGAATTTATTAGAAGTTTTGATGGAAACAAGGGAGTATCAGATTAATCATGAAACATTTAAGGGTACGAAAAATTATATTCAAAAATATAAATTTAAACATATGATGGATCATACTGCAAACTTACGATCCTTTCCATATTTCCAAAGGATGGGATTGAATGAGATTGACTTTAAAACAACCCAGACAATTTATAAAAGAGTCCAGAAAAGAAAAAAAAAGAAAAGAAAAGAAATATCAATAGAACATGAAATGATAGTGATAATACTCAGAATGTGGAAGGAATTGCTTCTGTATTGGGAGAAAGAATTATAGCGATAAACGATATTGTATCTAAGAAAAAAAAAAAGATATGCAGTAAATTCTCAAAAAGAACTCAGTAACACCAGGTATTTTTGATGAGATCAAAGTTAAATATAGTTTTTCTAATAAAAGATAATGAAAACATCTTTTAAAGACCAAATTGTGCAAAATGATCTATTGGGTTTTTTTGCAAGAAAGGAAAAGGAGACGTACCGCCATTAATGTTTTAATTGTGAAAACGCTCGTTTGATATGGAATAACGGTAATAATATGTTTGAGTCTCTATCTATTGGTAATTTAAGTTAGGAAGATACATTTTTGGAAATAAAATTAAGGGATCAAGGAAAAGAACAGTTAGTAAACCATGAATTTTGTCATAAGTTTTGAAAAGTTTTATTTTTTAGGAGAAGAGAAAGGAGTTCATCCATAACCATGGACGAAATAAAACGCAAGTTCAAAAAAGCTAGTTAGAGGACATTTCTTACACTATAGCAACTGGACCTACAGTACATCAGCGGGGGGGGGGGGGGGGGGGGGCGCTAGAGATAGCACTGATTTAAGACGTATGGTCGCCAACGTCAGCCTTTATTCATCATAACAGGACAGATATCCGAAAGTATTGAAAGAAAATGTAACCTATATCTCTTTCAGTGCCGATGTCACATATATGTTTCAGATAGACTTGTCATTTTCATTCACCAATTGCTCGACCACAGGAAAGGTATATGGTGATCAATGTATATCAAAATTTTGGGCATAAATCAAGCATTCCACATATATGATTATAATTATATACTACCATAGAAATTTCAGAGAAAATTGTAGATTTCTAAAAAGATATTACCTTATTTCAACATTAAACAATAATAAACAAATGAGAAACCAAGAAATAATGGACAAAACATTAACTCAAATGTAACTTTCACTAATTCTTATGCATAAAGTTGGGTAAAGTAATAATGTACGGTAACATAAGAAATGGTTATAAATTTCCTACAAGTTTTTTGTGAAATAATAGATGGTTAATGAAGTGCAGACATTTGAAAAGTAAGATTGATCACATTTTGGTAAAATTTTGAAGAGAGCTAAACCCCTTGGCACAGTAAGAGATATTAAACATGATGGACATACTTCTTTAAGCTCTAGTACGATTCACAAATAAAATGTGGCATTCTAGCATACAAACATAACAACAACAAAAATCTCAGAAGATTTAATAGGAAAGGTGCATTGAATTATAGGGTGCTGTTATCTTACATTACATAATTATTTCAACCTAATGTTAAACGGACATAATAAAACGGATTTGTATGTTTACATCATAATATGATATCAATATTATAGATATATCCGGACTTACAACGGCGATGGCTAGCAACGAAGGAGAGAAGCCCCATGGTTTGATATGCCCTATGTGTCTAGAGGTCTTTAAAGATGCTACTATCTTACCCTGTGGACACTCCTTCTGTCGTATTGGGAATTCTTTCGTATTGGGAAAACAGAATTGTATTGATAAATGATATTGTATCTAAAAGAAATTATGCAGAATTTCTCAAAAAGAATTTGGTAACACCAGATATTTTTTATAAGATAAAAGACAAATGAAAACATCTTTAAGAACCAAATTGTGCGAAACCATTCTATGTTGTTTTTGCCAAAAAGGAAGAGGAAACGTAACGCCATTTATTTTTTTTTTGAAAGTGAAACGCTCATTTGATATGAAGTAAATGTAATAATATGTGTGACTTTATATCTATTGGTAATTTAAGTTGGGAAGATATATTTTGGCGAATAAAATTAAGATATCAAGGAAAGGAACAGTTAATAAACTATTCATTTGTTTTCTAATTTTTGAAAAGTTTTTGATTTTCGTGAAAGGAATGGAGTTCATCCATAACCACGGAGGACATCAAACGCAAGTTCAAAAAAGCTAATAAGAGGACATTTCTATAGAGCACGTAGAGTGTAGTACGTTGAAGACCTTACACTAGGCGGCGCTAGAGATAGCACAGATTTAAGACGTATGGTCGCCAACGTCAGCCTCTAGGTAATACAGAAAAGCTGCATTCATTCATTCATCATAACAGGATATATTTCCGTACGTATGGCAAGGAAAAGCAACCCATATTACATATAATGGAAACACTTCTGTAAGCTCTGGTACTATTAAAAAATAAAACTTACATTTAAAAAAAAATCTCAGAAAATTTAACCAGGAAAGGTGCATTCATAGTATTATAGGATGCTGTTGTCTCACAGTACATATTTTAACATAATATTAAACGGATATAACAAAACGGATTTGTATGTTTATATCAAATAGATATATCGAGACTTGTAACGGCGATGGCTAGCAAAGAAGGAGAAAGGTCCA
This sequence comes from Heliocidaris tuberculata, assembly GCA_025618425.1. Lineage (NCBI taxonomy): Eukaryota > Metazoa > Echinodermata > Echinoidea > Camarodonta > Echinometridae > Heliocidaris > Heliocidaris tuberculata. Next base: position 19,891,440 of record CM046833.1, read on the forward strand.
AAGGACTGATATGCCCTATGTGTCTAGACGTCTTCAAAGATGCTACTATCTTAACTTGTGGACACACCTTCTGCAAGTGTTGCCTAGAAGATTATGATGGACTGCATTACTATCTGGATCACATAGTCTGCCCAATCTGTAGGAAAATTACTGAACTAGGTCCTAATCGAGTTACAGGACTCACACCGAACTTTTCAGTCAAAGAATATGAGAACAAGATCAGCGCGGAAGGAAATGTTCGTACTTCACATTACTGTTCGTTGCATAATAAAATTTACAAGGATATATTATGCGAAGTTTGTCGGGAATTCATCTGTCTTACTTGCTACTTCAATTCTCACAAAGATCACAAGGTTTTGAAAAAGGAAGAGCTGGAAATAAATTTGAGAGAAAAGAGAGACAACATTATCGAGAAGAGCAAGATCAGAAAAACTAAAATTGAAAAGTGTCTGAACGACGCTGAGGAACAGGGACACCGCCATCTTGGTAATTTGGAGAAGGACATTAAAGACACCTTTGCTAAAATGGTGGGAATTCTTCAGGAAAGTGAGGAAACTTTACTGGAAATGGTAAAGGAAATTCGGAAGGACTTAGACGAGCAACTGAAAATCACCAAGGCCCATCAGAGAGAGCTGACTGATAACAATAACAGATCAATCACACTACTTACAGACAACCTGACCACATTTTCAGAAGCGAATGTACTTATAACGTGTCAATCGTTATGCCAAGATCTGGATAATGCACTGATGCAAACCACTGACGAGGACTCCTTGAGCCGTCTTAAGCAAAAGGCGGAGAGTGCACGGTTTTGCCCCGCAAATGAAAAACTTCTTGCTCTAGGTCATATCGAGTTTGGAGTGAAGACAACATCAAATAACACTCAAAATGTAGAGAGTACTCTCTCTTCTCTCCCTCTTTCTCTTTAGGTGCCATATCTCTTGACTTTGGCGATCATGTTGTTCCACGCCCCTCTATTTCTAGCCTTCTCTGTTAACACCACTCCCTCGTCTTTCACTCCTCTCCCTTCTAACAATTTCTGCAAACTGTTCATCCAGAGCGTTCTTCTCATCCCCCTACTCCTCTTCCCCTCAATCTTTCCTGTCAGTGCCGGGTTCTCCAAGCCATCTTTACGTACAAAGTGTCCCATAAACTTCATCTATCTACACATTAGCTCTCATATCAGTTTCCCTTTTACGGCAGCTCTTCTCAGGACTTCCTCTTACTCACTTTGTCAGTCCAAGGTATTCCCATCATTCTTTTAAAGAACCACATTTCACAACTTTCCAATCACTTTTTAGAGTCTGTGGTTAATGACCAGGTTTCACTGCCATAAGTTAGCACTGGATATATGTAACAGTTCAGTACCCGTGTCCTGGTCCTCATACTCATTGTACGATTTCTCAATATGTAATCTAGTTTTGAGAATGCCGATTTAGCAAGGGCTATACTTCTTTTGATTTTCTTCTCACATCTGGCATCTTCAGTAATCATGCTACCAAGGTAGTTGAAGGAAGAGACTTGTTAAATTATCTGTTCTTTCAGTTTTAAGTTGCATCTTGGACTGCTCTTCTTTGAGACGACCAAACATTCTAACTTTTTATATCTAGCCCATTCTCTCACTTTCCTTTACTACTGCATCCAGGAGTCTCTGAAGATCCTCTTTTGACTCTGCTAGTAACACAGTGCCCTCTGCTCTCATTAGAGTACTAGTAAGGACAATGACAAAATTAATCAATAATTAATTGGGCGGATGCCGTGTGGGAATATGCAGCAACTCCTTCATTGTACATGTATACAAATATATTTGTATTTTCTATGGATAGAAACTATAAGACGTATATCAGGAATATGTACTTTCCTAAAACGGATCATTGATACTATCATAATAAGAACAAGGCTTTCAAACACATTATAAAGTTACATCAAGGCTTTAATTGTATGTACAGCGTGGTGATAAACGCAATTTCATTTCTTCTGAGATATCTTTAATTGAAGTTTGTAAGTAGCCAGGACACATGATTATGAGTATTTGCACTTTTTTAAGAGTCCAGGATGTGATCTATTTCCTCCCCCCCCTTTTTTTGTACGTACAGCGTGGTGATAGGCATAAGGAGGAACACATTGTGCGTGTGTGTGTATATTTTATAAATTTGTGGCTATAGGCTAATTGATTGCTATATATACACAAGTTTAAACGTAATGAAATATATGTTATTTTGAAAATGTATGATGTACATGCATTTCTGTTGCGATTTCAAATACGCTTTATCTAGCTTTATCTCGCTGTTTTATTCCAGGTGTATTTTCTGCATCTCCATGTTTGATAACCATGCTACATTCTGTATCTATTTGCAGAAATTAACCTATGATAATCCATCTATCATATGGAACCATGATTTCGTTTGAAATGAATTATTCAGTACCTCTGCTTGAGATTTTATATAAAAATCACAGAGAATACATGTAAATTCTCTCCCCCCATTACTATAACAAATAAAACGACTGTGCACACGAGATAGCAACAATCCACAATTTTAAGGAATGGTTGGAAAGCTATATTGGTCTTTTCATTTGACTTTTACGAGAAATATGTGTTAATAATTCTTGAGAACGGAATCATACTTGTATCCAGGGGCGGCGCCAGGGTATTTGAATAGGGGGGGGGGGGGCAAAATGACGCGTATAGCAAAGTCGCACGTCGAGGGTCTTGAAATAACAAATAGGACTATAACAGTTATGTAATAATTGCAGGCCTAGCCTTCTCTTCTCCATTTCCCCTTCTCTTTCTCCTTCCCCCCTTCTTCCTCTTTTTTTCTTTCTTTTTTTTTTTGTTGCTCGCTTGAAAAATGATAGGGGCGGCCGCCCCCCTGCCCCCCCCCCCCTGTAGCGCCACCCCTGCTTGTATCAAACACCTGGTAATCATAGCAACGACCTAATTTATCGAATGGATAAACGACAACATAAGGGAGCTCAAACTCTAAAACTGTAAATGAAAGGACTCTAAAACTATAAATGAAGGGAACATACTCTATGATTATAAAAATATAATTGAAACTCACAATGATCAGTAATGATTATTGTCTCCATTATAAGCAATGATTTTTCATATTTCATTCAAAATGATAAAAAATGCTTGCCTGAAAACATGCTGTATAGAACAAAATGATAGATGTGATACAACATGTACATGTATGTAAATAAAGGAAGAGATAAATCATTGTAGATCAAAGTTCCAAATTTGTCTCGCCCTTTATCTGTTTTGAATAAATATTAACTTCATTTTATGAGAGAGAGAGAGAGAGAGAGAGAGAGAGATGTCATTTTCCGAAATACATTATAGGCCTTTAAATTAATGAAACAAAGACGGGAAACACCTTCAGAATAACCTCCAACTAACAGGCATAAACTTGTTACCGGTTACACAAGAAAAATTCCATTTCTAACTGAGTAGGCTGCACAAAATCACTAAAATCTCAGGTAAGATTGCATTCTATACAAAATATAGATCTGCAGGTTTTGAAGAGTTTACTATTCTCTCAGACGTATTTATAGATGTATATATTGAGTTGGTTCTAAAACATGCAACATCCAAATACTTACTTCTGCAAAAAAAAAAACCCAATGATTTTTAATTCTCTTATTTTGAATTTTCAATTTGAAATGACACTCTGTCCTATTATACTACCGTGTTTTCAGATAGCAAAATCACTTTAAGAAATGTAGGTGCTATAGTTTCTTTATAATTAATTCATTACTTTTAGAAATATATGGATGTAACAAGTTTGGGAACCGAAATCTTGATTCCCCATACGTAGTGCACGCACAGCAGTAAACCACAAGTTTTGTAGAAAACAGTTCGCGATCATCCATTCGCGTCAGACTGCTCTGTGATTAGTCAGTTCCAGGAGCAGGCCGCCGTCTGTTGGACGTTGCATGTTCTACAACGAAACTCATTTTAGTTGTCCGATTTTTTTTTTTTTTCGCATAGGAAAATTAACTTTGTTAATGTGCCAATATATACATTAGCTACTGCAAGTGAATACGTTCATGCTAAAAATCGATTATGAAAAAAAAAAAAAAAAAAAAAAAGGAAGTAGCATGTCATCTCTAGCCGAACTCTTCATATATCTTCTATTTTTGTACCTTGGACATTATTGCAGACATCCAGTCCCAGTGTAAAACACTGGCGTAGCCAGGATTTTTCAAGAGGGGGGGGGGGCCAAGGCGAGGGAGCGAAGCGACCGAGCGGGGGAGGGTGTGGGAGGGGGTATCCCCCTCCCACGGTAGGAAAATTTTTTAAAACCAGGTCATGAAAATGGCATTTTCTGCACCCTAAAATTCTATTCTGGTGTAACTTACTTGAGAAGTGACAGATGAAATAGGATTTTTTTTTTCTCTACTCCGCTGGAATGAATTGTAGTGGAAGGATTACCACTCCTTGGGGCTCCAGAATTCCAAGCAATACGCAAAATTACATGTAGTTGGTGTGTATAAATAGCTGTACCAGTGTACACACGAAACGTTGAAACCCGTGTTTTCGGATAGGAAAATATACAGACTAACAACCAAAAACCCACACACAGACACACTGACTATTGACTAACATATGACTAAGAGGACGCCCTTTCTCATGGAGTGGAATTTATATCTCATCTCAAGCGGTAGTCTCATTTGAAAACACATGCAACATCTTTATTAGGTGTATGTAAAAGACTTTAGCAATTTATTTAGCTGCCTTGTTTAGCTCTTTATCTCATTTTCTCGGTTAGAGGTTGTTCATTAGTTGCCTAATTCGTATATACTACACGAATCCAGCTACGTACTCCTTCATTTAAGTACTGAGGAATTATATAGTTTGATTAATTTTTGTAACCAAAATGAACATCAATGTGAGTATTTAGCACGGAAAAATATTAGAATTACATCGTGTAAAGAGTATAGAGATCACAATTTGTAATAAAAACATATGGAAATAATGTAATTACACATAGAGAACGGGCTAAACAAAGTCTTCATACAACCAAGTCAAGCGCACATGATTTGCCACATGTGAAGGCCGTTTTTGTCATTCAATTTAGTGATAATAGATTTGACTCAAAACTGTAAACATCAAAGCAGAAAGCATCTCGTCCGATGACTTACTAGTATATAAAATACGACTTGAACAAAGAATGAAATTGTATCTTTTTTGAATATTCCTCTATAAAATCGAACTCTACCTTGAAAAACAGTGTTTTGCTTCTCCTCGGATGAAGACCATAAAAATGATATAACGGTGACATTGTTTTCGTATAAAAGCAATGTTGGCTACCACAATGATAACTCTTAAACAAACTCAAGATTTACAAAACGAAGAAAATGGTTATTGCCTCCATCGGACATATACCCATTCACAAAGAGAGGTTTATATTCGGCAAGAATAACTGATACGCCTCTTCATCATTCTGAGTACAATTTCTCTCAACTCTCGACAAACTAAAAGAAATATAAATGTTCTGTTACCAATCTACTTAGTCAATGTTGTTAACAAAGTTTCGGGGTTATGATTTGGAAAGGAACAGTTTTTGCTGGAAATGAAAGCAGTGTTTATTTTGTTTACTTTTTTGGTAATATTTCCATTTTATTTTTCCTTATTTCGATTGTAAGGTAGGGGTAGGGTAAGTCCTAGTAAGAGCAGCATGTGAAAAGGAAATTAGTTTTTTTTTTTTTTTTTTTTTTTTTTTTTTTTTTTTGCTCTCCGATCAACAGGGGGGGGCCATGGCCCCCTTGTGCCCCCCCCCCTGGCTACGCCAGTGGTGTAAAATATAATCATACCCTGGTTTTGATGCTTCATACTTAAATTCTGCATCTTCCATGTCCTCTGCTACCTGGAGGGTTGTTTCTTTGAAAAGTTCAAATTTTTAATGATCTTAAAGGGAAAGTTCACCCTGAAGATTACTTGAGTTTAAAAAATGCAGAAAAAATAAAGAAAAATATTGGCGAAGGTTTGATGAAAATCGGTCAAATAATAAAAGAGTTATGAGTATTTAAAGTTTTGGATTCGTGACGTCACATGCGAGCAGCTGCCCATTGGTCATGTAATAAATATTCCATATATTCGCATTTTTTTTACGTTCCACGATAAATTAATATTGTTTCTTTTCAGAATCTAGTATTGAATAACATTTCTGACAATATATCAAATGCACAGACGAAAATATTCTAAATTTTCTGAGAAAACTGTATTTTATGGAATATTTATCACATTACATAATGGAGGAGCTGCTCGCATGTGACGTCACAAAATCAAAATTTCAAAAGTCCATAACTCCGTTATTCTTTAACGGATTTTGTCCAAACTTTCGCCAATATTTTTCTTTATTTTTTCTGCATTTTTTAAACTCAAGTAATCTTCGGGGTGAACTTTCCCTTTAAATCTTTGATCATACCACTGCCTAGCCTTTAGCGAAGGCACTCGGTGCTGTTATTTCCCTAAACGCGCCTGAATACCTAGACTAATCGCGCGACAACTGTGATCCGTGGCCCGAGGTGCGTCACCGAGGCCTTTACTAACCTGAGTGGTTGTTGTAGTTTATTTCTTTTGTTTTGTATTATATTTCCGCTCCCAAATCCGTACATAATTAGATGCCAAGTAGCTTACACAGAAAGCCGGCCAAACCACCCCTTCCAATCCGATGCACCAGAGTAGATAATTCGAGAGAATTTTATGAATATTCATTATTAACATACATATTCATAAATGAATTTTTCAGCTATCATATCTCTGCCCGACGAACATGGCGAGCGGCGAAGAAGGTCTCCTATCAAAGAACCTTGAATTATGCGGCTGAAAATTTGAAATTTTCATCTTTTAAGGAGTTACAATCAAAAGCTATAAGATCAGCATTGAAAGGGGAAGATGTATTTGTTAATCTTCCAACCGGTTAAGGCAAATCTGCAATTTTTCAAGCCATTCCACTGTGCAAGGACTCCTTCGTGCGTACGTCGGCCACATCCCGTCTTTTTGGGGCCAGGGATTTTTATTACTTTTCACCTCTCATTCAGTAAATATTTCACTTGAGGAGGAAAAAACTTCACAGCATCTTAGTTATGTTAATACCCTGCTTTTTATTAAGTAAAATCAAAGAAATCTCACGAAAAGTTTTTGAGGGCCTCCCAAAACTATCTGTTACCTTTAAAGTATATATTCATTGAAAATATTATCAATACAGGATGAAACGTGATCAGTAAAAGCTGTTTAGTCCTGATTAAAGAACATAAAACAATTTTTTAAAACCCGTTTGAAATGCAACAAAATAGAAAATATCGCAATATTGCATCTGATTAAATCAGACATGCCACAGAAATGTAAATCGAAGAAGGATGGGAGAAAAGAGACACGGTTGGGGGGGGGGGGGGTTTCAGAGACCGAGAAAGAAGGGAGAAGAAAGCACATATAAGACGAAGAGAATGCAAAAACTTCAACACTTTGTATAATATAATACTACATATTAATTGCAGTCTATTTCCATAAACATAATAAACATAATAATAATAATAATAATAATAATAATAATAATAATAACTGGTATTTGGTACGCTCTCCATAGTACAACTATATCACAGCGTTTACAAGTCGATAATACTTAATATACCATTAATATAATTAATATGATAAAGGTTATTGCTCGCCCTTTGATTTTAAATTACGGATAGAGATAAGCATAACATTTGACAACATTAATCTTAAGTCAGTTCGACTGCAAATATCAATAATAGATAAAATTTAATTTAAGTGCTAGTCAGTATAAATATTACATTAGATTAGATTAATTTTTATGAAAATGGGAACAAAAACAGAGACCAGCATAGAAGTGGAGCTTGTAGAAGCGCTGATCCCTGGCAAAAGGTAAACCATGAATACAATACATAAAAAAACTAGACTAGGCAATCATGCATAAAATGCCCAATAAAAAAAAAAAAAAGGGGGGGGGGGGAAGAAGACAGATACATGGCCAAGGAAAGCAAACAAATCATATGATGTAACATCCACGTATCCTGTATATGCAGTATAGCAAACAACAAAGTCTAAAAACATTAAACCAAGAAAGCCTGCGTACTCATGTAATCATAGGTTTCTGTTATTTTACACTGTATTTCCGCTATGTTTTACATTTGAGTCAATCAAAAACTCAGTGCATATAATGGCAGGCACAAAAGAAATAACATAAATAAGACTTGTATATTCAAATCATATTGATATAATCAGACTATCAAGGACTATGGCTAGCAAAGGCGGTAGAGAAGGAGAGAAGATCCAAGGTTTGGTTTGTCCCATGTGTCTAGATGTCTTCAAGAATGCGACAATACTTAACTGTGGACATAGTTTCTGCAAGAAATGCTTAGAAGATTATGATGAACAACATGTCGACTTGGATGATATAATCTGCCCAGTCTGTTGGGAAAGTACTGAACTAGGTCCAAATCGAGTCGCATGACTCACACCAATCTTTTCCATTAAAGAACAAGAGAACAACATAATTGGAGAAGGAGGTGTTGCTGCTTTACATTACTGTTCATTACACCATAAAATTTACAAGGATATTTTCTGTGAAGTTTGTCGGGATTTCATCTGTCTTACTTGTTACTTCAATTCTCATAAAGATCACAAGGTTATGAAGAAGGAACAGATGGAAATAAATTTGAGAGAAAAGAGAGACAACATTATCGAGAAGAGCAAGGTCAGAACAACTGAAATTGAAAAGTATTTGAACGACGCTGAAGAACAGGGACACCGCCATCTTGGTAATTTGGAGAAGGACATTAAAGACACCTTTGCTAAAATGGTGGGAACTCTTCAGGAAAATGAAAAAAACGTTGCTGGCAATGGTTAACAAAATTCGGAAGGACTTAGACAAGCAATTGAAAAGCACCAAGGCCAAGCAGAGAGAGCTGACTGGTAACATTGACCAGTCAATTATACGACTAAATTACAACCTGACCACACTGCGAGAAACGCACGTGCCTAAAACGTTTCAGTCATTATATCAAGATCTGGATAAAGCACTGATGCAAACCTTCGATGACGATTCCTTGATCCGTCTTAAGCAAAGGGTTGGGACTGCACGGTTTTGTCCTGCGAATGAAAAACTTCTTGCTCTAGGTCATATTGAGGTGAGAGTGAATGGAAAATCTAGTTACATTCAAAACATGGAGAGTACTGGAAGTAGAAATGAGGAAGAGCTGCATGCAACAAGTCAGGTACTAGACATTCCAGAACAAAACCTTCTTGCCCCATTTCAGTAATATATCCCTCTCTCCGCTTAAGTTTCTGAAAAGAGATTTTTTGGCGCTAGCCGTTACAACATTTTTTGGCCCCTGTTTTGTCCGATGGCAATGAGTTCTATTACGATGACTTATATTCAGGGGACATGCGTTTGAGATGTATGGGGCTTAGAGATTGGTCATGCCTAGAAATAATCCTTCCATTTTCCCAAGCTACGGTCTAACTGATGCATTCCAAGACCATTAAATATGTACATAAACCTAAGATTTTTCTTATTCTCCATGAACTTATATCATGTCCCAATGATAATACATAAGGCAATATCATGCTTTTATATATTTTTAAGGCTTTTCGAGAAAATTTCGCCAAATTTGGGACAGATGCGTTCCAAATTTTCTGATCAACTGAAATAGTGAAACAAGTGATCGGAACGATTCAAGATATATGTATGAACGAATGAAGTCCTAAGTACTAAAACGCACAAAATTAAATTTGATGATCTCTTTAAAACATAGAAATATCAAGGCGCATTCTCACAAAACCCCTTCGTAATGATTAGATCACGCGAGATACATTTATTTCCCTACCCCGACGCTAAACAGCGAAGTATAAAACTAAGTAGAATCATACATTGTTCCTTGGCATATTGGTAGATTAATAGGATAATTTATTTTTCAGATATAAACATTTACGAAGAAATATTATATTGCAAAGAAAATAAAACGCAAGATTCGGTACCATTATCAAATACGTGACCTAGATGAGTATGGCTTTATGTAAAAGTGAGCCATAAAACATGCACGCTCTCCCAAATCATCATGTTGTGATTGGCAGGAGTCTCTGTGAAATTTTATATATAATATTCTTTACTTCTCCAATGTATCCTGAGTTTATCAATGTCGAGGTGTGGTCAGATTTCTCAAATATGCCATAACATCAGATTCGTTTACTGACGAAAATGTTTTGTATGGTCTTCTATTACGTTAATATCTAAAAGTTAAAACAAATCATAGAATTCGAGTTATCTGGCTAAGAAGCATTGTATTTACCAACATTTTGAAGTTAATTATTTGATTCTCTATAATTCAGTTTGACATTTGCAGTTAATAAAATTTGAATAATTTTTTTACCAAGACCTTAACAAGATATTATGTGTGATACGTTACCATCATTCATTCACCTATCTGGGTTAATAATCAGTGTTATTTGTACAGGTCTTCTGCTGTGTTTTATCAGGCATACATTTCTCTCTTCATCGGAAACACAGCACGACTTTATAATTTTTGATTGCCAAGAAAGGAAATTTGTTGTTATTTAACAAGTGGAATGATGTAAACCCTCTTATTCATGGAAAGATGGCTTTTGAATGCAGTAGGTAAGCAAGTTATTTGAATCATTTTGTCGACGACTCTTACTTGTGGGTATAGGGATCACTTCATGTTGTTTAGTTTGAACCATTTTTTTATTTATGAGATCTTATATCATGTATATATATATATATATATATATATATATATATATATATATATATATAACACTCACACAATCTCCATTTCCATAATCTTATAACCAAGTGGCATAATCCATTCCAATTCGATGTCATTCTTGATTACGATAGATATATGTATAGTTTTAAATGAAATTTGCATACATAGCCGAGTGTAAAGGTCGAAATAACAATTCAAACATCAATGATTTCTCTTTTCTTTTAATGCAGAAAATATAGTTTGGCACTATTTGACAACATGTGTCAAGGCAAAAGAAAAGAAAGAAAGAAAGAAAGAAAGAAAAAAATTACTTAATGGTTTCGTATGATTGCCTACGGCAGGGATTATTTAACAGTTGTTAGACACCATCAATCCTTGTTCTTTTATGCACGTTGACAAAAGACTCCAAAGATTCCGTTGAAATGGAGATGAAAAATTTGTGGTAACGTATCTGGTACGCCATCAAAAATGGTAAAAACTTTTTTCCCCCAAAATGGATTTAGTTAAAGGTCATCAATTCTTTGTTTCGTATTCTGTATTCAAGTTTGCAAATTCAAACAACCTTCATGATTTTTTTATTTCTTATTTTCTTTTTAAAGTCGATATTTTGTCATTTGTGCCATCGGAACTGAAAACTTTAGCGGAGAATGGCCCTTTATGAGAAAACAGAAAACTTGGTTTTGCAGGACGCTTGATGGGAATATCAACATTTTCATAGGATGCAGTCAGTGGTGGTTGGATATGGAAGAAACGGATAGGGTGTCGAATGCTTCCTTGTTACAGATGACCAGAAGCCCCATGTAAAGATTGGCGTGGTTGTCGCGTATATGATACTGATGATATTGCATCCGACATTATAATAAACTATACAAACCATCGTCTTTTTTCTGTCAGGACTTGCGGCACAGACAAGAGGGGGCAGTATTTGAGTGTCAAGAGAAGAGCCATCCATACACTGGTCAAGAGTACTGGTAGTTCTAAAAAGCGAGCTCGTTGTTAAGGCCGAAACCGCGAGCAGTGGGTGGTCCTCCGCCACAGGTTCAGATCATGTGAACGGAATAAACTTTCAGTTTCGCAAGCTTGTAGTTAGCGATGACCACGCTGTTCATGTTAAACATCCGGGTCATACTCTGAGCGCGTATTATGAACACAGGATCTATATGTATACTGTACACTCAATCGGTAGTATCTACTTCCAGGTTTAACCACAACGATCGCTCGGCTTGTAGTTTCAGCTAGTTGTTTCGGGCTCGTGTGAACCCTCGTTGCGGTTAGGGAGTCGTGGTTTCGTTAACTTAAAGTTTCGAAACCAGGGGAGCGTTTCATCAAGCGTTTTGTCAGTGATTTTTATCCGACAACTGTTATAAGCTACTGAAATCCTTGCATCTGATTGGCTGAGAGCAAATTTGTCGGTAAAAACCACTGACAAAATGCTTGATGAAACACTCCCCAGAAGTCCAGTATGAACGTAGCTATTATGTGGTTAGGCTCAGTAACTTTTGATTCAGAGCCCTACAAATATACCAGATGCATGAGTAGAAAGAGCCAAAGTTTCTACATATACTGTGTCCATTTTTGTTGCATGACCATATTGCATTTGATGCCAGGAATTTTAAAAAGGAGAATAAGCTTTAAAATATTTAAATTGGCAACATATTAAGATGTTCACAATCAGTTTTTTTTTTTAAATCAAAATTAGCAATTTTCTTAACTTTTCGCCAAAGTTCGTAACCATGTGTAGTCTTTCTAAGATATTACATTTAGTCAGGACCATGTAGTAATAAAAGAAAAAAAAAACACAAAAAAACATGTAGTCAATTTGAAGAACAAATTGTGATCAATTTAGCCCTTAAATAATTCCTATCATGAAAGAGTTAAGATGCACTTTATATCAAATAAACGCATGAATAATAATTTCGTTTAATGTATATCTTCTTTAATATAGCACACAAGCTAGAAAATATGTAGGTATCACTAAGATGCTCATAGTTCCACGAGGGGCATCTCATTATGTGGAATGAGGTAGGAACTTTTGCTATTGATATTATTTTATAATTTCAATCAGCCAAAGTGATTCTTGAATAAAAGCCAAATATAATGCAGCTTTGAAGAAACGACTTTGAGGGACTATTATTCACTTTTTATTTCCTTCAGTTTCTTCCTTTTTGTTCTTTTTGTTTTCGTATAATTACCAGGGAGGTGTGTACGAGGGCCAGATAGATAGAGAGAGAGAAAGGCCCACATTTTTTTTTTTTTTGGGCGGGGGGGGGGGGGGGGGGAGGAGGATGTAAAGGTCTAAAGAAAACAAGAGATGAAAATTATATTATGCAAAAAAGGTGCTTGTTAAGCATGTTAAGAGAGAAAAAACATTAATGATTCATAGAAATGGTGATTCCAAAAATATATCAAAATATTTTGCCGCCCGGAAAAATGCGGTGCCTCTTTTCTGGGTTTTTTTTTGGTTTTTTTTATAGAATGCTGCACATGACTGACCTCTCGGAAAGGTGATATGGAGAATTTTGTAATCATTATTATTTCGATAATCATCGTTTCTTCCGAAGTTCATTTGTGTGGGACTGTAACCTATTTTGCGCAGTCCGCTTTTCTCTTTCTCTGTCTAGATTTTCTCTTTGACCACGGCCCTCCCCCCCGTTCGTTTATTCTTGCTCTCTCTCTCCTCTCCCCGCCCTTCATTCCCCCTTCTCTTCCTCTCTTATTTTGTCTCCTATTCTTTCCTTCCGATTCCCATTTCTCTCACCTATCAATCCCTGCTGTCACCCTCATGTCGGCAGCACAAGAAAAGCAGGCGATATACCAGAGGGACGTGTTTCTCAATCGGGTTTGCCCTCCATTAACAAGTCAAGATGCCAATTAAAAAGCATTTTATAGAAGCTTCACCGGGGTCGCCTCTCTCTACGCCTCGTCCCAAGAGAGATGCATCATATTCAAATGGAACACACGATATGCGCAAGTATTTTTGCGATGAATAAGGTTAAGTACCTGAAGCTTGATATGGATGTTTGTCGGTCAAAAATAGGCATGAAAATAGCATATCGTACATTTATCTCCTGAATACGCGGACTTGATTCAGAAGTGCAATAATTTTAACAGTCTCTCAATCTCTCTTTCATTCTCTGCCTCCTCTCTTTCAATATATATACATATATATATATATATATATATATATATATATATATATATACATACACATATATATATATATTCCTTCTTATTAATTTTAGTAGGAACAGTCTGAATACATTTGCATTAATAATCTAATATCAGCAGAAAGGAATCATGCCTTAATCCCCATCTTCTTCAAATTGCCCCTTCCCCTCTTTTCTAATCTTCAGCCGTATTCTCTCCCCATCCCAACACCCATATCCTTACCTCATTATCTTATCTCCCCTCTTCTCCTTTTTTAAAATCCCTTTGTTCTGTTCTTACCATAATTATACTCTCCGTAATTAGCATGTCTGACATGTCAATGATTTTGCTCAATATCCTCCCGTAACTTTTATCCCAACATGCATTTCGAAAATCCATGGATCTGAACGCACATGTATTATGTACATGTATAAGGTGAATATGGTCATAACATAGAATGCATGAAATGCCATCTATTTGCTTACCTTTTACCCGGTAGTTAAATATCTATATTCCCTTCTCTCTATGTATGTGAAAGAAAAAAAGAAAGCAACAATACATATCAGCAAAATTGTATTTCAAGTTCAGTTTAAGTTGAATTCAATTGCATAATCAGTTACAGGTCATGAAGTCAGTAATGAATATAGCAGCTTACCCTCCGTGGATCGAAACAATATCAGGCTCAATCATGTCAATGGTCTATCGCCCTCTAGAGATATGAACATGAGACTTTGCACTTGTTTTCCGTGGAGTCGGTGTCATTTCATGGGCTTGTTCAAAGCATGGATAATACTATACAACACATGTTCCAATACTGCTCTTAGTCAAATCATTCTCTCAGTAAATCTATCCAGAAATGTCAAGCTAAATTTCTTCCAAATAACCTTACAATGTTGGCCTTCCAATAGTTTTTTTTTTTTTTTTTTTTTTTTAAATCAAGAATCATCAAACTATACCCATTTTCAAGGTTTGGAGGATGTTCCTGGTAAAAAAAAAAGCAAAGCAACAACAAAAACACATCAGGGGAAAAAATACCAAAGCACACTCACGCATTTTCCCGATTGAAGATCACAATCTTTTTAGAAAAAGAGAAACAAAACAATTCTTAACAGCTTATTAATTATGCCGAAAAATGTTGTGACTACATATATATTACCGCTTTGTAATTTATTGCCACTATTTTGCTGTATAAAAGTGCAAAAGAGTAAAAACTCACTGAAATGCTATGACGTTTAGCTTATGAAAGGAAATAAACAAAAATATATATTTTCTCAACAATCAGAATCCTAATTTTCAGCTCAAAATAAAAATAGTTTCCATCAATGCAAAAAACAAACAAGAACAACAACAAAATACACCCCCAAAACAACAACAGCAACGAGAATCATTTATTTGTTTGTTATAGATTGCGAACATATTACCGTGTATTTTTTTAACCGGTGTTTGTCTATAACAAGAAATATACACACGAAGAGAACACGTGTCCGTTATACGTCTCACCCTTTTATTCATTATTTGTGAAATATCAAGTAAAAAGTGATAGGCCAGGAGCCTGTCCCGAAATAGTCAACCCATTTTACATATGAGATTTGACCCCTTAAAGTTGCTAAGACCATCCATGTCATTCACAAAAAGCTTGTCAGCTCGAACGAAGCCGCCGGTTTAGCCCCCAGAGCCCCCGAAAGGGGCCCCAAAGTAGGGTCGATTTCAACCCATCTAACATATGCACCAAACTTTGTCAGAAGGAAGGTGTGAGACCATATATTACCAAAACACCAAAACACCAAAACTGACAAAATTTTCCGTCGGGATGTCAGACCGCCCCTAAAAATTGGGGCAAATTTTTCCCCTTAAGGCCCATGGACCAATTTTTGTCAGAAGGAAGAGTTATGGGTGTACATTACAAAAATATAAAAACTTACAAAAATTTCCATCGGGAAGGGGGTGTAACACC
Organism: Heliocidaris tuberculata; assembly: GCA_025618425.1. Lineage (NCBI taxonomy): Eukaryota > Metazoa > Echinodermata > Echinoidea > Camarodonta > Echinometridae > Heliocidaris > Heliocidaris tuberculata. The sequence goes on from CM046833.1 coordinate 19,907,296, forward strand.
AAAGTGCCCCTAAAACCCAGCTTTGTTGCCCAAAATACTCTGGATATAGAGAAAAAACATTTTTTGGCATTTCAACCTCAATATAACTCCAAACTGTCTCATTCAATTCTGCTAAAATTTACATAGTACAATTTTGAGTATTATAACTTTCTTAGGGTGCAATTTGGTGTCAAATGATCATTTCAATAATAATTCATTAAATTGTGAAAATTGTATACTGCTTTCTAAAAAGTAGTCAAATGATATTGTCAGGATTATGTAAACACACCCATTGTCCATCTGCGCCTGTTTGGCAAGGCATAATAGGGAGCTGGCAAAGTATATATGTAATTAACACATGAATGGTAGATTTCAGCATGGCAGCCATATAGCCCAGATACTTAACAAGCTCCTCTATTATCTCTTGTCAAACAGGTGCAGATGGAAAATGGGTGTGTTTACATAATCCTGACAATATCATTTGACTACTTTTGAAAAAGCAATACATTTTTTTGCAATTTAATAAATTGTTATTATTGAAATGATCATTTGACACCAAATTTCACCCCAAGAAATATACAATACTCAAGATTGCACTAGGTAAATTTGACATGAATTGAATGAGACACTTTGGATTTATTAAGGTTGTAAAGCCTAACAATGTTTTTTCTCTACATCCAGAGCATTTTGGGCAGCAAAGCTGGGTTTAGGGGCACTTTGCTGTTTTTTCAGGGGCGTGTTACAACCCCTTCGCGATGAAAATTTTTGTAAGTTTTCATAATTTTGTAATGTATACTCATAACTCTTCCTTCTGACAAAATTTGGTCCATGGACCTTAAGGAGAAAAATTGCCCCAATTTTTAGGGGCGGTCTGACAACCCATCCCGACGGAAAATTTTGTCAGTTTTGGTGTTTTGGTAATGTATAGTCATACACCTTAATTCTGACAAAGTTTGGCGCATATGTTAGATGGGTTGAAATCGACCCGACTTTGGGGCCCCTTTCGGGGGCTCTGGGGGCCTAACCCGGCGGCTTCGTTCGAGCTGACAAGCTTTTTGTGAATGATATGGATAGTCTAAGGAACTTTAAGAGGTCAAATCTCATATGTAAAATGGGTTGACTATTTCGGGACAGGCTCCCAGAATATGATTGATTTTTTTTCTACTAATTTGCTTACATGTGCAGAGCCTCCCCTCCAAATGTAATAAAAAAAAAAAAAAAAAAAAAAAAAACACCAAAAAACAAACAAACAAACAAAAAAAAAAAAAAAAACACACACAAAAAAAAACACAAACAAATATTTGTAAGGAAAAAAAAGTATCGTAAATTCAAATAGTCGACACAAGAAACAAAGTATTAAAACATTAGGTTATTCTCACATATTCTTTTAATTCGGATGAGCACATGTCCATTCCGTTACCATTCGAACCGTGAGGTAGAACATAAGCAAAAATAAACTGAGCCAGCAGACCCAATAAGCATGAGGGAAAAATTAAAATCATCTGTGGCATTCCTACAACACACATCAAGAAGTAAACACAATTGCAACACAGTGACACTCGTACATCTGTAAACATGTGAGAGAAAAGACAATGGCACATTATAAATGAGCGGTGGGTCAAATTTGTAACAAGATGCATGAAACATGACGCGGCAAAATGATCTTCAAATCGAAAAGAAAACAAACGAAAGACACATTATTTTCCTATCTTACAAAGCTAAAAATACACTTGCTTGAAAACGTGGCATCAAATACATGTATGTTAAAACCCCGACCAGTATGTCGACTTGTCAATACATATACTTACTAGTTGAAATATACAGTTGGAGCCAAATACCTCAACATACAGTAATGTGAGAAACCTTCACCACAGACAATAAACCAAGTTTACTATGAATGTAAGAAATAAAATGCATAATAACGAACGGAACCATCGGATGGAAGAGAGAGAGAGATATATATATATATATATATATATATAGAGAGAGAGAGAGAGAGAGAGAGAGAGAGAGAGAGAGAAGTTAATCTTAAGTAGTTGGAGTGCATACCAAAGTTGAATAATCAAGTATCGCGATCATATGAGTTCAATTATTAATCACGAGAATAATTTAAATAAACAAAACAAAACAAATTTATAATCAGAATATAATTGCTTTGATTGGAATACATGTCACGGCTGTTCCTCAACCGTCAACTTAATGGGGCAAAACTAATGACCAGTTCCTTCTTTCCTTTGGATTATGGGATCTCTGTAGTCATACTTACTGGGAAATCCACTAGAGACTAGAGGATCCCCCATAAATCATTTCGCTAGCAGATATTAACATGATTAATAAAGTATCTGATTAAGATGGAATTGGAGAATTCAAGCCGTTGTAAATCAAGCGCAACCATCAGAATTGATTGTGTAAGATGATGTCAAGTGTTGTGTACCAAGACACTCTCAACATTATAAACTTGATAATAAGAAGGTATATAAGTATTTATCAAGGAGTTTGTAATCAAAATAAGATATATACAGACAATAGTAAGCAACTGGACAATGACTTAAATTGTATTTTGTTTCATCTTGATTTCTGTTATTGTGTAATCTACATGATGTACGTGAGCATGGTAAGTGGTTTTATGTATCTGGAAAACAATATAATGGGCTGTCGTTATCATACCATACGACATCATAACCACGACTCCAGCACACACACACACACACACACACACATGTATATATATATATATATATATATTGGCGTTCTAAGCCAACGACCCGGGTTCGATTCCCGGCGGAGACATTTTTTCAACCTTTGCAAAAATTTCAAAGGGAGGACAGCTCTGGGGAACTTTGATTTAAGTTACGCAACCATTATTCTCTCATTTCCTTTCACATTATATAAGTGTATATATAAAGTCCATGTTCTGCTTCAGATTATTAGAAGTTAGATGATGAAGCCAAAATAAATAACGAATTCCGTGAGTGAGGCGGTCGGTATCATATACCATATGACATCATAACCGCGACTCCAGCAGCAGTATATGCATGTAGTGTCCTTTAAATGTTAATGTTTAATAGTGAAATCGATTTGATTATTACAGGAGGCCATCAGTACTCATGTCTTGGAATTAATGGTGATACCTACGGCATTAACTTTGCTTATGGGCATGTCGTAATTCGTTATCACGCTTTCTGGACAAGTATTGCCATTTCAATTGCTTCGATTACCATCGAGTTAATATTTTTTTTCTTTCTAACCAACCATATTAATTGCACCATAATCTATACGGAGGGCACTGACATGAACTTGTTTCCTTGCCTATAATCGTAATAGGACATGGTAAATGATTATGGAACCATTTTAAAGAAACACGTTTTCCCCAGATGACGTGGAGTTCTAAAGTTTTTGTTGTTGCTAATCAATTGAGCCCACGCATTTCCACGATAGTGAAGACAAACAAAAAAGAATTATCGAGGCCATTATAACACGACACTTTTTTATCCCTAATTCCGAGTTCCTAGCGATAAATTTACTCACCTGTAGAAAATAGACTCTCGAACGAGCGCATGTATTTTGCGCAAGTATATTCTGAAGTCAGAATCGAAAATTAAGATGTTTTTCAGACTCGTGGCTAGGGTGCGTCTCCGAATTAACAGAGTTGATCAATTAACACCCTCAGAAGTTATTTATATAATCTGGAACAGTGGCCGCTCAGAAACGAGGTCATGTATTTTGTATTGGATCATTTTAGATACAGAAAGGGAGATAAATGTAACGAGGAGACTCTTAAAAACATTAGGGATTCGTCACGACATCGATCAATGCAAAACTACAAATTTCATGGGATTGAGTCTCTCGAAACCACAATATGCGCGTTTATAAACCGGGGCATGTATTTTATAGGAGGTGATTTCCAGAAGCAGGAACAGAACTAGTGAGTTTTAGAGATTGGGGATAATGATGTAAATTCGATTTCAGTAGTTAATTTCACGCCCCTGGTGGTGAATCCCCATATAATGTGATGAGGAAAGATGCTATCACCCTGGAACTTTGCAAACAGATCGCCATTCACTGGTCTGTATCCTGGACATTCTCATCGTATACAGGGAGGCGAGTGGAGGAGGAACAATCTTTTAGCGAAACTGAACCTATCCCCTTTGCATTGCTTTTAACCCTTTCAGGACAGGAATTATTACTGGCTAAATTGGTCACATTTTGTTCTTCAGATTGGCAACAATAACATTTTTCTTTTAATGCTACGTGGTTCTAATAAAATGTAATGTCTTTGAAAACAACGTACATGGTTTAAACCTTTATCGAAAAGCTGAAAAAGTTGCCAATTTTAACCCCCCCCCCCCAAAAAAAAAAACACACAAAAAAAAACACACACACACAAAAAAATGATTTTGAACCTCTCAATGTGTTGCCAACTTAAAGATTTTAAAGCTTATTCTTGTTTTTGAAATTCCTGGCATCAAGCGCAATTTGGCCATGCAACAAAAATGGACATAGTTTGTGCAGAAATTTTTCCTCTTTCTACTCATGCATCTGGTATGTTTTTTAGAGCTCTGAATCAAAAGTTATTGAGCCAAACCACAAAATGTTGTCAATCGTCTCAAAAGGGTTAAAAGAAAGATTCTGCTCATATTTTTTGTTATACCCCAGTTACACCAACGGGACCGATAAAAGACCGAAAAATAAAATAACATCAGACCAAATGGCCAAGAATCAATCGATTTGGAGTCGGTTTGACAGTGTGAATGAGGTATTACATGGACTATTCAAAGATGCTTTTGGAATTGGGAGGGGGGGGGGGGCTATCGTAAAATATCAATTGATAGAGTTTGGAAGATGCAGAAAATTAAAACACCGAATGAGTCTTAAAAGTAAGATACTTGCGGTATATGATGATTTTTCTTTTTGCCAATTGCTTTTACGAACACTTTAAAAAACCACATAAATAATACTGGATTATATGTACCTCTCCTTTTGCCCAAAACCTTCCAAACGTTATTTTCGACAAGTTAAAGATACATTTATGCACAGTTTATTTTTTTATATAAAAACCGTTGTACACAAGAGCTTATATTGAGTACAATCATTCCAGACTGAGCAAACAGAGAGCGGGCACAAGGAAATAACATTCACTGACATCGTCAAGAAGAAAAAGTAAATAATTTGAAAAGCGAGTAAATAGGTGTGTATAAAACTGCCCTTTTATTGGCTGTTAAATCCATATAATGTCCATGAGTATGACAGTGATTTATCATCATTATATATCTTGGTGCACGTTAAGAGACGATTGTAAATCTACTTTGATACATACATTTCCATGTTTAGCATTTGTTGCAGGTGCCTAAAAGGCTTGAAAGCTGGTGGTGGGTTGGGGGGAGGGGGTGGGTTGATTCCACCCCGGCTCTTTAAGGGTTAAAAGTAGAGCCCTGGTAGCGGCTTGATAATACCAACTGCTATTACATCATTGAAGTTAGTGATTACACAGGGTATGTTTGTTTATTTTCGCCTTACTCCTCCTCTTATAGGCAAACAAAATAACAAGAAGTCTTTTTCGTTTCTGATGGTTTGGTTTCAAAGGCGCTTATCGAAGTTGAATATTTAACGCCTGTATCAGTTTTTTGAGTGGGTATCTGGGCTCTGTTTCATAAACATTGCTATCAATAATAAGTTACGATAACTGTTATAAGCTACTGAAATCACTGAACTTGATTGGCTTAGCACAAATTTGTCATAGATCTGTAGCAGTTGTTATTGATATCAAGATTTATGAAACAGGGCTCAAGTCAGCTTCCTAGCTTAGACGATTATGACCTGGTATTTTTTCCAGAATGGCGAGGGGCTCTTGCATAATTTTCTCAAGGATGAACTTGGTTTGCTATAAAGAGAATTGCAATTCCAGAATGGAGTCGACGAAATACATCCATGAGGAATTCCGAATATTTTGTCCCATATAAGTCACCAACCACATCTAAGATTTTAGTATATCTGGGACCCGTTTCATAAAATTTATCAGTAACAACTGCCACATTTCTATGACAAACTTGCTCTCAGCCAATCAGGGGAGCGTTTCATCAAGTGTTTTGTCAGTGATTTTTACTGACAAATTTGCTCTCAGCCAATCAGATCCAAGGATTTCAGTAGCTTATAACAGTTGTCGGTAAAATCACTGACACAACACTTGATGAAACACTCCCCAGATGCGAGGATTTCAGTAGCTTATAACAGTTATTGCAACTTGTTATTGATAACAAGTTTTATGAAACAGGGCCCAGATGACTTTATCATGCTGATAGCCCTAATAGAGCTTGGGTCAGACAAAATGCGTGCATCAAGTAATACGGTATTTCCATGTCGATTTATTTTCACAATTCCATAAAATACAATTCTATAATACTTGGAAACATATGGGTCATACCTCGGACAGTTTTATTACATTATATGATAATTTATTCTTATCGAAGATACATGTTGAAAAAAATACAAACACAGTAAAAACGCTGATTAAAAGGTTGTTTAAAACTTATACAACCTGTTTAATATTAAAACAAATTGTTTACAATGAACTGTACAACGGGTTGTCCAGTTCATATTGTAAACAACAGTTTGTATTTTTAAAACAGCGTTTTCTCTGTGAAGGACAAAATATATACATTATATTATGAATGCTGTCGATAATGTTTCTCTGACATTGCCCCCTTCAGTTTGCACGTCGGAGTTGTATGAATAAAAACCTCATTTAAGATCAACACTGATTCCATCCCTTTGGCAATATTCAAACATTCCCACTTGACCCTTAAAACAGCATAATTCACTTCCTACATGTCAAATAATTCCCTGAAAACATGATAAGGGCCTCTATCATTTTATCCCATTAGCGCGCACGGGTCATTAACGAAGTGTTCACTTGACACAAAGACACATACATTTTGACAATAATGAACAACCAAACCATGGCCTACCATCACTACAGAAAAAAAAAATACCCACCTGTGTTTCACTCAAGCTCAATTTGGCACTAATGGCAATATTTTGTTTGTCACATCCATTAATCTTAATCAAGCTTCCGCATGACTTAAACAAAAAGAAAGAAAGAAAGAAAGAAGAAAAAAAAGTCCCAAATGTACAGCCACGGGCACCTAAAGTCAGCGTTGTACATACTGTATAATGTATAGTAACGCATGAAGTACACCCATTGAATGAGTGAGCGACAGGAACATATACAGCACAGCCTTATTCTAAAAGGAAAATACATTCAGAAATATAAACACATGATAAAATAATTTCTTTTAAAGGTATTCCTGTGTCGTGGTAATGGCGGAAAAGAAATGTTTCTAAGAATAAAACGCCATGTCAGAGAGTGCTAATTAAAAAAAATAAAACAATAATATATCCATTAAACATTTTTTTGTTTTTGTTTTTGTTTGTTTGTTTGTTTGTTTGTTTGTTTGTTTTTTTTTTTTTTTGGGGGGGGGGTGAAATACAGGATAAGATATGAGCAAAAAATAACAAAGAAATCAACCTCGTAGTCCCAACCACGTGTATGGCACGCTGTCTCATAATTTGTGCAAATTTGAGTTGTGCTTTTCAGTATGCAATTTATATCAGGTTCTTTTATTTTTTCCCTTCTTTTCTGTGGCATTTAGCTTGTTCAAACTAGTTCTATAAAGCATGATAAATAATTCACACAGTCAGTTTCCCTCGAATTCCACTGCCACAACTCAAAATTTCCTTTAACATCGCTAAACGAGATGAGTATCATACAATCGCGCTTCACGTGCAATGGAAAGGGCATCTTAAGGTAAATGACCAATGTTTTGGAACTCGTTCTGGCATAATGGGATAAGTAGCGTACCGTATGTCACAGTATGTCATAGTAACACGATCACCGTGTCTTTATATAAAAGGACAAAGATGTAAACACATTTTTCAATCAAATGGTTCAAATTTATAACATATTTTGAAACGATTGACTGCATTCATGCTTTATCTTACATTGCTTGTTTCAAATGCATTAAAATATTACTTCGACTCATTTCAAAATGGTATATAAACGTCCCGCGAGCTTGATCAATGCTTGCCCGGCAAAGCACCGAAATAATATCCTAGTGTCTTGCATGTTTGGTTTAAACCCAAGTATCTGAAATGAATGTCTTTATGTAGACTTGGTCGCATAATTAAACTATACCGAAAAAATAACTTGTCACTAAATCTTGGAAAACAAATATTTTCATTAAATTACATTATATGTATGATTGCGGCTATTAGGACATCTAAGAGTGAACTAAACCAGCAATGAATACTTTCCTCTCACAGATGATTTTTTTTTTTTGCGCTAGATAAATGCATCATAAGTATACTCGTTAAACTCAAATTGTCATTGTGATGATTGACAAACTAGTATAACACTATTTGTGGTGTGAGTGTAAAACGTTTGCGGTATTCTCCTTCCATGGAAATGTAACTTATGATACATTTCCCTGATCTTTCCATGTCCACGGCATTTTGAATATTACAAATCAGAGTTAACATCATTACATTGGAATGTCAAGATACGCACCTTACTGAGCCATTACGACTGGTCGTAATCGGTTAAAATCAATTGCGTTTGGGAGAAAGAGGGTCCCATTGGCGGGGTCAATATTACCAGGGACAGTCCTTGACGTATAGACCAGTTTAGTAATTGAAGATTTTGAAGTTTTGAAGTTTAGAGTAAGCACTAAGTGTTCGATATTCTTCTTGGCTTTTTCCCAAATGGTTTTGAGTTGGTCACGCTCAGCTTCGAACTTGTCTATTCTGACGGACAATAACTTGGAAGAAATAGTATGAACCTGAAGGGCGGGGGAAACAACCTTCGTACACCTTTCCAGACGGGTCTATCAAAAATGTATGGGGTATGTTATTGTGTTGGTAGTGTTTATAGAGTTGAATGGTTTGCATTCTGGGGTTGTGACGTTTCGAAAAAGGTACTGCATAGGGAAGACATCTTTCACTTTTATTAGCATGTGATTATTCAAAATATGGTTTCCTTAATATCGCATTATTTCATCACAGCTTTGTCTCCCTTTGTTAGCAAGACGGGACACATACGTTCTTTTTCGCTAACTCTATCTTGCTTTGGATTCCGCGAGTTTTTTTCGTACATATCCACTAATATAGTATTCAGAAAACAAATCGTCTCAAGGACCAAACACACTGGGCGCGGACACCTTTGAAATTGACGCGTCAAGATGTCTACAGGAATGGGAAACACCCTAAAACGGGTGACCCTATTCAGTGAGACAATGACTAAACGCAGCTGCACCCAGTGTCTTTATCCCCTTATACTACTGCAGCCCCTTATACTACTGCAGAAATTTACAAAAAAGAATAGCCCAAATTCACACACTTGAAATGATAAATACATGTACTTCAAAAACAGCTGTTGTCCAAGTCTACAATGCGGCCTCTGAGTGTAATGCAGCAGATGCTGCAACCGAACCGTTAGTAACCCATTTTTCGTGCCGCTGCTTGAAACATTTCCTAACCTCCTTGACGACAGCACGTCGATAAGACGTGCACATAAACAAGTATATGAAAGCATTTATCCAGCTGTTACATAATGCGGGGAAGGAAACTAAAGTTCCCCATGCTGGTGGAATCCGTGCATTGAATATCACCGCCGCTACCATAGTACACATAAGCGGAAGCCACGTAACAAAGAAAGCTGAAGTGAGCACGAGGATAGTCCGAACGCCCTTGAGGCGGTCAGTCGTGTACCGAACAGCGGTCGGCGACATGTCGGCAAGTTCGCGTGTTTTTTGGATTGTGATCATCATTAGACGTATGTTCACGAACAGAAGGATACTGGCGGGAAAGACGAAAGATACCAGGATTATAATGATGAGTGGAATGACTGGATCCGTACTGTCTAAATAGAGTAACGCGCACAGTTTGATGCTTTCAATGGGGCTTGGAAGATCTCTCGCAACCAGTATCACCAAAGACGCCAACGCACCGACCAATAATACGAAGGCGAGCACGAGACGCGCTCTGCGCGGCGTCATGATCGTGGGGTAACGAAGCGGCTTTACAATTGTCAAATAGCGGTCCACACTAACTAAACACAAACACAAAAGCGCTTGGCACGATATCATGGTATACACAATAGCCACTATGTCGCACGTGGTGTGCGTATGCGGCCAGTTTCCCCAAAAAGCCAACACCATTTCCGTCGGGCAACAGATCAAACCTGAGAGTAAGTCAACTACGGCCAGAGAACTAAGGAAAAACCGCGTGTTGTCACTAAAGCAATCCAAAGGCTTCCTCATGATATACAGATTCAGTGTATTGCAGGATATGATCAGAAGAAACGCCAAAGTGTACAATGCGAGCGCGATGATTGTTATGTGGTACTCGACGTAACTTGTGATTTCAGGAGTTGTGGTTGCGTTTGGAAGTTCCGTTATTGGCCAAAGCGTTCCATAAAGCTCACTTGAGTTCCAAGTTTCCACCGCGACCGCATCAGCATCCATGATGATGGTGACGGTGATGATGATGATGATGATGATGATGCGACTATAGAATTATCTGCAAGAAAACAAAGAGAGAGAGAGAAAGAGAAAGAGAGAGTTAGTAGGGGCTAGTGGCGGACTTCATTCCATATTATATCTAAATTCTTAAACAATTTCTGACTAAATGGAAAACAAACAACCTTTCAGAATTCGTCAGTTCTTAATCATTACATCTTGAGTTCTGCAACACTTCTCAAAAATGAATATTTTGTTAAATGAATTGTTCTATGTATATGTTATAGTTTATGTTCCATTCGCTGATACGAGGTCCTGACTCGCTTTTCCATTGCCAGCATAAAAATCCTCTTTAATTACTTCTTTCTCAGTACATCACAACATCCTGCAAAAGTTACTACTTTAATTTGTATACCCACATCTGTTAATTATGTTTATTCATGGCCAATGTTACGGTCTGGTGATGGATTTGGATTTCGAGGAAAACTGGGGCAGAGTCAATCAAGAGAGTCTTATAGATCAGGATGCTTCTTGCATTCTATCTAGCCATGGATTCGGTAGGACAGCGTAATGGACTAATAGAAGATTAGGAAAAGGCCACATCTCCATCATTCACCTTTTTTCTTCAAACTAATGGTAAAGTGAAGCGCCATTTCATGTCCCAAATTCGTGATTGACGTTTGTGAAAACAAAATACAACAGGTCGAATCGCGACCCGACATGCCGAGACATGTGCTTCTTTCATCGAGACAATAATACACATAACGAGACCGGTTAACACAACTGCGAGTCAGTCTGGGGCCGTCTTGAGGGGGGAGGGGGGGGGGGGGGTACGACAGTTTATTATCCATCACAAGGTGTGTGCGTGTGCCTGGACACAATCGACCCATTATCAATTCGTCCATTAGCATTTCGTCATATCTGTCTGGAGTGATTTGTTGAAGGAGAGCATAATCAGTACGAGATAAGCGGTAATAATACCCGGTAAGCTGAACCTGCTAGCATTCCAACCTGTCAAGTCTCCTTGTCCTACCCTGATTCCATCTCTGCCAGAGATGAAATCCACTAATTTCAAAAGTGGTATCACTGTTAAATATAATTTGATGAATGGTTCCGACCCCAACGCTACAGACCGTATTATCACTTAGATAATGTTGAATTCTGTACCCCGTTGCATAAAACTTACCATTAATGGTATCTCTGCTATCAATGGTAACTACCATGGTAACATCTCTCAACAGCCAATCAAAATCAAGGTTTCCATGGGAGTTACAACTGATGGCACAGTTACCGGTAATGGTAAGTTTTATGCAACGGGGCCCTGGTAATGAGATTACATAGTGAAAGAATCTATCTCAAAGCAATTGAGAAAGGTTGATGATGTCTTTAAAAAAAAAAAAAAAAAAAAAAAAAAAAAAAAAAAAAAAAAAGTGTATACTGTGAGGTTTTGGAATCATCAAAAGATAACAAATGGACCCAATCTCGCTGAAAAGCACATGCTCTGCAAACAGAATGGGTACATTGGACTTCACACACATGTGGCATGAATGTTCGGCCCGAACACTTCAGATATTTCTCGTCATATTTCGAATATGATGGCATTTGAGGAGCAATCATTTTCAGTGGACATTTCTACTATGATATTCTTCCAAACTGACATATAAGGAATAGAAATGCTTATAATTTTTTTTTTCACCTTTCCCAGAACTGAACCTTTCATCTAAGTTACCTCTTATCCAACAGTTCCATACAAAATTGCATTGCAATGAATCTAATTGTAAGTCGATAATACTGAGGACTGGTTGTGCTTTTGTAGAAACAATCCAAATGCCTATTTGTACTGGAGGACCTCTTGTCTCCATTAAAAGCATTTTGCATATCACCGATAAATGTCAGCTTAAGCCTTATCAGGTTGATTCAAATCTTCGCGTTACTGTTTGATATGGATCAACCGGTGGGGCTATCAATTTAACGAGGACGGGTCATGCATGCTCAACAAGACCTCGTCAGCAATAACCGGCGTCTGACCAAAAACGTTGATAATGGAGAACAGCTCTTCAGTCGTTACCCCGCAACATGTTACTCTCCCCCGCTTTACGGCGGTGTTAGTTTCCCCAGTCAGCATTAGCATGAATTAAAGACACGCGTGCTAGCAATGAAGAAACAGGTTGGTTTATTTTGCCTGACTGCTAAGAAAGCATGTGTATGCTTGTAAGTAAACAACCAGGGGACCGACAGCTTTAAGTCCTCTCAGAGGGACTTGGTAATGAGGATTAATGCCTTACTAAAGGGCACTAGCGCATCCGCTTGGTCCTCCCAGTTACAAGACCACTGCTCTACCACTAAGCCATCAATCAGTAGAGACGGATATTGAAAGGGAGATGGGAACGAAATCTATCAAGCTCTTGCATTTCACCCAACTGCAAAATTGATTCAATTCTAAAATCTCAGAGGGAAATTCAATGATTACTGCGACGTTCTAAAATCAGATTTTGCAGATCAATATATTATTTCATACGGCGCATAGTAGTTTATATTCCTTGCCCCTGACGTCACAGAATCTGAAGGGCCCTCTCTTGAAGTTCCAATATCCACGATAAGCATGTGTTAAATTTTAAGTCGACGCTTACATGAACGTTCATGTGACATTGTCGTTTGTGAAAAGAAATGTACAAGTATAGAATAAACCGCGATCGTGCATGGCGACCACTCTATTACCACATTAAGAGGAGTTTCTTTTCAGTGTCTGGTTTTGCCTGGCGCGTGTACCCGTTTATAGCTCAAGAGCAAAGTGCCGCGGGCCTAGAAAGGGGTTAATAACTTCTCCGGTTGCTTTTTACGGTTAAGACATGTTCTAGGCTGTTATTTTGTGTCTATATTTTTTGCATGAATCGTACAATATCGCATCACTAAGAACGCAGTGGGCTTTTTTTTTACCACGCTGTACAGTAGCATCAGTAGCATCGGACAACGTATGGACAGCGAAGGAATAGGTGTCGCAAGAGAGACGACCGTTTGCGAGAAGAATCCATTTTCCCGACTATAATTTCTTAATTTCGTTTAAAGGGCAATTCGATATTAGAAACAACAGGGGGAAAAAATCACTAAAACAGATTGGAAAGAGTATTTTAAAAATGGACACATAATAGTGAAAATAATACAATAGTTTTTAAGTGTTGAAACTTAAGATCACAAAATGCGTCAGATTCAGAGTCTAATTTCGCAAATACGTTATAAAACTCCCTCTTTCGTTTGAACACTGAAATGCTATGCATTTCGAGCTCTCTCCAAGGTGACGTTTTCCTCCTGGCTGGAAGCAATGTAACCACATTGTGGATATCATGGTGTTACATGTTTCGCAGTAAAAAAAAAAAAAAAAAAGCCTGCTCAGTCACATAATTGCTAAAACAAATATATTTAGTCATTTGTGTATAGAAAGCACTCCAGCAATGTCCAGTACATCATAGTGACCATAAAATGCCAAATCTGAAAAAAAAACTCTTTATCCGATTTTGTTCACATTATGTGTCCTCTTATTTTACTGCTTTAATTTAAACAATCTTGTTACGTTGTTTGAATGTGAATTTAATATTCTATTTTTAAGAGAATTACCATACGGTGTAACCCAGATTAACATTACTAACAAGTCCTCACCATCAACAAACGCTGAACTTTACTAAAATGTAATTCTTTTGTTTGAAAGTCAGTGATTTGGGGAAAAGATAATAATAATAATAATAATAATAATAATAATAATAATAATAATAATAATAACTTTAAAAAGACGTTCTTGTATAGCGCATATCACGTTATGATATAACGACTCTATGCGCTTCGTTGCTTCGTTGAAAATCAAATTTCCATTTATTACAGATCTGTTTTTGATAAAGAAACGTAACCGTACACTCTATAAAGTAAAGTGCTTAATCATTATTTAAACCGGCAGTGGAGTGTCAGCGGTTTCAAAAGAGCGGATCAACCTTTCAAGCATCATGGACATGTTAATAGTGTTAATTCTACTATTATAACAACGCTCTCACCCCTCACCCCTTTTAAGTGATTTCACAATTTCAATTTTGCGAGAGTACAGGTACAGTATTTAAAATGTGTAAAATTCTTACCTTTTTGTTCTTTAAGAGGATCTAAATGAATTAATCCATTAGGGATTGATGTTTCTAAGTTTAATAATCCAGAAACCCCGAGTAAATTCCCTCCTCGACTGTGAAGAATCTGTTGTCAGTTTCCACTATGTTGTTCTCCCCTTGCGATTATTCATTCACCTTGATTCCAGCGACAGACACAAGATAGATGTTGTTCATGAGAGAGCGACTGTCTGAAAACTAAGCTTTTATCAGTTCTCGCTGTAAAACAACATCACGCGTTGTACTTTATGCTTTTTCACACCTCCGGGACGATGGCAGATTAGTATATATCACTACGAGTACCTGGTCGACAGAATGATCAACACCAATGAGGAAACACTTTCTAAGTCATCTTCAATTGATAAGCTGGATTGCTTTCCAATGATATACACCAAAGTGAAGACGCGAGGACACAAATGAATCTTCCTTGACGGAAAAGACCGCCCAAACTATGTTACCGGAGCTCAAAAACTGTAGAATCTATTATTAACATCCTCTCACTTCCGTAACAACACTCAAATTTGTCCTTCCACTTTGGACGATATCCCCACGGCCAAGGCGATCTCCGTTTCCTAATGTTTAATCAGACAGAGGACCGAGTGTGATCCCTTTGTCCATTATTCCCGCATTAGGTCATCATGATCATCAAGGCCCCCGAGAGTGGTAGACGCAAAAAACATCTCATATTCTCCGACAATGGGTTAATGCGTTAATGGGTGGAGCGGGGCATTCGCAGGTTGTTTGGGATCTGTTGACACCAGGTTTGTTACGACACATGAAAAAATAGATCAGCAGAGTTTATTATGCACTTAATATTTACACCGAATGCGTTCGACTTTCCTGTGGCAACTGTACTCATGAACGCGAGAAATCTAAACCGCCGGGGAAAATGATCATAAAAATTGAAGCTCAATTTCATAGGGAAAAAACCTCACATTAGATGAACAGAGTGCCCTTTATGGTCAGTGGAGGTCGAGTAGGGTTATCGGATGCCGACCTTTTTAAGAAGAATAAAACAATGCAAGCTCTAGAAATGTTTCAACCCGAATACAGCAACATATGTCATCAGATAAGAATAAGTATGGGACCTTCCCTTCTTAACCGTTGCGAACTGTTGCGGGTATGAACTAGTCAGAATACACGATTTCATCAGCTGTTTTTCTAGTTGGTAAGATAATGCATATTCGATGCAGCAATAAGGAGCACCCTTCAGCAGAATGAGACAGCAAATATATCATTCGACTGGGAACATATATTTTGTTTTACTTGTGTAGCTCCATTCTTAGTTATCCAGATATATCCAATGTTGAGCGGGACGGATGACGGCGAATTTCGGCGAATGTGAAATTGCGCTAAAACTTCCGATCACTCTCACCACCGTTCCTACAGAAGTTATCCTCAGAACGACCCTCAACGACCAATGTACCAAGTAGCAAATGAGCTCCGCTTCCAAACGCTACGCTCCCACCGATGGAGATGCTCTCTCTTCCTCTCCTGCTCTCTTTCTATCTCTCGCTATCCCTCACGTTCTGCCGCAAGGCCGCTTCCACCAATCCCACGTGCAAGGTACACTGTTCATTTGCTAATCAAAGCACGCTCAAAGAGTTAGTTGGCTGTCAATAGTTTGAGCATGCAACTAGCATGAATGATACGGGCATGCAAACACGTCGCCTTCAATTGCGATTTTTGCGGGTTTAAAATCACTTTTGTCAATCTCTAATGCTCTTCCAGAATGAATGGCTGTCTACTTTCGAACGCCGGCGAAGTGTTTTCCTCTTTTCTTTCCTATGTGGCTGGCTTCAGATGATGTGTCTGGAAAAGAGATGAAAAATGAGAGGAAAATACAGCAATTAACCAATTTGTCAATCCCACATCGATTTCTGTCTGGAAATTCTATCTAGGAAAAAATGTACAATGATATCTGTATAGATATCAAATTAATGATGAATGGTTTGACAACATTTTAATTAATAAAGTAACGACCATAAAACTAGTCTAAAATGCGTGCAAATAAACACAATGAGAGATCGTGAAGAAGAGATATAAATAATAAAACAAAAATCATAAAAATGTGCTACATATATTATTAGAATGGGTAGGAGGTAGATAAACGGTAACCTTTTCTTACGTAACACTATGCTTACATTGGGAATAAGCGGGTTTTTAGAGCCACTCTACAATGTCCAAGTTCTCAGCATGTTTACATACTGGACTTTAAACTTTAAACAAGTCTCTATTTCAGTGAAGATAACGTATCTCTAGAACAAGATAGACAAGCAAAGAAACCTATCAATCTGCTCCGAATAGAACTGACCCTTTAGGGAATGAATTTGAACTAGGTCTTTCTGTCACTAACAACCAACTTAATACTGCGACATGCCCTTATCAGCGAATCATGACAGTGGTTTCAACATTTTGATTTATAACCTCCTGATCCAGATCGACTAATCGGTGGAGATTCGGAAAAGGTCCCATACACTTTTTTTTGGAATGATGTTTATTTGGTCACTTTAAAGTGACAGTAAACTGAAGCTCCTAAATAGCGCCATCTTTCAAAAGGATTTGATAAGTGTCTGTGCCTCTCATTTTCCCATCATGCCCCATTCTAGTTTGTGAAAGCTTAGAATGTACCTGCAGGCAATTTTGCACAATGCAAAGTCAAAAATAATAGTTTGAAATATAAAATCTGCCTATTATCCAAAGAAGCTGTTTGTCAAATTTCAAAATAAAATGCAATTAATTTTCAAATTATAATCTCAATGTAGCAATCACTGTGAGATGGCGCTGTTCAAGTTCTACTAGTTTAATGCTCCTTTAAAATACAAAACAGTTACTCATTTAGAGTGAGAAATGCATATTGTGTTCACGTAAAATCATTCTCCTTTACACTAGTTATTCATAGGGCCATGCCCTGCCACTTGTTGTCATGAAGAGCTATTTTGTTATTGTATTTAGCTATATCTTTCCATCAATGATATACATATAAACTTATATAATGTTAGATTATTTTTTATTTGAATCTGCTCATTATTATATTGTTTTCTTTTCTACTATTAATACATGGTTGAACAAAACATAATTTTTATCAATAAACCCAGTATCACGGTCTTTTCATTAAGAAACGAAAAATCAAACACCATTAATTCTTCCCCTAACTAGCACCAAAAATCTTGTCTTTTAGTACATTTCCAGAATAGATGATTAGGAGTTGGTCTAGCGGTAACGTCTACGGGCAGCTTTTTGTATTCGCCTACAAACTGACTCTGATCAGACACAGGTTCGAATCTCAGACACGTCTTTCGGATGGTGACGTTAAAGATCGGTCCCAGAAGTAAATAATCATATTGTATTGATATACACACCCGTCAAAACACAATTACACACACATACACATGTACACACACAGTAGTTTCATTTTCTAAGTTACTGAAATAACATAATGGCGAACTAATCAGTTTCTGTTTATACAGTCTGTAATTCAAATTCAAGATATCATTCTTTTACTTAAACTTGAAATATACTGTAATTGTAATAATAAGCGAGCGAGCAAGTACAAGTTCGTTATCTGTAACATAACATCCGTTTTTTTTAATTCTATTTTTTTAGGTGGTCTGTCGGTATCGACAGATCACCTCTTAATTTCGTACGAATTTTCTTTATTTATTCTTTATTTTTATTTTTCTCCCCATTTCTTGTGACCGTGACTTCTCAAAATCAACTGGATCAGTTTTCTTCAAATTTTCGTCAGTTATCAGGCCTATCAAGGTCAAGTGCCCCTATCCTTTTCAAGGTCATCAGGTCATCGTGACGTCATCCAGGCGCCATTTTGTGAAATCACATTATCGATCATATCTTCATAACGAGTCATCAAAAATAAACCATATTTGACACACATAAACTTCCGGTCATGGGTCAACATAAAATGTCAACAAAATCCGCACGCGCATCATGACGCGCACGTACGCGCGCGTCAAAATTTAGAAATGCTCAAAATTACTTTTTAATCAAATTAGAGTATGGTTCAGGGCATTTTAAGCATTTCAAAATTTTCCGTCCGTGCGCGTCTACGCGCGCGTTATGCGCGTGCGCAGTGCGTACACAACGTAAAAACGTCGTTTTTTTGCATGGTTTGTATTCCTGACACTATTCTTGACAATTTCAAACTATTTTCAGTCATTCTCGACATTCCATAATGCCACACGCGCGCGTCAAACTTTCAAATTCGTGCGCGCGTCAATGGGCAATATAATGTAAAAAGTGGTAAAAACATGCCTCTCTGGAATCCGCCATAGCTCGTCAGAGAGACTGGGGACCCCCCAATTTTTATATATATTCTGAAAGTTTTAAATTGGAATTCATGAAAAAAATTGGTGGGTCAAGCGGTCGGAACGGCATCATATTTGCATATGAACTAAAAACAATGTTTTCGAAAAAAATGACGAAATAATTTTCGTATTCATTTGACAATATTTCAGTAATAGGTTGTCGATTTTCTTCCAAATTTTGATATGTTGTAGCTGAGACACATTTCTACAAAATCAATTACACCATTTTTAATTTTGACAAAGGAATCACACCGTATTTTGCCATTAAAGGGGGCATGTCAATTTTTCACATTCTGCGTGTATTCTCTATGGGGCATGACTTTTTCTCAAATCTTGATTCTACATTCCCGTGTTCTTTGAGCAGTATCTCTGTTATTTCTTCTCGATTTTCTTCCAAATTTTAGTATGTTATAGCTGAGACTATAAGCTTTCACATATGTGCCCTCCAACTTTTGATCAATGTCGGGATCATGCCCATTTTTTAACTACAAAATGTCATTTGAGAATTCCGTTTTACGCTTACGTGTTATCTCTGTTGCCATATCAACAATATCAAATCGTCCGATTTTCTGTGATGCAAGTCTCAGTCCATTATCAACATTATCAGAATTACTATCTTGCACAAATATTATCACATCTTACTAAGCAATTTGACGAATGGACAGACAGACCACCTAATTCGTCTTCAGTGACGAATTAAATGTCTAGTTTTAATTCTGAACGTACTGACTAGAAGTTCATATTTTTTGTAACATAAAATTGCTTACTTTTATATCAGAAATAACATCGTTCCCATATACCTAAAACAGTAACACAAACACCTAAAATTCAAGGATTCCCCTTCAGACTAGTTGAAATTCAAAGACCTGCCTCCCGATAAGCAACCGTTTTAGGAAGTAAGGTGTGTTGGAGGGTGTAATACTTTGGCTGAAGCCTTTCGGGCAGTGACACAACAGCAAGCCTTTTTGCTGGATCATGGTCGTGCATATTTAAGGTTCCACTTTCCAGACTCACTTACAACTCAAGTGCACACCCTCAAACATTGTTGAAATGCAAAGACAGGTTCCCTGATAAGCCAACGCATTTCTAAATAAATATGTTTTGGAGGGTTATTTGTCGGTATATCCAACCGCTTAACGAGAATAGGTAAGCTTATCTTCTTTTAGACCCACTTAAATTTCAAGGGGTTTTGCTTCGACATGCTCAAGGCAGGTTAGGAGAGAAGGACAATGATTTCTGTAGAAATCTCCGTTGTGTTGTTTGGATGTGTTATTGGTTAGACATGGGTCAGCACGTTCCTTTGAAGTCTGATTAAAATCTCCTTCAAGGAAAGGCCAGAGAAAGAAATTGAAGAGGACGGGACGTCCACATTTATTAACGTTCTCTTGAAATCGGGAGTTACAATCTCGTTTAATTTGGACAATGTTGGAAGCGAATGCTTTTTCATGCTTTATTCTTCCAATTCAATGTCTCCCTCTATCTATTCCATCATTTCTCTCCTACTACTGCACTAGCTGTTTCTCTTATTCTCAATAAGGCTTCGTTTGTATTGTCTATTTGTTCCAATTCTGTCACACTTTTTGTCCTCAAAATATCCCATTCCCCTTCCTAAAGGTTATTTGGAGTTCCGGTAATGGAAGTTCATTGAAAGGAGAACCTGCTCAAAGTACAATGTAATACTGATTTGTTTATGCACACAAGCTGGGTAATTTAGAACTGCGAAAAATAAACGAATTAACGGAAACTTCCTGAGAATTACATTCACTAAAAAGCGCAATTCACTTTTTGCACAATATGAGACACGGTGTTAATATGCATTTTGTTGGCACTACATTTACTTATCTTCATTTACTCATTACTATAAACAAATATGTCTTTAAAAAAATATATATATAGCAGGTATTGTCAACTTATAGTATAAAATATGATGAAGATCCATAAAGTTTTATTATGATTTCATGAAAAACAAATAGTTCTCGTCATGAATATAACTCTGGATTACCTTAAAGGAGAATGAAACCCTGGGGAAAATCAATTTTAATGAAAAGAGGGAATAGAGAGAAGCAATTTTAAAATAGTTCCATCAAAATCGGTTACGAAATGAGAAAGTTATGAAAGTTTGAATGTCTCAATTTACTTTCTATGGCGATCCTCAAGTTGGCAATGTTGCTTCAAAATGACAGGTTTAGTAGTACAACTCTCAATATGTTTTTGTACACAAAATTTCATATTTTCTCCATTATCTCTAAAGATGCTGCGTGTCTTTTTGTGAACTCACTATATGTTCTGTCAAATACATTTTCCCATGATATATCTTGAGTTAAGAAGGAGACAAGCTGCACATTGAGAGATAATGGGGAAAATATGAAATTTTGTGTACAAAACATATTATGGAGAGTTGTAGTACTAAGCCTGTCACTTTGAAGCAACATTACCAATTTGAGGATCCCAATAGAAAGTAAATAAAAGCTTTTCAAACCTTCATAATTTTCTCAGTTCGTAACCGATTTTGATAGAACTTTTTTTTTTTTAAATTGCTTCTCTTTATCCTCTCTTTTCATTAAAATGGATATTTCCCCAGGGTTTAATTCTCCTTTAAATCCTCAAGGTGTACTTGCTTTGTGTAACATTCCTCTCACTGAAAAGTGATATTGATATTGATGTTGATGATGATGGTGGTGTTGATGGTGGTGTTGATGGTGTTGAGGATAATTCATATAGCACGTTGATGGCGCGAAATACTGTAGATCAATATATACATATAACACATACACACATACGCACAAACACCCACACATAGAGAAAATTAAAAACAAATGACAAACCAGCATGATATCAGATCTAACAAATTACAGTTTAAGCTCACTCTCTCCATCTCTTCATAGTACTAATTTGAAATGGGTGGTGGTTTGGCTGTGCTGGCTAGCACAACCCAAAGTAAAAACGTAGATTAACAGAACACATTCATCGATCGCTTTCATTGGTGTTATATAAGCCTTTTTTTCTAAACAAATCTCAAATCTTCAATTCTACTTTCACATGAATTCCTCGACACAGACGGCAAGATAGTACAGCGATTTTAGCTCCCCCTTTTCGTATTTCAAGGCATTATGTGTAGCATGAGTGGTGATGCGGTTGTACGGGGTAAGATAACCATGAGTTAAATCCAGGTGATTGGATAACAAAGATGTTCACGAATCTCTTACCTGCGATTGACGAGCGTGATATAAATCGCGCCGTACTTAGTGGTCTTTAAAGCAACGTTTGTCACATGATCATTTCCATGTACTGAAGATGCAAACAAATAAACACTAGTGACTGGATTACCGTTTGACAGCGAGTGGGTATGACATAAAAAAACATCGATGAGCTGTCATGCTGATAACAAAAATGTTCACGAATCTCTCACCTTCGATTGACGTGCTTGATATAAATCGCGCCGTACTTAGTGGTCTTTAAAGTAAAGTGTGTCACATGATCATTTCCATGTACTGAAGATGCCAACAAATAAACACTAGCGACTGGATTACCGTTTGACAGCGAGTGGGTGTGACACAAAAAAAAAACATGGATGAGATGTCATTCAGAAGCATGTTTTGAGAGTTAGCATGGGGTGGAAAAGGAAGATGACTTTTACACCCAGGGATTTTCTTAAAAATTGAGCCGGGGGGGGGGGGGGGGGTATTGGGTCACATTTGCCGTGATAAGCTAGGAACTTGTCAAAGGCAACGACAAAGACAACAAGAATAACAGCAAAGACGACGGAAAGATCAAAGGTAAAGATGGTAATGGCAATCGCATCAACAACTTTGCCGACAGTCGTGCAGGAAAATGAAAAGAATAAAGATCGTTTAATTTAAAAAATTGCTTACAGCACTTGCGATTATGCGGGCAGAAATTAAAGTTGAGTGGGATTGGAAAGGCACACGCCATTAGTATGCCACAACGCTTCTGTTTCCACCACGACGAATAATGACCTTGTTTGCTCCTCTAACATGTCTAAGGCAGGATTGAACACAAGAACCGATCGTTAGAGTTGATGATATCATATGATAAAATGTTCTTGTTCGGTCTGATCAATAAATCGGCCTCTTTTATGTTCTGAAAAGGCATTTGGAAGACTTTTTAATTCCGTAACACTCATTACCAATGTAATCTTACACAATGTAGCCGACCTGGAAATATTCATGAACTCCGTGAACTTTAAAAGCACTTTACTCCGAGTCCAAACATTGCTACACAATAACTTTTTTTTTTCGAGCGGCGGCAGGGGTCTAGGGCAAGTATTGGGGGGGGGGGGGGGGTCCAGCCACAACAAAGCATTTCACGGTTTGAGAAAGCATCGATACAACACCACTGATATGAAACTTCTATAGTTCGTTTACTACGTTAATCACAGTACTTCACAATCTCAAAATTACAACTGAAATCAATAACATAAATAAAAAGAACAACTGAACATAATGCCGAATGAAATTTTCACTTAACAGTTTTGAACAATAAAACAATATTATACATCAGCGTAAATGCCGATCATGCTCATTCTACCCTCTACAATTGCTTTGGTTGATAAAAAGAACACCCCCTTACAGATATTCTTACAGATATTGTGTAAAACAATATGTAGAACAGGTGTTACATGCATATTCACCAGTCCTGTTCTACTTATTTTACATATCAGCAGTGAAGGTATATTTTTTGTCTATTACCCTGAGAGCAAATGTGGAGGGCAGAATGAGGAGTTTGCTATTTTGTCCACTTTCGTTGACCGACACATAATCCGGCACCCAACATTAGCATATCTTTCTAATTCAATAGAAAATAAACAAAGCTATATGACGATGAAGACTACGGCGTAGACCTTCTATTTCTTGTAAACTGACATGTCGGTGCTCTAAAAATTGTGACAAACTACTGCCTCACATCCATAAACCTATAACCCATCTCCCGATCGACACCTGATAGAAGTGAACTCCCGCTGTGACATGCACATTCGCTCATCATGATTTATTCATGTTTTGAGATAATACATTTCATATCACGTGCACTACGACATAGCGTCGTAAAGTAAAAAATTATTTTTCTTCTTTACGAGTGCCTCAGGTCAACGGGCTGTTGACGAAACATACGGAAACCATTATTGGGCAATGAATATTGCATCAAAGATTCAGCCTAAGCTTTTCTTTAACACCCGTCTTCCCGAAATGCAGTCATACCCAAACCAAACACACACAAACGCAGTGGCATGAAAAATAACAAAGTACTAAAGCTCGAGGCATCTTAAGATCACGGCTTACGAAAAAAAGATCGGTTTAGCAGTAAAATGACATTGAACGATAGAGGTACATTTGCATTTAACAATACGTTACAAGTGGTTTGTCTGATGACTTCACAATAGACGAAGTATACTTAAATTATTTTTTTTAAAAGCGTTTCAAAAAAAGGGAGAACATTTTCGTCAGTCTGCGTTTATGGGGCAAAGGTCAGTAATTTTTAAAGGTCAATCCCTCTGTTTTCATTAAAGTGTACCAATCACCTGAAAAAAATAACTTGTGCACAGCTATAAAGTATAAAATCAACCCCAAAGAACTTTGTCTGGTATTCTATAGGTCAACAGTTAATGAGTATGAAGGAAATAAAGGATAACATGAAAATGCTCGCGTTTGGTTCCGCGCGAGCCTGTACCTTGGCGAGCGCGTACGGGTGCGTCGAGTAGTCTACTCACGAATCGCTTTTACGTTTATAGAGAGTGTAATTAAAATTGCAATATCTCTTTATAGAATTAATATTTGAAGCCCATATTTTGAATATAGTATAACGACATGCAACCTCTAACATACAGAGCAAAATTATTTTTGGTTACCTCTGAAATATTAAATAAAACATGTTGTCTGTGTGATGTAAAAATATGCCACCAGTGATAGCGTGATGACATAAAGAAAAGAGAGAATGTTTAACAAATGTAGGAACACAATGCATGAATAAAAATAGGAATATGAAGGTAGGAGGCCTATAATTGAGGAAAAAATAGGACAGGGATTTACACGAAAGTATTTGCATTGTTTGACGCTGCCCAAATAGACAAAAGCATTGCCTCTGTTTGGGGTACAAAGAGTGTATAAATAAAAAATATCGATCAATTATCAATCAATGTTTTCTATTTGAAGAGTTTGGGAAAATCGACGCCATTTCATGAAACCTGAACCGATTATCTTCAAAAGATATGAACTCATAGTGCTTTATAGTCCATGATATAGTGCCCACTATTCACTATAGGGGCGAAACGCCGTCTGACCGGAACTAAAGATAAACGACGTAGGGGCTTCCTACCTTTTTACTTTTCCACCAACGTACTTAGCTTAAATATCAACAGGGATATCCGTTTTATTGGTGGACCCGTCGCAAATGGCGGAAATACTTGACTATCATGGGACGTCGATTATTCAAAGTGCTAATAGGCTTGGCGCTCGTTATGTTGATCTGACTGACTAGCTCAAACGGCATTTTAAAACTAAAATGTTGCCTAAAATGCACGACGTGCTTGTTGCCCAACTGCCACCAAAGTCTATAAACAGAAAGACAGACTACACTGGGCATGCATTTCAGATAAACAATCGGCCGTGACAAACAATAACGGAGTTTCTGGATGCTTTCATATAAATTGCCTTTTCGCCTTGATTGGTCGAAGGGAAAGTAATAGAGATTGACGTTCCGTTTACCAGACGATGACAGGCTCATTACTTTTGGCGGGAAAAGTTGAGAACTTGGTGCATCAAAGGGAAGCCACCATTTCCGTCACACTGATGAATCGAATGAACTTTAGGGAAAGGAGACATATTGAGAGAGACTGAGTTAGAGCTGTAAAGACAGAAAGAGAAACAGGCAGAGACAGAGAAACGCACAGGGGAGAAAGAGAAAGAGACGATATTATAAAGGAAGATGGGGTGACAGGGTGAGATGCAGACAGGGAGAGGCTACAGTCTACGAAGAAATTATGTGTGACACATCCGAAATGTAGTGTGTATACTTATTCTTTACAAATTAAAAAATAAGAGGGAGAATCATAGAACGACAAATATGCCACAGAAATCGAGAAAAGAAGGTTGAAACATGAATTTTTTATACAGAGAGGAATGAAAGGAAAAAATAAAGAAATGGGGTTGAAACTAAGTGAAAAACTTATCTGCGACTAGATGCTATAGGGTTCAAAGAATTTCCTCCTAGAGGGATACCCCAATTAATCCAAATGGGCGGAGAGAGGCAAATATTATAGATTAATGTCTTGCCAAAGGACAATGATGACGTGGCAGGGATTCCAACCCTGTACCACGAGCTTTATAGCCCCGTGACTTATCCACTAGACCACGACACCTCCGCTCTATTATGTAAATTGATTACATCTGACTTTTGAGTTCTAACATGAACCTTGTGATGATAGACGTAACATATTACACGAAACGTACAGAAATACGACACATTGCTAACACGACTGAACCATTCGAAATGTCAAACTTAACTCAGGGGTTGATTTGTCACTATTTCATTTTTCCCCTTTCTATCCAATAGAGAAGCATCACATTAGTCGGGGGTGATCATGACATTAACTTATAACAACCTTACTGTTCACCAGGAAAGCTTTCAGGGAAATGACATTTGCTCAGCTAATAGCTTTTCCACCTGGATTTATTTTTTTGAAAATAGATTATAGGGTAAGGGTTCCAATTCGTTAGGGTTAGCCACAGTGTTCAATTTCAGAATGTGGAGTTGGGAATTTCATTCAAGTACAAAATGACCGCAGAGAAATTTTCGCCAGAGAAATTTTCCATAGCTTTCAAAAGGTCCACAGGAATGGACAAAAGTTTGCCTGGAAAGTTGTAAGGCTGACGTGTTTTTCTCCTCCCCTCGCTTTGCATACAAATCACGATTGCGAGTTCACCTCATTTGGGAAAGAACCATTCTATGTGGTTTATGAGGAAGGCAAGTATTCCTAATCGATTTTAAAATCACCATTTTTCTCACTATATATAACTGCAGTGTTTTTTTAATTCGATGTTACAAGTGTTTGGTTAAGAGAATGCCATGCGGCGGCTACCGCGGACCTATTTGGAGTTTATGAGTGTTTACTTCTAAAATTTTCTCTCTTTCTCTATTCCCCTTTTCCAATAAATGAACAGAATATTTGTTTTCTCTAATTATTTGTCTGTCGCTCTGTGTCACACTCACACTTTTGCCTTGAGCCCTCTTCGTCGTTAAAGATAAAGTTGAGTTCTGGTCATGCAAATTACATTGTGAAGGAACTGTTTCAAAGCAATTGGGAAAGGGGGATACATGTATATGTCTACATAAGAATGGGTGTGTGCTGTGAGGTTTTGGAATCGTCAAAATGCTCCCTCCAAAATGGCCCAATCTCGCGCTGAACACATAAAATGGACTACACACACACACAGTCACACACACACATGCATGTTCGGGTAAAACACTTCAGTTATTCCTCGTCATATTTCGAATATGAGTGCATCTGACATGTCTGAGGAACAATCCTGTTCAGGGGACATTTGTGTTTAGATGTTCTTCCAAACTGGTATAAAAGGAATGAGAAAGCTCACAAATATTTTGATTCCATCTCTCCCAGAACTCAATCTTCTGTTTGAATATCGCCGGTAACTCATAAGCAGTATTGATCTGATTCATTTCTTCTGGCTAAAGCACACCCCTAAAATAACGTTCCTCAATCCCCCTTCCATGAATATCTTCCGTCCAATAAACCCCCTTTTTGCATGATCTAATTTTTCTTGCTCAATCAATATCATTTCTACCTGTCATGCTTGTAGGCCTGTATTCTTCTTTCATGTCATATCTTGAGAAATATGCCTGTCGTTCCTTCTTGAGTACTTCCAAGTAGCACTACTTCCAAATTTCAAACCTTCCCTAAAAATTCTCCCGCCCACTATTAAATTTATCAAGTATCACTCTTTTATCTCTCTCCTCTTATTCATGCTCTCCCATTCCATATTTGTCTCCCTCTATACTATCTTTTCTCAGATTTTTGTTGTTGTTGTTGTAACGCCCCCCCCCCCCCTCTCTCGCTCTCTCTCTCTCAGTAAGACTCAACTTTGGAAGACCGAACACAGGTATATACTCTGAAAACGGCGTATAATGAACGATGAATATAGAGCTCTCCTCCTTTAGTGGGAGGCAGTGTGTACAAAATGCATGGGGAAAATCCTGCAAAGTCGACCTGCTGTTACTATACCGTATATTTTATAGAAATAATGCTGTCAGAGGATAAATGTATTCAAAATGTTTGTTATTTGAGTGAAAGTTAATATATTTATATGTTATCAATTCGAACTATTTCGAAGGATATGAGGCGCTGCATTATTATCTAATATATATATATACATGTATATATATATATATATATATATATATATATATATATATATATATATATATATACATACATATTATCATTAGCATGTTGATTCTTCCCCATGCCTCTTGTATACACTGCCTCGCACTAACAATGAGGGCTCTATATTAACCGTGCGTTATACACCACTTTCGGGCTATATACCTGTGCTCGGTTTTCCGAAGTTGGGTCCGTCTCTCTTCCTCTCTCTCTCTTCCCCCCGTCTTCTGTCACTCTCAACACCTTCCCGTTTGCATACTTTGTTCTTTTCTCTCAATTTCGTATTCCATTCTGTCCTCTCTCTTCCTTAATTAAAATCTCCTCCTAATTATCTTCCTACCCACTTCCCTCTCCCCTCTCCAAGAACCCCGATTCTTTCTCTCTCTCTTTCTCTAAATCTGACTTTTGTACGTCTTTCCCTAGCGCTCGCCGCCGAAGGTTCGACATTTACAAAAGACCCTCCGCTATTTCAGATGACACCATTGATTACCCTGTCTCTCTACTCAGTAGTACGACACATGGATTTCATCAGAAAGGCACGATCGCCTTATTATCTTTGGTGTCTAACATCACCCAGAAGGGATAACAAGATGTGGCAGGTAATTCAATAAAAAACAGTCAACAGAGCATCGCCTTCTGATAAAACAATCGATAACCTAGCCGTTTTCCTAGCTCAAATGGATGGAAAAAAAAAACCCTGATAAAAGAAACTCTCATTATTCCAAGGTAATTTGGGCGGTCCCACCTCTTTGTACTTCAATATAATGAGATAAATTCCGTAGAGGCAAAAAGGTTGTTATAACACAGCTCCACTGTACTCACAACATTGGCTTGAAGATAGAATGTAATCAACGTTGCCGGAAACTATAGAGAAAGAACGTAGGTATCGAATGGCGTGTCCTGCAGGTACACCTAAGGTGGGGGACTGAACACGCTCCCAAACCCTGAGTTAACTCCCATAAAAATATCAAATATACACCCACCGCCCCTCTATTGATCTTTTTTTTTTCTTTCTGCATAAACTAAATAACTATCGTAATTAATCATCTGGAAAACCCATTCACCGGGTTCATACAATATCTTTTTTTTTAATAAGACCTTCATCAAAGTTGTATAATCGATGCATGCATGCATGTTTCTGTCATGCATCTGACATTGCCAATGCCAAATGACTCGGCAAGCTCCCAAACATCGTCTGAAAGAGGACCAGATAACACAATTGATAAACAACTCCTTAAATACTCTACGACATAACGTGAAATGCCTTCAGGTTTAATTTCATGTGTCACAGGGAGAACTTACTGGGTAATTCGGTAAAGCTCGCCCGAGGCACGATAGGTACACGATTCTATTAACATGCGATCTTAATTAAACGCGAATTTAGAAGACATCTCAAGACACCGAGGCATCAATTCTTTTTGCTGAACATCTGGAAGGTACTGACGACTCCTAATTTTTCGCCCGAAACCATTCATTGTCCATTCTTTTTACTATAAACACGACAGAATTCCATAAAAATGCAAAATTTAATCATGTTGAAACTATAAACATCTAAATGTGGGGAAGGATGTGACGACTAAGGGCTCATTCCTTCTACTTAGTAAGGAAAACATGCCAGTACCACTTTTTTCACAAAAAAATTAAGAGTCATCCATAAAATTCTATGATTGATGGTGACGGCATATCACACATGACATACGAATCAGCAAACATGGACTGAAATTCAAAATCATTCATTCGCAGGCTGAAGATATTGAATTCTCCATTTGCTTGCAATTTAATTGTGCCTCCGAGTCCCTCATTTGCAATGAATTGCTCTGAGGTAAAATCCTTTTCTTTCACAAGAACGATTACTTTTTGCCCCGCATAGGGGATAAATTACAGCATGTAGAACCGTTAAATAGCCGAAGAAATTGAATTACTGACCAAAGACAAATGAATGATACTACCAATAGGCTATCGTGTTGCATGAATCATATAAAGACAAACGTACACGAAGAGACAGCCAGCAGCAAGTGTTTTGAAATTTGAGCAATGTCCTAACATCTCCATAAGATATTAAGTTAGTATGAAAAGAAAATGAAGACTGAGATATATTTCTACGTTGAAATCAAACTTGGGGCATGATAAAAACGTTCTACCATTTGTCTTCGTTCAACGGCGGTACCATTGTTTTAAAGTAAAGTGCGCGTTCGAAATTGGAAGGGGGGGATATGGGTGGAAACACAAAACATTTATACAGGAGCGGAATGAGGTTTCTGTGGGTGTACTTGCCTAGAAGGGGAGGGAGGTATCTCCTTTTACAAATGACCAAAAAAGGCTGATATATTAAGGGATTAAAGTGTTCGAACCAATTCCAAATAAAATTCAAGCTATCCCGCATAGTATCCTGCATTATATGCGATGCAAATGATATCATTTTGACCTCCACCACGGGGGCAACCCAAGAACATGAAGAATGCAACAGCGGTGGCAATTACGTTATTTGAAGTTTTCGCAAAGCTGGTATTACCATCCTTTTGACGACAATGGGGATAACATCTCCCAGGTGCACGAAACTCTCTCTCTCTCTAATATCCGAGGACTTCATTTCTCAAAGGCGTTAAATCCATTGTTACCCATTTCGAGTGAATAACTTTCTTTTACTTTTCTTCCCTTTATTACTTCGTGGAACAAACTGTGAAGTTGCTTTCTAACTAAAAAGGAAAAGGCACCATACCAAATTCTCTGTGGACTGGATCGGATAAAGTTCCCTGTGCCGTCATTTTCTAGTCTGGTATAGATCTATACTTAGTTCTCCAAAAACTTGACTTGAGTTTAAAATGGATATAACGCCTTTTATAATCAAGCTCTAGTTATGAGGTGAATCTAAAGGTGAGTTATCAGCAGCTGTAGCTATGTCCTGAAACTTTCCTATAAAAAAGAGCTAGATTTGCTTTGTCGGCGGAGCATGGAGAGTAACGCGGGTAGTCGAATCTCCTAGTGATATGTAACTGACACCAAAATAGTCGGCTTTATTCTGAACAGGTCGTTTACGATAAAAGGATGCAAACGTATCTTTGTCTTTGCAGAGTTCATAGAATAAAGAAATGTATCTCCTTTTGATGTAATATAAAGATGACTGATTAAAATGCGGACAAACAAATGCACAGAAATTGACAAGCACAAATAATCGGCTTCAGACTGAATAGGCCAATTACGGTAAACAGGTGCAAAAGATTGTCTTTGTACAGCGTTTAGCGAACAAAGAAATGTATCTTCCTTTGATGTAGTATTCGATGACTGAATCAGATAAAAAAAGCGGACTAATGACATTACTCCTTGATGTGGAACAAACACAAAAACGATCTCGAAAAATCTGAAATAGACTAAAGGGACCCTTCTATCTTGCCAGAGGTTCACCGACAAATTCCAACCTAATCACTGTTTTTTGTTTGTTTGTTTGTTTGTTTGTTTTTGTTTTTTTACAAATGTAAAGCCAGTGCAAGGAGTATAAGGATAAAAGTTGCACTTTCGGACTCGATGCACCATGTGAACTACGTTTATGGTACTGCACCACACGTGTTGGGACATTTTCACCGGTCGTTTACAGTAAAAATTCCTTTATAAAAAAAAAATTCTTTTACAATTTTCTAAGTTCACACGAGGTTAAGAAATGGCTTCTCTAACAACGCACGGTGGTGGCAGCGAATAGAAGATCGGGGAGAAAGGTGACGGACGGTTGGTGAGTAACTTTAAGATTGCACAACTCTCCTGGATCTATATAAGATATCAAGTCACTGCTTCTCCTCAGGAGCATTCGATTAGACCACACTTCTATCAGTTTTGCATTCAGGCGGTGAGTCTTTCTCAAACAGTCTGAAAATTACACGGCGAGCCCTACTGGCCCCAAGGTGTCTTAAGGAGAAGGATGAGTTCTTTGAAAGGTGACCAATGATTTGTTGCTCTCTCGTTTGGACGAACATCATAGCAGGAATGTCCCCTGAAAAGGATTACTTTTCAAATACCCTCACATCCGAAATATGGCGAGAAATAGCTGAAGTGTTCGGGTGGAACATTTATGCCACATGTGTGTATAATCCCACATACCCATTTCTGTGTACAGTGCATATACTTTTCAGCGAGATTGGGTCGTTTAAAAAAATCATTTTGATGATTCCAAAACCTCACAGTGCAAAGAAATTCTTTTAGACATGATCAATTCTTTTAGACTTGATCACAGTGACCAGGGCCCCGTCTTATAAAGAATTGCGATTGATTCGAATTGATCGCAACTTACAATCAATCACAATTAGGAAATAGGAGTTGCGATTGATTTCAAGTTGCGATCGATTCAAATCAATCGCAACTCTTTATATTAAGACGGTGCCCAGAATTCAGCTTTATCTATAATTGTTATCCCCTGGTGTACAATATACATGCTACAAAGAGTGGCATCCGGCGAAGCGAAACTACGCAAAAATTATATTACTTTCGATAAAGCGGCGCCTACAAAACATTCAAGACTGAACTTAGTAAATCCATATTCGCCTGCAGTCTAAATGGCAGGCAAAATAATGACACCCATTCGTAATGGTAACTCAATGGATAATTTCCTGAATGCAGGGTAATCATTCACACCGCGTCTATACTCGGCTAATATGTCTACGAAACTTCAGATCAGGCAAGCACGTACGAAGATCTTTCGCCCACACAGGCTATACGCGTCTAACACCTCACCGTTGACCGGAAACTTCGCGAAACAAGAAGATAATTAAAATCAAGATGCATCAAATCTTCGCAGCTTTAGTCGATCAGGGGAGCGTTTCATCAAGTGTTTTGTCGGTGATTTTTACCGACAACTGTTATAAGCTACTGAAATCCTTGCATCTGATTGGCAGAGAGCAAATTTGTCGGTAAAAATCACTGGCAAAAACACTTGATGAAACGTTTCCCAGGCCGACAGCGGAACCCGGCAAGAGAGCAGGCGCTGATAATAAATCGTCCGATGACATATTCCCGTCGACTGGTCTGATAGTCTATAAGAAAAACAGCTTGGCCTTATCCGTGAACGAGCTTCTTGAAAGGTAACAGTTAACCCTTTTGCAGGACATGTAGTCATGACAATCGTTGAATTGTTTACCGGTCAGTAACAGAACGCAAGAAAATTAAACCTTAAAATTGTCAGTGAAAGTGCCGTTAAGACGGTGTCGATGGGGAAGAAAATTTTCCAAGTGTTTTGGCGATTCCCCTCCCCCAGGCCGGCCACCTAGGCATGCCAGGTATGATAGTCGATAGAGAACCTTCTTTACTTACTAGAGAGAAGAAAGGGATTTACATTAAAGATTATCCTAAAACATCACAATATTCCCAATATTCACAAATCAGGTCCTTTTTAAAATAAAAATTCTCAGTACCTCAAAAATCAAGATATTATCTAAAATTGTATAGTTTAAAGGGAATCCTTCGCATATGTCATAACCTACCGCCATGCTCTACATAGCATTTGGGACTTTTGCAACGTTTAGTCTAACAAGAAAAAAGAAATGAAAATGTTAAAGTATAAAACGCAGTTGATGATTGTGTGGATTCTAACCTAAGAATCACTCTAATCATAGCTGGCTAAACGTAGGAATTTAAGAATCGCCCAAAGTTTCATCTCTTTTCGATGAACGAGCTTGATTAGAATTAATCAATCTCTTAGTAGTGAAGCAAAAACGTGATTGCTCATGTGGGTTTACTGCGCATATGGCAAGAACCAAACTCTCAGGCCCGAATTCACAAAGGAGGTTTAAACCATGGTTAAGGTTTAAACCTCCGTAAGCGTTCTAAAATAAGCGTAAATAAGCGCACATTGCCCATGGGCGCGCTCAAAGAAAATATATGATTGGATCGGACTCCGTGCGCACGTACGCTTAAAAAACCCCAGGAGGGGTTTAAACCATGGTTTAAACCATGGTTTAAACCAAACCTCCTTTGTGAATTCGGGCTTCAAAGTCTGACTGAAATACATACCTTTTCTGATCATGGACCCCGGGGAAAACACAGCCCGTTTAGTGAGACTATGTTGATTATGCACCTGATGACCGTAATACGTTTCACTAAGGAGCTATAAATGTAACTCTAGAAACCAATACTGCCCAAGGCACTATTGGTATCGCAGTTAGATGTCAACTCAGTCAATAATAGTATAAGACAAGGATACTAACTTCGTCACAAATTTGATTAATTCTACTTGGCTTTATGTACATAAAAGAAAGAAAGAAAGAGAGAGAGAAACAATCTACACATGGGACAACTCAAATATATATTCCTTTGTAAATGAAGTCGTTCCAAAATAAGTATGTGGAGTTTTACTCAAGACTATTATCCAAAAGTGGTTAACCCAGACGTCAATTCCAATTTAGCCATGACAAAAAAAAAAAAAAAAAAAAAAAAAGAGGATAAAATAGACCATAAAACATGTTTGTGATAGAACCAAAGAGAGGAACTATATTAGCCTTTAGGAATGATTCCCTTCACTCTTGAAGAGTTAAATTTTTTATGTGACCCGACTTGACCTTTCTGACGTAATCGATAACCTCCTCTCAACCAAGACGGTTGGGAGGGGGGGGGGGGGGGGGAGGGCGCTACAAACTTGCAAATGTCTATGACCCGGTTATCAACAGTTGAAAATTTCGGAGGTAAATATCTTTGTACTGAGATCAAATTAGTTTAACTCTTGAAGATCTTATCACCAATAGAGATAAACTTCCAGGACGGATTCCCTTCATTCTCTACCCTTTTAAGTTTCGTTTACTGATGACATCTGCTCAGCTGAGGGAATTTCATTTGAGAAAACTGTTGAGTTCTGGCTTGGATAAATCAGACAGGAAATGCTCAAAACGACTTTTACGCGACGCCATTTTCAACCCCAAAACACATACTCACTCCTCCTAGCCGACAAGAACGACTATGTTTGTCTGGGAACTGATATCCAAGGGACATGAGTGAGGGGTGTATTTTGGTTAGTAGGCCATAATCAGGTTTCGTAATATATTAAAAGGAAACAAAAGTACCCAAAATGCATATGGCTTAAAAAATACATTCTAGCTGATCGCAAGATAACATGACATTTGATTTTTCCCCGAAGTGACATTAATACGCTCTTAATATGCGGAATGTCTTAGGGTTAGATCGAATGCCAGATCAGCATCTAATTGTTTGTATTCCATCAGGATTTTTTAAAGGCTTCACATGGCCGGTATTTAAAGGAAATCTTGAGTTCTGAAAATGACGGTAAATATTTTTTCAAGGAATAGAACAAACTTTATCCACGAATGCTCGAGCCCAAAATTTTTCTCAAAATGCAATTTTTGAACACTCAGCTTTCATTCTAAAATAAGATTGAGCCTAAACTAATGAATTTCAAGTTAAAACATTCAACTTTATCTCCATCAACGACACTACCTTTAAACAGGCGAAAAAGGAATACCTTCAGAGATTAAGGTTGAAGAACCGGTACAGTCATTTGAGACGTCGCTTGCCTCTAGCATGCATCTTGTAGGGACATGATCAAAGGTATCCTCCATAAATTGCTTTCACCTGAGGTAAAGATGGATACAGAATGTCACCAAATTACAATACACGCTTTCAACTTTAGGGGATTAATGTGCACGACACCTCCACAGGCCTAGCTTATGTTACAGGTGCACTCTGAAGTACAGGGACGCAAGATCAGATTTTCCCCTCACGTTTTTTAACAATCGATGGGTTTGTAATGTTTGGTTATTCCTAAAATAGCACTGGTTAACATTATCTTGTCCCCGGCATCCATGTTTTTTGGAAAGCATGCTCTTCTTCATCCGCCTTTCATTCCAATCGAAACATAGTCCATTCGGAGATTAAAATATTTGTCATTAATAACTGGCAAACTCTGGGTTTACTTCCTACATAATATTAGCGATTGAGCGAACATTCTAATAATAATTTGCGACATAACGACAGCACATTTCACATATTCTATTCCCATAGAAACATGCGTCTTGTATAGCTGAAGACTGCTATTCAACATAGTCAACATTGACGATACTTTCTATGAATTAACAATAGCCCAACGCTGAAACCATACTCAGGGACTATATGACCACATGTTTCACATCTACCCAAGATCGTTACGTCTTCAGGGGATAGTGCATCTAATCAAATCAACTATCGATCGCATCGAATACTCGTCAAACCTCAGTATTCATGCAGTCGATTGCGTGCAACATGATACCACGGAATCGACTCGCCTGTATACGACCAGGCGATTCACTGGTATCGATTCGGATTAACCCGATCTTTACGTGACAAAAGAAGCTAATGCGATCCACATCGGTCGTGTGGTTGACCGTCTATCGCATGCGGGAAATAGTCACGAAAAAACAGATCAAGTGGATTACGCAGAAAATGGGTGTAATTACTAGAGAACCCGTGTGTCTGTTATAATTTTCCTCTCGCTGTCGGCCATTCAACCCATACGGAGCAAGAAATTTGGAAGAAAAGAATGAAGAACGTGAAAAGTGAGGAGCTTGTTTGTTACATGTCACTGAGACAAGCCCATGTTAGGTACTTTATCCATTTCTATACCGATATTTGTTTTCTCTCCCAAATATCGTCACGAGAGAGAGAGAGGGAGAGAGAAGGAGAGGGAGGGGGGGGGGGGGGCTGACAAGGGGATCCGACACATTAACCCTTTCAGGACAGGAATTATTTAAAGGGAAATCCAACCTTTATGGCAAGTTGCTTTGAAAGAAAGAGGAAAAATCAGAGAAGCAGATTGGTGAAAGTTTGAACAAAATCGGACAAGTAATAAGAAAGTTATGAATTTTCGAAAGTTGTAATCACTATGCATATGGGAATTTCAAATTGGCCGAATAGTTAATGTCACTGTGATGTAGCTGTGGACAACTCTCCCATTCGCTCTAACACACAAAATGACTAAAATGTCACTTTTTTCAAAATGCATTACTCAGTAGAATCTTTTCGTTCATGAGGACCTATAACAATATATTATCTCCAATATATTTTTAGTACTGCCCCGAAAGTAAAAGCGCCTCGAAGAAAACCGCAAATTAATGATATTTTTGTGTACGACAAATGGGAGAGTTGTCCACAAAAATGTCACAATTGACTCACCAAATTGCCAATTTGAGATTCGCATGGATGTAGTGATCTCATGTTTCAAACATCCATAACTTTCTTATTCCTTGTACGATTTCTTTCAAACTTTCACCATCCTGTTTTTCTTATTTTTCTGCTTTCACACAAATCATCTTATTATCAAGGTTGGATTGCCCTTTCAGGGCTAAATTGATCGCATTTTGTTCTTCAAAGTGGTAACAATGATATTTTTCTTTTAGTGCAACATCATTCTAATAAGGTGTAATATCTTTGAAAACAATATATATGGTTAGGAAATTTGTCGAAAAGTTGAAAAAAGTGCCAACTTTAAGAAAGAGCAATGATTTTGAACCTCTCAATGTGTTGCAAATTTAAGAATTTTAAAGCTTATTCTCGTTACAAAAATCTTATCATCAAACGCAATATGGTCATGCAATAGCAATTGACATAGTGTGTGCAGAAAGATTTGCTCTTTCTACTCATGCATCTAGTATATCGTTTAGAGCTCTGAATCAAAAGTTATTGAGACAAACCACTAAATGTGGTGAACTGCCTCGAAAGGGTTAATACAATGTGCAGCCAAATGACAAAAAGTTGTAAATTACGATTAGGTGAGGCAATGCAGCAATGCATGAATCCATCGGAAATATCCTGAAATCATTACATGCACAAATATATCGACATCTCTTTCATACGGGAAAATGACTGAAGAGTAAAAATGAATAGGTAGAAAGCTAAATACGAACTTACAAATCTAAATGCATACTTATCTTTATCAGCGCTTGGGGATATTTCTCCTTTTCTTTACTCGGATATTGGTCTTTCATATTCTCTATTTCAGGAGATGGACCATTTAAAGTTCGCTTCCATTTTTACTCCATTTTTACTGATTCCATGCACACGTATACTCGATAAGGTGAAGTGTATTCACCAAAAAAGTACACGTTTTCTTTGCTCAGTTCCACATACAAGATTCTCATATACTGCCCCCCCCCCCCCCTCTTTCACTGTATGTTTACACATATTTAATATCGCCTGAGAAAGACACAAGCTGTTTGGGTTTAGAGTCCAGATATAGAACATGCCAAACCATTGGAACTATTTGACCTTCTTCGTATATTTCTTCCAGTGACACACGGCTTTTGCGTAGCTTACATGTGTCTTGGTGTCACTTTACTGCTACAATGAAAAAAAAAATCCCATTTATGCAATTCCCTAATACAAAGAACGCCGGTATCTTCCACAGAGGAAACCTAGTTTGTAAGTTTCGTGTCGAACGTACATGTGTGTCGTGACCGTAGGGACGGAGAACAAGTGTCTCCTACTTGCAATGTCCCCACTGTCAAGCATTCATGAGGGGAAAAGTGAAAATGAAATATTTCAGAACTGTTTTCATTATGAATAAGTTGCAATTTCAAACAAGGCTGATGATATCCCTGACCACCATGGATGTCACAACAAATTGCCAAAACAGGCTATACGACCTAGTCTGTCTTTAATCAGGGAACATTTCACAAACATCACTGTAACAACCCCAAACATATGTATATTAAAGCTACATAATATACAGGATCAGTAGTTACAAAAATACTGTGATATAAAATGAAATAAATGCCTTAGAGAGCTGAGTTTCTGTACATAAACCCTAAATGGTCTGTGTGGAACGTTTTGAAAAGAAGTGGCAAAGAGACATCGTTTGATCGTTACAGCAAAAATACTGGACGGATATTTAAAGTCAAATACTAATGAAAATAATCATTTGAACGTGGTAAAGATATTTAATTTACAAGGCTGTAACCACAAAAAACACACACAAAAAAAAAAAGCGGTGGAAAATTTGGGAGATCTCTAATATATGAATCCGTTTTCTATCAGTTATGGACAAAAAATGTTTTAAAACCACATGTATCTTTAGGCTGCTTTTTGCAAAGTGAATGTAAGTTTCAAAATCAAAACGGAGAATGAAAAATAGGCTTGAAAGTATCAAAACATAGATTATCTTTATATAGTATCCAAACCTATAAAAATGCTTTTGAGAGTCTAGAGAAGGCCATTACATGACTGATGAGACATAAAAAATGATGTAAAAACTCATTACAAAATCCAGGGTGTACACTTTGAAAATATTCTACAAAATCATAATTTTACAATATCAATATAATTTTATCTTATACAATTATGGGTGAGGGTCTGTTTCATCGGATGACACTAGGAGTATTGACAATATTTCACGCTTAAGTGAGTACTCAGAACAATAAGAAATTTGAAGAAGAACATGAAATGTTAGGTTCTCCTCGTGATAATGCATTCTTTCCCACACTCTTCAGGCAAAAATAGGTATTGATGCAGATGATTTATGCTGGAAAGACATCACCTGCGATGGTGGTGGCGGTTGTCGGTTTGGGACAGTGGCGTATCCAGCAAATAACAGTACAACATGCTATGCTCAGTATGCTTGTACAAGAACGGAGCGTCCAGATACATTTAACCCCTGTCTTGGGAGCATCCCGCCCCCTCCCCTTTATCGATTTCTGGATACGCTACTGTGGGTGTGCACTGCTAGATATAGGTTTAAGGATTGAACGATAGTTCAAATCAATTAGTGAATTAATTAATTATTGAATTATTGAAAATGCAGTTATTGCCCAATACGCACTTTGATCAAATTCAAGACTGAGGCATGTTAGCGCCAACCAAATTTTTTCAGAATTTTACAAAAGTAGCCAGCACTCACTCAAACGTAAAATATTGTCAATACTCATAGTGTCATCCGATGAAACATTAGCTGAACCAAATAAAATATTAAAGATTTCCCACTTTTCGAGTTCTACCAATCTCGACGTCACACCTGAGTTCGGTATCGACATGGTGAGCGAGGTCGATAAAGGGCATATCCCGAAATCATAGTACCGATCAATATCGCCTTAACTCTCTTCGGTCTGGGCGATTCCACACGAAGTATTTTTCACCGTAAGAAATCCCTAAACGGTGACCCAGCGGATAGGTTGACCGATTTCTCGATGACAATCGTTAAATATGTAGCTCCTTTTTCCGCGATACATTATCCTAAATCAATGCATATACAACTGTAGGCAAAGTATACCCGACATTTGATATCACGTGATCTTTCTAATCACGTTTTAATAGTGAACACTGAGGAAGGAAGAAGCATTTTCAACGCATTATTTGACATGATATGTACTCGATTTCAAGAATTCCTTCCAATCAGATTGAATGATACATCCAGAGGCTTGCATTTTCAAAATCCACATGAGTTATTCTGCGTCATATAATTATCACTTACTGAAATAAAATAAATAATTTATGTGAATTATAAACATACAAACTTTCTTCTAGAAACTTGAAATGGGATAAACGCAAATTTTCGTCAAATCTGCATTATAGTTAAAAAAATAATAATAAAAAAAAAAAACTCTTGCGAGCGGTACAAATTCGCAAAAATGTTTTACAGTCGTGAATTTTTAATTATACACGTAATCATGGTAATTAGGTAATAAAAAGTTATGAAAGTCCTCTCGTAAATGAAGCTCCATCCATTTTTTTTTTTTTTTTTTTGGTATGTGTGGTGAACGTGTGTGAACAAAAACAAAAAGGACATCAGATTACAGTAAGAAATTCACTTAGGATCAGGCACTGTTCCCTGATCCCCAGAGTACGAATATGAGCTAATCACCCATTAGCATAGAAGGCCAGAATTATCATATGAAACAGTACATACATACTAAAAACTTCAACATTTCGTTCGGATTAGCACCGTATTTTATTCTCTCTGCTCATTTATAGCGAATGAACGCGATACCTAACAGACTGATAAGGTGGCGACTTTACGGTAAAATATTTTAATCCTGGCATCAAACCTTGTTCACTGCCCAAGGGAGAAGAGTGTAAGTGCTCCAATTAATGGTATTTTATGAGTTTATAGCTGGCTCGAGGAACTACGGTTCGTATACAATCACTCTGAGTGAAACGTATTACATTTTGGAGTACATGTTACCGACATCATGCTCTCGCTTTAGTTTAATCATGACGCCAATGGATTCTTACTCTAGAAATTCTCCACAAAGGAATACTTCTCAGGAGATACAAAATGGAAAGCATCAATTGAGATTGGACATTTAAATGCCGATTTTATGGGCTCAGTACGGCGCGGCTTATGGAAAATGCCATATATCCTGTTTTTGCGGATGAGGGCCGATTTATGCAGTTTTATGAACATGAGGAATGGGGAATACAAGTCATGAGTATATGCATGTCGCCATTACGAATAAACTGTTTATTGTTTTAAAATGAAATATCGTTTAGAACTATATATATATTCTGTGCATGAAAGTTATATTGAATTGAACTGAAAGAACTACGTTTACTGATAGAGAAAAATTAATAGCCATCAGGCTCAGACAAAATGAATTTATAATGGTAAACTATCAAATGAATTACATCATACTCAAAAGATTTTTTAAAAATGGGAATATACTTCAAAGTTATTGATCAGGAAAATTGGCTGAAAGGAGAGACGAGGGAGATAGAGATATATGACAAAATAGAATTGTGTAAATCATCAGCTTAAAAACCATTTGAACATGTAGTCAAGTTGCTTTTATTAGAGAGGTTAGTAGTACTGATGGTTACTTCTTAAAGATTTTCATCAGATTTCTTCACAGAGCAACTAATGCATTCAACTTCTATTCTGCCTTTTGGATACAATGATTTATTTCCAGTATGTAATGAACTCGTTTGAAGATTTTGATGGATTACATCAATAACACTGGTCACTGGCAGAAATATGCCGCAAGCGATTAGTCTTCGGTAAGACAAATACCATTCAATGTAATTCCATTCAGTTGTTTTTACTCTTGACAAATTGAATTGGTTGGTCATTAGGGTGGGACAGCGGTCAAGAACATTTCCTGAAAATGTTGACATTTGCGATCAGGGCAGAAAAGTGGAAGAAGCGCGGCGCCGGGAAAAACGAAGTTTTACCCCCCAAATGAGAGAGGAAATGATTATTGGCCTTACTTAAGGGAAAGGGCAATGCTGTTATCCTCATCTGCGCGAGGGATGTCGTTGGACATAAAGAAGTGATGAAGGATGATGGATTAGCGATGGTAGAGAAGAGACAAGAAAGGCGAGTGATTTGCAGAGCAGGGAAAAAGGAAGAGAGTGAAAGAGAGTGAGGAATAAAAAGGGAGAGAGAAAAAGAATGAGAGAGAGAGAGTGCCTGGAGCAGCAAAAGATGTTTCGTTACACTTAACCCATAGACTACGGAAACCGGGTGGCTCCCGTATTAAGCCTATGAGAGTTAAAGAATTCAGTAGTCAACGAGTTAAGGTAATCACCACTTAAATACTTACTTGTCACCGTCATCCTAAACTCAGACTAAAGTTGTTTTTTTTATCAGAAAAAAAAAGAAGAGGCTCTGAAACAACCGCCCACATCTATATGAGACGAGAATACTCCCAATAGTTCGTAAACCATTCAAGGAAAATCATCTCTTTCAGATCCTTGATGCAAGAACTGCAATAACATCAATCTTTGCCTGTCACGGGCGCCAAAAGTAAACGTACAGAAAATGATCGACGATCCATTTCTCACGGTGCCATCGGTGTACAACATTGCCTCCCAAGCGTGCACTCCAAGTGATCACTTGACATGACACATGTTACCTCCTGTTCCTTTTTCTTTTTGTTTTGTTTTCTTTTGTTTAGTTTTTATCTTATTTGGCTCGTTTTTTTAATCTGCATTTTTATTTTTACTTTTTCGAGAACCAAGTTTTGGGAACATTATTGATGTTGTTGTTAAAGATGTTAATGGTGGTGCTGTTAATGGGCGTTTAGGCCATTTTATTAATGGCAGATTATCGGAAGTCAAAGTATTAATAATATGTTATTAAATCATATGTTCCTATATCACCTGATCACCATGATCAGAAGAACGACCGAGTGGGGGGTGGGGGGGGGGGGGTGCGCCTAATGTCACATTTTGGCATAAACGTACGATGAGGCTTGAAGGCTATAATATTTTTGAAAATATACGTATCCATATTCGGGCAACCTTAGCCTCATATTCACGCACCAAACAGATCTCTCTGTCTCTCTCTATAATATAATATATATTTTCTGTAAATAGTATTTATATAATCACATCAAAAATTATGTGAAGTGTTTAAATTTTATAATGCACTCAAAACTTTTGTTTTCGTTCTTGACTTTGGTTCTTTCTCCTTTTTTCCCCCTAATTTGTCTCAAAAAGACCATCCTATTAATAAGTACACGAAGTAAATAGAAAGAAAAAAATATGTTCGAATTCATTGATTTTTAAGACATCTGATATACCACAAGGCGGTAAAACAAATAAGACAACCAGATACTACTAGGAAATCAACGATTAAAATCACCACTTTGCGATAGCTGGTTACCATCTGTCCCTTCATGCTCCTTTCTTTATCATTTACATCTTTTGTCATCATGGATGTATAGATAGAATCAGTATTTTGGACAAACAAGTCATTAAGCATGTTAAGAGATCGATGTTTTCCCCCAAACACCCCAAGCTGATCAATATGTTTCCCAAAGGATAACCTCTACCATGTCTACGCTCCCTATACGTGTTTCTCTCTCTATCTCTCTCGTTATTTCTTTAAAAA
Source organism: Heliocidaris tuberculata (assembly GCA_025618425.1). NCBI lineage: Eukaryota > Metazoa > Echinodermata > Echinoidea > Camarodonta > Echinometridae > Heliocidaris > Heliocidaris tuberculata. The sequence goes on from CM046833.1 coordinate 19,951,452, forward strand.
AAAAAAAAATATCTTGCTCCCTATCACCGTCTCTAATATTTCTCTCTGCCTCACTCTCTCCAACCTCTTTCCTCTGCCCTCCTTCTCTCTACCTTCTCCCTCTCTCTCTCGCCCATACACCCCCTCATTTTCTTCTTCAATTTGATTTTCTTTATTCAAAGCGATTATGCTGTCGTTTAGAAACAATACTGAACTCCAGTTTTGCATGCTGCTACCCATTACAACACACTGAGACTGAATATACGTCATGGAATTAAATCTACTGAGGCTCAAGTAGGCCTATAGTTTTGGTTAGACTGAAAACAGCTTTCATCTGCTCTGTTTGGTTTTAGTTTACCAACTATTTTAGAGTGTTGTGAACACCCCCCCCCCCTTCAAAATCAACAACAAAATATATATAAATAAATAAAAAAAATACAAAAATAAACAATAAAAAAAATAAAAGAAGATAAAAACAAAAATAAATAAATGAAAACAACAAAATAAAAGTGGAATAATAAATTCAACAAATGAAAGTAAAAACTTGGTGGGTCCAGTATTCTACGGCCGGGGGGGGGGGGGGGGGGGGGGAGGTGAAACAGTTTATTATTTTCATGTATATTCGTCATGATTACAACTACATGTATTAACACTACTCTACAAGCTATTATATAGTACAGGTGCTGATCAATTCTTATACCTGTGTACAGCGTCATTTCACATTGGTATAATGTCATAACCTAAGGAAAATTTTCTCGCATTATGTGTTAACATGGTTTTAATAATGTGGTCTAGTTGTTTTAATAATTCACACTGCATATCAATAACATAATGTGATATGATTGTATGTATGTCAACGACCGTACCACTTATGCAAGCGTGGCACTTGAGTGAACAGTTTTGCTTGGTATATAAAATGTAAAATGATAGCGTTGAAGAGCATCAATTATGTATACGAAAGTTCGGTGATGTAATTTCGGTGGTTAAAAGGGCTAATCACTACCAGGTTCTGAAAAGCTCAGACATCAGTCAAATATGATAAGCCATGTCAAGATTTAATTTTCAATAATGTAGCATTTCAAAAGCAGTCCATCTCATGTTAACTGTTTTATGGTATTCTTGCACCATGCCCACATGAAAATAAATAATAGTAAAAAATATGTCAATAAGTAAATTTAAAATTGAGATAGCTCATGGTGTATTCCTCACCTTCCATATGAGTATTCATCTCTCCTTCCATGACAAGTGAAATAAATGTTAAGAGCGCTATATAAAATTTTCTCAAAATAGAAAAAAAAAGAATTTCGTTTTTAATATCGCCGACGCCCTAGGCTCATTGGCAAGAATACATAAACAACAAAATAATGTTGTTTATATGCGTTTTTTTATTTTCGCGCAAATTTCATGCCGCGCGAAATGCGCGAAAATTTCCACACCGCGAAATATTCCACTTTTACAGTATGTCTCAAAGTTCTGAGAAGGAGAAAAATTGTAAAGTATTGAAAAAAACGAGAAAATAAATTTGCTTTCCAACTACAGTTCTGATAGTACGGCGGTTATGTAAGAATAAACAACGCCAAAACCTAACGTTTCAAATTATAGGGTATACATGTATTTCAAATGGCATGAGTAAATCTTTTTTTTTAAATTGAGTTTCAACACATGTTTTCAAAAGTGAAATATTACCTGTTAAGGAAATATGATGGTACTTGAAACTTGGTATCACGCCAGTTACAATAGTTAGATGGAAAACTCTTCACATTTAATAAAAACACGTCAGTTGTATATGAGTGATTATTTCGTACTTGAAGTTGCATATATGCAAAACTAGCAAATTCATCGCAACGCAATCATGATGACATATGTGGACAATTCGTGAGTGTATTAGGAGGTTTTATGATGATGAATATCTGGTAAGTGTTTTGTTTTGGTGTTTTGAAGGAGATGAAGAAGAAGAAAAAAAAACACACACAGATACACACGCACACACTTAAGAGAAGATGTAATATTCCAATTATTTCGCAATCCCAACAAGCATTTAGACCTCATTCTTCAAATATGGTTGAATCAATCTAAATTAATCAAAAACGAAAATTATACAGGTCTCAAAATTTTGATATTGTATCTTCTATTTTTGGACTAAGAAAATCCAGGACTTCTTCTTGAAAATCAAACGATTTCTGGAATTGTAAAGTGATATGACAAGGAACAGAAAAAAAACTACACTAAACAAAATATAACTTTGAATTTGCCTCACATATCTTATTAGGCATGTTAGGATACAATGTGGAATCGTAATGTTATATATAACATGATATATGGCAAAAATGCCCTTTCAAAAATGATAGATGTATCATATTTATAAAAAAAAAGATAAATGTAACTTTAATGATGAAATGATCGACCTATATCAAAAAGACCTCCACACGGGAAATACTGATTGTTCGAAATAGGTCATGGTAGATTGATAGTCCCACCTGAGGCAATGTCTCTTTTTTGTTGTACAGATTATGACTATTATCTAGACGGGTAATATAAAATATTATTGTTATATTTCGCGAGGGGAGGCCCGTTTGTCGGCTTCATTTTGTATGCATATTTAATCAGGCGCTACGCTGTAAAAAAATAACTGTAAAACTACAGGTTTTTAGCACTTGAAATTACAAATTATTGCCGTTATTTCAATTTTACAGTATTTTCCTGTAAAACAACTGCAAGTTTGTTGGTTTACCGGAAATCAGGATATATTTACATAATTCTATTCTAAATTTACATAATTTTATTGTAAATATATGCTGATTTCCGTAAAAAAAAAAAAAAAATCGGTTGAAAAACAGGCATTCCCGGCATCCTGACTGCCAGGAAATTTCCGTGAAAAAAAACGGCACAGTTGTTTACAGTGTAGAGTTAGCTTAGCAATCAGAAATCGAGTTTGATCAATTAATTTATTTTAATTGGGTAAAAATGATTGGATGCCTTTTAACATCTATCTTTACCTATGTTTTAAGGTTTATGAAACGACTTCTTGCAACACTGGCAATACTACGATGGATGGTAGTCAAGTAAAACTTGGGGGTAACCTCGCTAGTCATAAGGACCGCTCTTCATATAAGGACCACTTATTTATAAGGACCGCTATCCATAACGCGTGACTAAATGAGTAGCGGTTTTGTATGAATAGCGGTCCTTCTAAATGGCGAGCAAACCATACACAAATTTCCTCGCTATTCATAAGGACTTCCATTCATAACTACCACTATTCATAACTATTCATAAGGACCCCTATTCATAACGCGTGTTAAATGAATAGCGGTTTTCTATGAATAGCAGTCCTTATGAAAAGCGAGCGGACCCGAAACCGTGTATGTGCCAAATAAGTAAATTGGCACGTTGGCGTGCCACGAAAGGAGATCGGCACAAACAACAGGAAACATTTAACAATAACATTTAGCCCCGTGTATTGAGAATGCTGCATGCAAACACCAATTTCCTGCCCTCAGTAGAACTTAATATACCATGTCTACTGTTAAATCATAGAAAACAGTATGTAAGAATCTCCAATTACGAGGACCAAATTATTTGAAGAAAAAAAAAAATTGCTTTTAGGAAAATATTGTGTCACAGTAACTTTTTATCATGTTTATGTGTGGCACACAATCAAATGGGTAACTATATTCTTATGCATACATCTTGCAGAACATTTGCTCTCAACATGGAGCTAGCATGCTTGCGATGCTCTAAACGACCAATGGCAATATCCGCATGTATCTTTTATTCATGATCAGATTGTCTGTAGGATTTAATCATTTTAATTTGTTTTGCCAGAGTTTTCCTCGAAACGTCTACATACCTTTCCTTGCATAAAGCAATTTCACAGATGCCAAACATTGGGCTCCCCTTCACGATACTAGTGTGGCAATAACGTGTTGATGAGATGTTCGCCAATTCTGATTCAACACACGCTCTCGGTCAATTCCTCCGTTAAGTGGAATTTTTTATTGGATACTCTATTTGGAGAGATGTCCATGTCTCACATACAAAACATTTTCACTTAATCAATGTTCGTCACCGAGAAGACTATGCCAGCTCTGTCATCTGGGCGTAATCCAGCTAACGTTATAAACTGATTCAGCGGACCCAGGTTCAAGACTGAGTCACATCTTTCGGATGGTGACGTTAAAAGTAGGTCCCAGACGTAAATAATCATATCTGTTTAATACACGTCTGTAAAAACCCAATTACACACACACACACACATCTGCTATTGTAGCGCCACCATCGAGGTAGCACGGTCTTTCTGATCGCTTAAGATTTTTCTTGCTTTAATACCTCCTATTTTTGTAGAGACATTATTTGAACCTTTAACAGTCAATTTTGGATGTGTCAGGTCATCACACTGGACTTTTCTGAATTGAAGATTTTAAGTGGCTATGTTCTTAAAAGGAGATTTATGCAGTAGAAAATTGAGGTACTGGTGTGCCTATTGGGCCGCCCAGAGCTCTCCCACTGACAACACCCTATGCAATAGGACTTTTTTGGCTGGACTTCCATGACAATGGACCTCATAACATGGTCCGGTGCTACACTAAAAAGGAGCTTATTTCTATCAAACGGTCAATTAGGAATAGCCCGTTGAATGGGATGGAAGATACACTATGGAGGAAACTGAATGGTTTGAACATAGCTAGAGTGCGTACAAGCCGGGGTGGAGTAGATAAAGATTCTTGTCCTGATCGAGTGAAATCACTACAGGCTCATTCATGCTATCACAGGGACCCCTCCTTCCGCTACCCAGGTCGAGGAATAGATTGGAGGAATTTGATAATACCTCAAAATTTACCATCACAGCCACAAGTACTGCGTACACGCTTTGCATTATGGAATGCCAGGTCACTCAAGGCACGTGGCAAGGCATCAGCCTTGTGCGACTTTGTCATAAGCAACAACATTGATGCTATTGCAGTAACAGAAACTTGGCTCACTGACTCAGAGAGAGACGATTATGCCCTTGCCACCATCCGAAGGACACTGCCTCACTTTGACATCCACCATATCCCTCGTACTGGTTCCACTGGCGGTGGAGTTGGTATCTTGCTTAACAAAGGTTTCAGTGTCCATCGAAACGAATGTGCTAAGTTTTCCTGGTTTGAATACATCAATGTGACACTGTCTTCCTCCTTGACTTGCCAGCTACGTCTCATTGCTCTTTATAGACCTCCGTGCAGCAAGAAGAATACACAGACACTAGCATCATTTTTCCAAGAATTCTCATCGCTACTGGAAATGGTCCAGTCTCTCAACGTGAAAGTGCTGTTTGCTGGTGATTTCAACCTACATGTGGACAACAAGGACAACCAGCATGCATCCACTTTTCTTGGCATGCTAAGCGAAACGGGGTTCATCAACCATGTGCAGTGTGTCACTCACAAAAATGGGCATACCCTCGACCTTATCATCTCTCGAACTGAAGACAATCTAGTCTCGAATATGTCGGATACGAGCTCATTGCCATCGGATCACCATGCAGTGATGTGTCTTCTTCAGATGGCCCGACCACGAGCAGTACGGAAGAAGGTAGTTTCTAGAGCCCTTAAAACAGTCAATACCGAAACTATCCGAGAGGAAATTTCTTAGAGCTCGTTGATCTTGGACCCATCAGAAAATCTTGAGTCCTTGATCTCTCAATTCCATCAAGATCTTCGCATGATACTTGATGGCCAAGCACCATTAGTCGAGAGGCAGATTATTCTCAGACCACACGCCCCTTGGTACACGGATGCCCTTCGAAGAGCCAAGCAACTGCGGAGGCGTTATGAAAGAAGAATGGTAAAGACTTCGCTCCAGGTCGATAAGGATATTATGCTGCCCAATGCAAGATCTACAATGATCTCCTGCAAGATACCAAAGTCCATCACTATCAAAACAAGATATTGGATTCAGACCAGAGGCATCTTTTTCGGGTAACAGATCACCTAACATCTCCTAGTGAAGCGACTGTCCTTCCGGACCATGGCTGTGAGACAGAACTTGCAAACATATTCGTTGACTTCTTCCAGCAAACGACTCGTAATCTTAAGAGTCAACTGCACAGAGACATTCACGAAGACTTGCTAGTCGACATATCCAAACCCGTCGGCCCTAAAATAGACGAGTTTGATTTGGTCCCGGAGATGCTCTACCTACCTCCATTCTCAAAAAATGCCTGCCTGAACTCATTCTCCCGATTACGATCATTGTGAACTTTAGTCTCAGGTCAGGTGTCGTCCCGAATGCTGTATCGAAGCCTGTTGATGATGCCTGTGGAGTCCCCCACGGTTCGGTCATTGGACTCCTCCTTTTTACTCTCTACATGACACCCATCCAGGACATCATCCGAGCCCACAACCCGGAGTCTATGCTCTATGCTGAAGACACCCAAATCTACAGCATCTTCAATCCTGCTGACCGAGACACTGCCATTGCTCAAATTAACATTTGTCTACGAGACATCCGAACGTGGTCCACAATGAATAAATTGACACTGAACGATAACAAGACAGAGCTGGTACATTTCACTTCAAAATTTCTATCAAGGTATCGTCCTCGGACATCAGCATACAAGTAGGAGGGGAATGTTGGATCAGCATCTAACCATGAAGGCCCACGTGAACAAGACATGCTGTTCAGCTATGGGTGCCCTTCGCAAGATAGGAAACATCCGTGACTATCTTGATCAGCGTATTACGGAAATGCTAGTACACGCGTTTGTGACGTCCGGGTTAGACTCTTGAGTTATCGCTAGAACGAGCCTAACACCTGAAATTTCAGAAAAAATTGGCCTCTGTGACCTTGACCTTTGACCTACGTACCCCAAAATCTACTCAGATCGTCTTCCTATGGTAATATATACTAACACTAAGTTTGAAATTCATACCTCATGTGGTTCTTGAGTTATTGGTCGAACAAGAAAGCGGGACGGACGGACGGACGGACGGACAACCCGAAAACATAATGCCTCTGGCACCACCTTCGGTGGGCGGAGGCATTAGAAAAGGGGGGGGGGGGAATCAAATTGGTTGAGGTATGATGCTTATAGGAAAGTATGCATCGCCTAGAGTGTTGAAGGAAATTTATTCTTTTGTCTTGGGAGTTCCTTTCTTTGTTTTTTGTCTTGTTTTCTAATTTTGTAATTCTTTCCAAAGTGCGTTAACCCTTTCAGGACAGGAATTATTTAAGGGCTAAATTGACCACATTTTCTTCTTCAAATTGGCAACAATAATAATTTTCTTTTGGTGTTACATGGTTCCAATAAGGTGTAATGTCTTTGAAAAAATATACATGGTTAGGAATTTTGTCAAAAAGTTTTTAAAATTGCCAATTTTGAGGAAAAAACTATGATTTCGAATCTCTCAATGTGTTGCCAATCTAAGGATTTTGAAGCTTATTCTTGTTTTTAAAATTCCTGGCATCAAATGCAATATGGTCATGCATCTGGTATATTTTTTAGATTTCTGAATCACAAGTTATTGAGCCAAACCACAAAATGTGGTCAGTTGTCTCGAAAGGGTTAACCAAATGATATAGGGAGGAGAAGCCTTGTCCCTAAATTCCGAGAAATGAACGTTTTGGAGATACGTATTGCACAAGATGTTGGATGAAATGATTCTTCTGCATGTCCAACACACTCTGGATAGACATTCCGTCATAGCCCCCTTCCACCCCCCCCCCCCCCTTCCCCCCGGAAAGAAAAAAATGGGTAAAATAAAAGATAATATAAAAATGCAGAGCCACGTTTTCCTTCTCACATTACCCTTTCAAAATGCAGCGCCTACTTCCTTTGTCTGCTTTCTAAAAGGTTACCTGCACTGCGGAAAATTTCGTTGTATACTCGCAAATGTTGATGAGTAATCATTCCATACATCTTTGCACTATAATCAATCCTCCCACAATGAAATATATCTATCGATGTTTTCACAGAAATTACGAAGATCCTGTCATGAAACGTTTCCCCAAAAATGTTAGTAACCAAACAAACTAATCGAATGATCCCTAAAATGACCCGTTGCTGTTTGATAAGAAAATAATTATCATTATGATCCCACACTCGTAAAAGAACAACATTACTTGTTGTGTAACAAATGATAAGAAAGTGTCAAATAATACCAACAATTCTGGCCGTTAACCTCTGGGCCTACGTAATGAAGTCATTCTGCATAGTGAAACGAAAGGAATACTTAACATGCTTACACGCACAAGTACATGTATGTACACATGAACATAATAATTATAGTAGAAATGTAGTTTGTGACCTTTTTAAGAATTACACAACTAGGCCTATCAAGTATGTAAAAACAAACGTCATCGTTTCGGTGGCAAATAATTTAAAAAAAATTAGCAAACACGCGTAAAAAAACCAAAAAAAAAAACACACAAACAAAAACGAGAAAAATATTAGTTGATAAACATGATTAGGTATACTTACATCCTTTGCATCAGATATATCATGGCTTCTACAGATACAGTACACCAGCCAGTCGCGCTACAAAACTGTAAACACATATGAAATAAAATCGTCTTTTATACATTTGTTTAACGAATGGTATCAGTCCATAGTCCAAGTATCTAAACGTCATTCATGCACTCGACAATACGATTGGGAGCGTCATCACTGGCAGTAGATTAAAGGAAGGGTCACGGATCTGTGGTAATTGAGTCGAATCTAATGAAAGAGAACCAAGTTGAATTGAATTGGTTTTCATTATTACAGATCACGAGCTAATACTGTTTCTTTGACATATTTGACAAAGACTGGGCAAAAATATCCTTTCATCAAAATGAACTCATCAAGTTACAAAAAAGTAACATAATATATAACAACATTATAGGAATCCATAAAAGCAAGGAAATCATATCACTGAAGAGGATGATTACGTAATAAATCAATTTACCTGCAGAGGCTACTTGTGGCAATGCCAACAATTTTTCAAGTGTATATTCAATTTCCTTAAGCCTTATAAAGAATAGCAATTATTTCACTAAAAAGCCGGTGAATTATGGGTGTATAATTAGGATCGATTCTTTCATTGAACTTGAATTAAATTACTGAGCATGACAGACTCTTTTAAGATGTAATTGCAGGACAAGGGCCCTGTTTAATAAAACTTGTTGTCAATAACAACTGCCCCATTTTTATGAAAAATTTGCTCTCAACCAATCAGATTCAAGGATTTCAGTAGGTTATAACAATCATTCCAACTTGTTATTGAAGTGAATTGAAAATCGTTTATTTCCATCATCATCACATTAAATATATACACTACAAAAAGATGGAATATCAATAGAGGTACAATAATATAAAAATGCATATTAAAATGATAAAAATGAAAAAGTAAACAACTAAAATAAATTACAACCATCAACATAATAGTTCAGTTGAACATTTATTGATAATAAGTTTTATGAAACGGGGCAGAGAACTTACCTGTATCTTAAATTATCTCATATTTCTTTTCCCACTCCCGTGATTACCCCACATATCATCTATATTACTGAACATTTGGTTTTAACTGGATTAAAATCTGTAAAGCTATGTAGGCCTATTCCGTCATGACTAGAACTCAACTTAATCATTGCGAAAATCGTTCTACTATATGCACACCTTTCGACGCATAATGACACTTTGTCACAAATGTCTTCTTTTTTTTCATTCTTTAATCAGTGTACATTTTCTTGAAATATAAAATATATCATATTCTTAAACAGCTTACATTATTCAGGTGCTTAAAGTCAACATCTTACAGGCATGCTGTGCACAATCCTCTACAATGTGTGTTAACGATAGATTCTTTTGGGCAGAAATGGTTGATTCCGCTTCATCGTCAAAAAGAAACAATTATAACCAGTGTAAAGTCAGTGTAAACAAGCTCCACTATTCATTTTGTATGATCATGATAAAGGGCTTGGATTCTAAAGTGATGTTGCAAAACAACTTATTTTGTACAACCTGACAAAGAGCCTATTGAGTTGGGGGCTACATGTTTCGTTTTGGTTTCGCTTACGAGTTTCAAAATTCAAATTACATGTAATAACTTTCAAATGCAATCTAATTTAATACCAATAGGCTTCAAAACCACATCCAGGGGCAGGGGAACGTCTTTCATAGTGGTGGTGGGGGGAGGGCACGTATACAAAGGGTGAAAAGGGGGGGGGGTGAAATATCACTTGAGATATACATGAGAATATACTCGGGTTTTTTTTTTAATAAATGCAGTCTATCGACGATGATTTCGACACATTTTTGTTCCTACATGTATTTTACGTGGTTCGAGATGAAAATTACTTTCCAGTGGTGTGTAATGGTCTAATAAAAAATCATGTCGGGTTTCTTTTCACTTTCTCAACAATAATTCTCAATGCTTTGTGAGATTCTATTCGAGAATTTTAAACAACCTCTTTACTATACTGAAATGGCGAACGAGCTTTAGAAAATGTTTAGATAAATTTGCCTCAGTTGCTCTAATTAGGGGCACTACGTGTTCTTATACAATTGGGGGCGTTTTGACAATGCTCCACTGATCCACGGTCTCAACTCTCACTTCTTACTATATAGGATCAGTAAGGGAATACATTATAGTATGAACCATCTCTGATTCTTTGGAGTTAGGTATATGTCTCTTTTAAGGACTTTAGGGGACATTTTGTAAGCGACAATGGGAAAAATAGGTAGGGGGAATTATCAGAAGACAAAAAGTGAAAAGGGGGCACATAACAGAAGTCGGAGAAATGGCGCTTTTTTAAAGAAAAAAGAGAAACTAGAAATGGAAAATGAATAGGGCACTTATTACAAACGAAAAGGGGCAGTTATCACCAGTAAAAAGAGGACACTTATCAAAACGGGGAAATTGTACTAATAAAAAAAAAATCGGGCCCTTATAAGAAAAAAGGGCCTAGACATCAACAAAGGGAAATCATTTGTTAATTGTAATGGTATTTTCAAAGAAAACAGAGTAACCAGAACTGCAATATTGGTGTTAGAGGTGAAATACTAAGGCAAGTGAAAGAGTTTCACAGTACCTTGACAGTTGGGTCACTTCAGAAGGAAAATCAGATAAAGAAATAAGGCATCAGATTGGAATGGCAAAAACAGCTTACATAAAAATGGAAAGGGTCCTAGCATGACGCAGCATTAAGTTGCCGGAATATAATCACGAATGATGTGTAATTACATGTAGATGTCCATTTTATCGTGTTCAGTGACCAATAACGTGAATAATGTCGATCAGTCATGAGTGGCAAAATGATCAGTTTAAAGGTCATGTAAAGTTTTGGTAAGCCCTCAAAAACTGTTCGTCAGATTTCTTCAATTTTTGTTGATAAATAGCAAGATACTAGCAATACTAAGACAATGTGAAGATTTCGCCTCCTCAAGTTTAATATTAAACAAATAAGAGGCAAAAACTAATTTATGAGCCGGGTCAGGCACGTAAAATCCCAACAAAGGCAGCATGTGCTATACTGTACACACACGTATAAAACCAATGATGAGTAGCTACACACAGTGCACACACGCTGTCTCTTTGCGAAGCCCCAAGATTGCTGTGCGGGGAGCCATCGGGGTGGAAGGGTCCTAGCATGATGGCAGTGATCAAGCATTCCTTACAGACATTTACACTGAAATTCACCAGAAATCATAGATGGAATACCAAATGATCTCTTACAGACATCTTTTGATACAAGAAGAACAACATGAGACTATATTTAACATGTTTCTTTCCAATTTCCTTTTTGCTACCAATACTCTACATGAGCTTTAAGCGACGTTTATTGATGCACAATATCAGATTGAATCATTGCAGTCATGCAAGTAAAGTGCCACTACGGGTCATAATCTGATAATGGGCTCGCATTAGTCAGTTGATTCAAAACTCGAGTGGGTCAATTTCTTACCATTTTGATGATTCCAACACCTCACATTATAAACAAATTCTTATGTAGGTATGATCAACCTTTTCTAATTGATTTGAGACAGTTTCCTTTACAATGTAATCACATGACCAGAACTCTACTTTTTCTTTAAGCGTGAAGACTTACAATCTTCACGATATATATGTTGACCATACAATGTTCTAGATCTGCTTTTGCTAGAGTCATATGTATGTCATAATAATTCGAAGGTTAAGGCTACGGGTAATGGAGGAGAATTAGCTACATCCTGTTGTTTTTATCAGTACAATTAAGAAGCCAAAATACAGACAACACAGGCATGTGATGTCACAACTCCCTGGAATACCACCACGGCAATTATTATTATTTGCGAACAATAGTATCATTTCATGACTAAGCTTTACTTTTGGTTTGGACAAACAATAGAGAAAAGTGTATGAAAGGGGACAGGGACTTTAGCTGACCGTGAAATGAAATACCACGACTAATCAAAGTGGAACACGACGCATATAGCAATACGATGCAAGATTAACGAAAACAAATGGAAACGTCTATAATCAATAAGCAGCCCGCTTGACTTTGAGAATGCGGAGGGTATTATGCCAGAACTTAACTATCCCATCCATCATTCTCGCTGACAATATTTTCGAAAGGAGGGTGATAAATGGATTATGCAAGGAGAGAGTAAAATATAATCTAGACATTAATGAACTTCAAACGGCCGGTCATTCACCATCGTTAGCAAGTAAGTGTTTTGGCATATAATATGATTTATTGCTTTTTCATTTCCGGGATATAAAATCACAAGCGTCATAAAATATGATGCAAAATTTATGAACATTATTGGCTACTGAATTATCTCATTTACACAGGCTTAATACAGGGCCCACCTGGTTCCAGTAGGCAATGGGTTATTGTTAAGCGACAGTTTTGGTCAAGGTCACGAACTTGACAGAAATGTTCCCTTTGTGCATATCGTTGGTATACAGACAAGTATTATATCTTTCTTCAATACGTTTTGTTTGTTTGGGGGTTTTTTATTGTCGTAATCAACAATGAGCAGAAGCTCATTTCTGCTGTGTACATAAACAAAATAAAGCTTGTCTTTTATAAGGATCCTTAATTGCAAAATACACTGCCATGTGTATGTAAATGATCTTACACGGTTAATGTGGAGAACTAACTTATTGTATTAAATTGAATGCATGTACTTGACTTCACCAGGGCATGGTAGAGATTCTGCAGGAGTTACAGGAATAAAGGGGTCAGAAAAGTAGGAGCATACCGCCATCAGGCTAGGGATAACCGAATTTCACCTTTTAAAAATTACTCAGCCTAGGAGGAATAAACGAAACTGAATATGCTTTCAAAACGAGCCGACGCCCATTCAGACGAACAAAGATCTTTCGAAACATGAAGACAAGAAGACAATATAATTTTCTAGTCAACACAGTCAACACGAAAGAAGAAAAACGTCGATGACCTGGATGATTTAATATCGCTCAGGCAATTAACATGATTAACAGGTTAATCTTGCAATTTCAAGAGTACGCAAATAACTTGTAAAAACAGGGGTCCTTGCCCCGTAAATTTATAAGCACATTTCTTTTGACGACGAATTCAGTGCAACTAAAATTATAACCACCCACCAGTGTCAATATATTTCGATACAAATACCTCGATTTCTTTGTAGGGGCTTAGCGTAATCCGTATAGCCGTCAAAATAACCTGTTATCCAAGTAATACATGTATCATAAATAATCCGTAAACTGATACGTTGAAACCCCAAAGAAAGACCCCTAAAGCATGTACTCGATTTTGTCGACCTCTAGCTCGTAATTTTCCTCCGAATTTAGACAACCAGTTCCGTCCTATCTGACAAGCTCAAGGTTATCCTATTATCTTCCACTATGTTATTAATGTTGTGGATAACAAAAGATGATGAAAGTCGTGTTCCATAAAACGCCTGCAGTACTAAAGGTCCTTGATAATGCTTTAAAAAGAAGGTTGATTGAGTTCTGGGGAAAGGTGAATGAATAAGTTGTGAGCTTTATCATTCTGTTTATGTCAGTTTGGAAGAACGTCACAGTAGAAATGTCCCTTGAAAAGGATTGCTTGTCAAATGCCCTCATATTCGAAATACGACGAGAAATGGCTGAAATGTTTCTTATCATTTTGATGATTCTAAAACCTCACAGTATACACCAATTATTCTGTAGAAATGATCAACCTTTCGTAATTGCTTTGAGACAGTTTCTTTAATAATTTGATCAGAACTCATCTTTATCTTTAAACTTTATTCGACGAAAAACTCACATGCTCATTCGTGTTCAGAGAAAAAAAAAGGTGACATCTAGCTCAATCTTCCTCCACATTATAAAGAGGCTATCTTCTTTTCGTCCGTTAGGGGTGATTTCATGATACAGATTCTTTAAAAATATCCTACCATTATCAACAAAAGACAACTTTGAAATGAGAAGCCTAAATCACTTCATGACCCGATTCATCTTTTGAATTTAATCGGACTCAAATATACGAATTTTTTTTCTGCTTCAACTTTTGACAACGTCAGTTCTCTCTTCGTCGATCACAGTCCAAAGTGGATCTTCTTTGATTTACCAATAATCTATTTATCATCAAATGCACCTATCATGGGCCGCGGAGCCGGGGGGGGGGGGGGGGCTGGGGGCTGCAGCCCTCCCCCTTTTTTGAGTAGACACGTTAAAAAATCTTTGAAAAAAAGACTCGAAAATTGTCATTAATGAGTGAAATCAGATCAGCCCCCCCCCCCACTTTCAAAAACGCTCCGCGGCCCCTGCCTATGGATGATGAAAGTAGAGTATATGACATGTCTCTGGTTAAAGCCTGTAGCATGAAGAATATCTTTCATAAAGTGCGCCTCTAGCACTCCATCTACCCATCTACCCGATTCCGTTTCAAATTTAATCCTACTGGTTTCTGTTTCAGATTTTGACATCTATGGTTCTCTCTTCGTCGACAACCTTCTTAATGATGTCTTCTTTGATTTACCAAGAAGTCATTCAATGTTAAAAACACTTAAAGATGAATAAAAGATGTCATGAATATCTTTTTTTTTAAAGTAAGCGTCTGGCACTCCATAACCCCAATTCCGATTTAAATTTCTTCCCACTCAAATATCCAAGATCTTTTTATTCTTACAAATGTGACACAATTATAGTTCCATCTTTGTCGATCATCGAAAAAAAGGTAACATCTTCAATTTACAACGTATTTATTCAAAAGTACAGAAACCTAAATATTATTAAAGCATGCCACAGAAAGATTTGTAAAGTAGCGTCTTACAGTATACACACTAAGAAATTAGGGTTCACTTTAGGGTGCAAATTTGGGCGGAGCACCCGTGCAAGATTCCACTCGGGTGGAATCTTGCACCCCTACGGGTTCGCTTTGCAGAAACCGGGGTTCAAAATTGTGCAAGGGTGAATTATGCACGCTTCGATCAGAAGTAGTAGTCTTACATGAATACCCACACCAGTATTGTTGACACTAAGGTCACAATATCTCATGAGGTAAGACTAATCATTCAAAAGCATAGAAATGAAATAAATTAGAAAAAAGAACAAATAAATCCGTGTCGATCAGCTTGTGTCGTAACTTTGCTTAAATTCAAAATCACCGTAATGACGTGTTTCAAGAGAGTAATCGCACAAAGACTAACAAAAACTGGCTTGCAGGCTGACTGCAACTAACGTATCGATACTTGTAGGGCTTAAGGCAGGAAAATTCGCATAATTCGCATATTTAAATTATAAGGGGATTTTATCATGGCTCATTTTGATAGTTTGTCAGGAAAGTTATTTGAATAAGAATACGTGGTTACATTTGATAGTTCATTCGGAATTATATCATATTTAGTGAAAGTTCTAGTTTTACTAATTGTTACTATATTGATTTGTTATATGAATAAATAGTGGAGTACATCCTTCATTAAAACTGGGCGTGAGTTGGGCGTTGTGGCGTGCGCCTGTAATCCAGCTAACAGTGGAAGTTATAAACTGATGCAGCGGACCCAGGTTCGAGACTGAGTCACCTCTTTCGGATGGTGACGTTAATGATCATATCTGATTGATACACGTCTGTAAAAACCCAATTACTTTCTTTTTTTCCATGATCTTTATTTTGATTCCACTCAATAATTACATAAATCATAATTCAACATTTCAATGAAAGTAAATGCTTATGACAACTAAAACACATTATCTTGTAACATTTTCTATAAATGAATAACTGAAATTCGGAAAATTTAAAGAAACCATGAATGAATTTCATAAAATACCCCCCCCCCCCCAATGACCAAGGGAATTAATACACATGTATATACATGTATAAATAATAAAAATAATTACACACAGACACACAGACACACACACGCACACAGACTTTAAAAGTGTTATGAGTAATGCAAGCTGTCAGACTGCAGATGCCCCGATGGATCTCATCGAGGTCCCCTCATGGCGTGTACTTTACTGTGTTCCATTGCACGTGAATTATGAAACATCAGCATTAACTTTATATTGTTTGCCGCTAAGCTGTGAAGAGGCGAGAATGATGATCGATTGACTTTGCACCCCATTAGGGTGCAGTTATGAACCCAAAGGATGCAGAAAATGCACCTTTTATTGGGGTGCAATTTCGAACCCCATACAGGGGTGTAAATTTTGAACCCCTTGGGGTGCTGCTATTGTATCAACCCCTAGCTAGGGTGCACATTTGAACCCTTATTTCTTCATGTACTAAATTATCTCATTCTGTCAGACTGAAAAAAAATATCTACGGGTGAAATCCTCCTATGAACACCTATACAAAAGGGCTTTCAACAAATTATTTGACAAAAAATGATCAATTTGTGAGACAGACACTCTGAATATTAAAGGCAGGCCGCACTGACTTGGCCCTTTAACTATTGCAGTGTGTATTCTGGTCCACATCTTCCCCCACAATGCAGCAGCGATGATGTCATCTTCGAGGTTATCATATTTTCATATAATTTCCGAGGAATCTCTGCAGCGAAAGAAGTTAACTTCCTTGTGGAAATTCAGTTTCTCTTCATTATTGTGTAAACCTGCTAGAACTCCAAACCATAATCCCATTTAAATGTAAAGGTAAGGCCCCTCTCGATGAAATCCAATAAAGCATATCAACCTCTTAGGGGGTAACTAATATCTAGTTTATATGACCATGTCTGTCTCCTTAGAATCTCGCCATCCCTACAATACTAATAATTTATGCACAATTGTTTTCCTCGCAAAGAAAGTATTAAGCTTTCCCATGGCTTTACTTGTTTAAACAACCCCCCCCCCAAAAAAAAAGAAGAGTTTCTATTATTTATTAGTTTCAGACAAATTGCATTTTTAATCTTATATCTGATTGTGCTTGTATTTCCTTTCTCAATGATCAAAGAAAACAATCTAAACGGTGCTATTTTCTTGAAATTTGATATACGAATTCCGATTTAAGACTAAATTTCGTACATACATCACAGAGGGGTAATTTTGAAAAAAATCTTTGTTAACAGGAGATATTTTGGTAGGCCAACACAATTCTATGCGCGAAAAGCAATGAAAAATAATTTTCAATAACTTAAAATGTTATTACTGTTACAAACTCTTACGCTTTTTGCTTGTTTTGTGTGTTGTTTTTGTTTGTTTTTTTTTTTTTGTGTGTGGGGGGGGGGGGGGGCTGTTTTAATTATTTTCTCTAACGCTATATGATTTTTCTCTATTTTTATTATAGCCCAAATTATTGTTTTTCTGTACTATCAAAACGTGATTCTAGAATAAATTTAACTGTACATTTATTAAATCTTAGAATATGCAATATCTAATAATGATCATCTGTAACTTTAAAACGCAAATTTTAAACAGTGAAATTAAAATGCATCGAGGATAAATCTTGAGTTCTAATTTGACTAGGAAGTCAAAGTTTCCCGATGGAAATAAAATCTCGATTTTGTCCTGTACAATAAAACCTGGATAATTTCCGTTCGTTCCTTCTCCAAGGAGAATAACCCGTTGGCTACAAGAGTGTTAGCGGATGAGATTGAGTACTAAGCACGGATTACTGTTTACCGAACTCGAAATTACCTGGTCGTACTACGGGTCACAACCAACGGGGCAAACATTAAGAGAAAGTCAATATGACTTGGAAGACCAAATTTAAACGCTAAAAAATACACTCAACGTTCAATCTTTCTTGGAAAGGATTGGCGAAATATTTTCATGAAGTGTGTAGCGATACACGAGGCGTTGTCAATCATGTCTATTGGAAAGATGGGAAGATATCGCCCTTGAAGATTTCCTGTATGAAAGAAGAGGTGAGGATATAT
Source organism: Heliocidaris tuberculata (assembly GCA_025618425.1). NCBI lineage: Eukaryota > Metazoa > Echinodermata > Echinoidea > Camarodonta > Echinometridae > Heliocidaris > Heliocidaris tuberculata. The sequence goes on from CM046833.1 coordinate 19,969,720, forward strand.
AGTCGGCAAAGTCAGCAAATAAACTTGAAGAAGGCCAGGAACAGTACACATATCCACACCTCTCTCGCTATATATATATATACACACACACACACACACACACACACACACACACACACACACAGCCCTCCAAAAGTTTGGGTACACCTGTAATAAGAACTGATTTCTCACAATAACCCACAGTTTATTTTTCATCAGATATGTTGTACTGCAACAAGTCGAATTGAAGAGTAAACATCACCCTTCAAGTTTACACCAGTTTAAGATATATATGTTAAGCGTTTCAGGGCGCAGTCAATCCCAGTGATGCGTTAAAAAGGCAACCTATCCCATAAAATATCATTTCCAGTGGAAAATACGAAGTCACTGGTTCGGTAAGTTGTGCCAGTATTTTTGCCCTTTAGGCATTCTACAATATCTGACCCTCGCTCGTTTGTACAGATTAATATGACCAATTTGTTTACTGATATACAACAAGCATTCCTATACTCATGTAGAAAACTAGTATTTTCATCTCAGAAACACATCAATATTGTCATGATTGTGGGAACATCACAATGGTTTTTGATTTTCTTTTTTCAAGGGAAGTCATATTCTTTGCATTTGTGTATACCCTTACAGGAAAAATTATGACTAAATGAATAATGGTATGTCATGAGATGTACATTTATTTATGTTTCAGTTTTATTTCATCATGTTTCTGACCACAGAGACTTCTCATCTGAGAACCTGCCCCTGGCAGCGATCACAGCCCTTCACATCCTGGACATACGGCTGGTTAAGTTGTGGAGGTAGTTGTAGAGATAGTCACTGAAAATGTCCTTTTATGCCTTCTGGAGATGCAAAAGTATTGTCTTCCAGCAGGACAATAACCCCAATCATTATTTAAAGCTTTGCTAAAACTACCTGGATAAAAAAGAAGAGGAAGGGTCTTGCGTTAAATGCGTTAAATACCGGATGCGCATTTGCGCTTACGTATGACTATATCAGAGTCCAACTTAACTCTTTGTGAAACACCCCTGGTGTTCTTTACTAGATCAACCAGCAAAGACACGGGTATGAACATAAACAATGCGTGATCATCGGGGCAATGATGCTTTGAATTTATGCTGCTGTTGCTGAGAAAATATTGATGAGCAGTCTTTCATAAGAACACGTTTTTCGTAGGTATCATACCATCAATCTTCCCTCCTTGCCTAAGCGATTGCACATCAATGATCTACTGTCCTTTACAACAACATTATGCATGTTATGTGCATGCACATCGGCTCCCCCAGAAGGGACATAACTTGTATTTATGCATGTATTACGTATGTATGAGCTAGCTAGAAATGCGAAGCAACTATACTTCTCTTTCTTACGAGATGGTGAACACACAAAACATTTAAAGGGTTGATGGTACTACAATCATGACAATTGAAAATTATTCATGTTTATTATAGAATCTACCCTGAAAATATGCCTTTTGTCAAAACGTCAAAGGCCGTCAAAATGTTCTCTTTTAATTAGGCCTATACTAGAGATTTGAGGAGTACTGGTTATGAATCAGATATATTTTAGGAAGAATCAAATAAAATTCAAATGAACATTCATCATTTGAAAAAAAAAAAAAACTGTCAAACCGACTTGGTAGAAAAGCTGTAAAACCACCATACAATCGCACACAAATACACCCACATAGAGCCATACGCACCCACACTCTCATCTGCAAATAGGACTTGAAAAAGATCAGGAGTAGGATTTCAAAACTATGAAAATAAAATAACCTCTATGACTCTACACCCTCATTTTATATTCTTTTGGGAAATATGTTTATTTGAAGTCTTCAAGAAATGAGCAAAATTCCACTTCCACTAACGAAAAACCCATTATAACATTATCTACCAAGTCTAGGCTTCCCCGGCTTGGTTTATTCAGAAATCATTTTCCAATAAAAGAAAGCTTCTATCATTAAAATAATATTTTCCTCATAATGGTTCTTGTTTCTCGCTTTTGTTTCATATATTTTACAGCCCATGCTTTATAGCAAAACCATAAATAAGATGATATTGACAATGCATGTACATGTATATATCTTCCTGATTTGAAAGAAGGCCGATGTTATCAAATCGGACATTGGAGAATATATGGAAGCATGCATGTTGGCCAGCCGTCGGTATAACTACATGTATATTCTTTTACGGTTGAATGACACAGGAAGAACTGGATTGTTGGTAATTCTGTGCGAAATGAGGTCAAACCATTCTCTTTTTGGTTCCATTTCGTTTTGAAAAAACCCCTTTTTTCAGTTACACAGGATGATTCCTTTTCAGAAGGGATCATTCTACCCGTTGACTACTGAACTACTCTCATTCCCCTAGGCTTAACATATGGGCCACTCGGTTTCCGTAGTCAATGTGTTAAACAAAAATAATTCTTCATTGATCGCAAGTTGTTCTAAAGGAAAGCAAAAGAATCAGAGATACGCAGCGGTGAAAGTTTAAACAAAATCCCATAAAATATTAGATATTCATGATATTTGTTGCAAGTTGAGATCACTATTCATCTGCTTTTTTTTTTCTCAAATTGACGAATTGGTAATATAATCGTTACGTATTTTCGGAAGACTCTCCCATTAGCTCCTAGTTTTGACTAAAACGAATTGTTCTAAAATCATACAGCAGAGGAGAGATTATTTTTTTGACGACAGAACATACATCACACCATCCGTAAAATATCCAAAATATATTTAGTACAGGCGCGAGGAAAGGTTTACTTTGGAGAAAAATAGAAATTCACGATACTTCATTGCTAAATGGAGAGTTGTCTTTTTATATTCAATCATCTTTTATTGATACCATTCGGTACAATATATATATATATATATATATATATATATATATATATATATATATATATATATATATATATTAATGAAATGATACAATCAAAATTTTACACAACCGATACATACATTTAAGTGAGCACATATTTGTGTAAAATTCAAATTCAAATTAACATTTATTTTCTTGGAACCATTAATTTTGACAACAGTCAACATCTGTTCAAATAGTACAATTTACATGCATATCAAGTAATATCAGTACAGTCAAGAACTTGCAAAGTTACAAGGAAGAAGGCGGAGTCCCAATAAGCCAGATGCTTGTAGCGGGTGAGTTTGAATACACAAATACAATATAATTTAATACAGGAAAAGAAGAAAGAGACAAAGAGAGGGAGAGAAGAGGATAGGGAACTTGGAGTAGAGGGAAAGGAAGACGACTGCAACATAGTAATAATCATAATGGAGTTGTATGGCATGCATGGATAATACAGCGGCAAGATATACGGTGAGAGTAAAATATCGAAATATTCACAGGCATTCTTACAAAAAATATACTGGAAACAGGTTAGAATGATAGTAATCGAGCATAATAAACAAGCAAGGCATCATGAACTATAATCCGATATCATACACTTTTTAGCTTCCATGAGAAGCTTAACAGAGACACAGAATTTCTCATGGGTGCAGGTAAATCGTTCCAAAACTTAGGGCCGGTGAAACGGATATTATGTTGAAAAATAAGTTTACGGTGTTTGGGAATATAGATTTCATAGGTTGATCTGCTACCATACTTATGAATATCTGAAATACGTTGGAAAAGGCCACAGAACTGGAAAGGTAATTGTAAGTTTTGACATTTATATAAGAAGGTACACTGTTGAAGTGTAATAATAATAATAATGCAGAAATCAACAATTATAGTGTATAGTAAACTAATCAAATAGTGGTAGCACACAATCCCATTTTTGTTGTGGAAAGAGAGTTTGCCTATTCTCTTTCCAATATACCGCTCTTCTTTATAATAAATAAGGAGCATCCCTTTAAAGCAAGCAATGCTTGGCTTAATATTTTCGTTGCTTATGCTCAAGTAAATACATATTTTGCTATAAGTAAAACATGATTTATCATTGTACTGTGCGGATGCGTTTCTAGATAACCTACAACAAACATTTTATTTTTATTTTTTTCATTTATAAAAGATAAATCAAACATGGACAACAAGAGAGTTGTTGCCAAATACATCATTGTCGACTGACCACTTTGCCAAGTCATATTCACCTAAATTACAGTGATTTCATCTATCAAACATTCAAGACTCTTTGCACTATTTGTTCAATATCAAGCTTCCACAAACCAATTTCTATGATTATTTTGCTTTTACAAAACTTGCACAATGTTGTATAGTCTATTCCTCGTGCAGCATATTTCAGATTTATAAATGGTTTTGAAAGTCGCTCGTCATTTATCATTAGTATTAAGAATAAAATTTAATATTTTTTTGATTCCGTCACGTTTATATACATGTACATTTTTGCACACACAAAGACATATTCTCCGAAGGTTTTGACACCATATTTTTCTTTCTCTAAAACAGCCAGACAAAAATACAATTCTTCCATGGCGACTTAAAACTAGAACAGAAAACAGTCTGTTCCAGATAATTCAATAAGTGTCAAGTTTACGATCAAAGTTGGAGTGGGCGTAGGGTCGCATGTATATCATTTCCCAAAAGAGCTGAGAAAAATGTCACATTATAATGGTCTCGACTGAAAAGGGAACTATTCCAGATTGATTCCAACTCGAATTACGATAGATCACGATCTCTTCTCAACGAATCACTTTTTTTCCAAAAGGAAACTGTGTGTGTATATATATGTATGTATATATATATATATATATATATATATATATATATATACGTAGCCTGAGACGATATTTATGAGAGTGTAAAAATCCTAGCCTTGATTTACCCCCTAATGAATAATTAAACAAATTAATATATGAATTAATAATGAGCGTACGGTGGAGTCAACTGATTTATGGGTCCGCGAGTGTCATTTCCGCGAAGATGAAAATTCATCTCGTAAAACTTACCATATAATTGGTAACTAAGTGAATAACCCCAAAAATGTCATCATTGAATAAAATTAGTATTCATTTCATGACGATTGAATTCATTTATTTATTCACTTTGAATTTTGATACATATTCTACGGACTAAAGATACGTAGACTCACGGTCCATTTTTTAACAATAAGCCTACGGAACACAGTGCGTGTCTAACCTGGGACTACACAGCGGTATAATCGGTATAAAAAGCAACAAGAAACAAAAAAATAAAACAAAACACTTTTTTAATGTCATTGAACTTAAATTGCAGCAAAAATTCACAGAAACACTGTACATGTTGTTTGGAAAATGTTAGAGATCTCATGCACTTTCTAATTATGTTTTTTTTTAAAGATGCGTGTAAACAAAAAACAAAAGTTTACGACAAACTCAATTCGCAACATTTTACTCACTCCCTAGAAAGTTGTCCTACTTTTTAAAAAACCCCAAAATTATAAAAACAATAAATAACATCTAACTCTCTTCTCCTGAAAATGTCAAGTTGTAATGTGTGCAGATGGGAATAGAATAGAACATCGCACATGATTTTAAAATCAATAGGTTGGAGGTTTCCTAGCAAATGTCAATGCTACAGGCTAATCCATCAATTCATTTTGTAAGGTGCACATGGATTATCATTTTTTTAACGCCTCCTAGGTTGAAAGGAAGAAAAACTTAACCATGAACACATTCAACGTCACGTTGAGGCAATATTCCCATCTTTTATACTACAAGTATGCTATAGGCCTATAGGCGGAGAAATACAACGGAGCAATGATTAATGACCTGGCGTAAATAATAAAATCCTTTCATCTATCTCACTCCATAGTTGACTCCACATGAGCACTAGCGACATCAGAGACGTGGAACGGCGGGGGGGGGGGGGAGGGAGGAGGGAGGGGGGGAACACACCCTCCCCGTGACCGATGGCCCTCGGAGTGCGACCAGTGCCCCCTCCCAATGATGCCGATGCCCCTTTAAAGGCTGTAACCACCCTACGCCACTGGCTGCAATAGCAACCATAACTCCCACTTGATTTTAAAATCAACGAGTTAAAGATAAAGTTCAGCACTTGTCATGCGATTACATTGCGCAAGAGACTTTCTCAAAACAATAGGAAAGGTTGATTATAATTATACTTAAAAATTCGTGTATGCTGGAAGGTTTGGAATCACCAAAATGAAAAATGTGTATGTGGGACTAACACACACACACACGTTTGGGTCGAACATCTCAGCTGTTTCTTGTCATATTTTGAATGTGAGGGCATTTGAAGAATAATCCTTTTCTTCTACTATCATGACTATGATAATCGTTCAAACTGAGATAAAGAGCACAATAAACCTCACAATTTTTTTTTTTTTAACTTTTCCCAGAACTCGACCTATGTCTCTACCATTATCCCCGAAAGCAGAAAATTGAAATTTTCACCAACACTTAATTTTTGAAACACATTCCTCACAGGAGCTACTTCAAGGCAATCATTTAAAGGATGATATCGAAATCAAATCCACAAATTAAAGTGCTTCCGCGAAGTTATTGCCCATGATTTTTTTTTTCATTCTCTGTAAACAAAGTACTCCACTTTGGTTAGAACAAATCTAATTATAGTATCAACTATGCGGATGAAACGTCCCTTCTGTTCTACGGAATAAGAACCTATTTTTTTTTTCTCCGAATTATGCCATTGCAAGAGAAAATAACTTCCAGTAGTCCCAAATGTGCATATCCGTGATCGTGGTTTCCAGCTTTTTGTTAAAATTATTATTCGTTGTAATGGTTTTCTTAACCCTCACAACTAAAGATTATCTTCTTTTTTTTTCTTCTTTCTTTCTTTTCATACAGTGAATAATAATGTATATATACAAATGATAAAAGGTATTAAAAAATTATATATCCTGCACGTTGGTACATGCTTGTAATCAATATCTATGAAAATTATGGCAGATTTAGTAATGCTCCCTAAAACTCCCTCCCTTTTCATCCACCGCAATGTTAAAAGCGATCTGAGTTGGGCTCTCAACAATACGTTTACATCTATATAAAAATATGATTTTCTGAGGTCTATTCATAGATCTCTATTTTTACGGAGATATAATTGGGTCTATTTTGATTTCAAAACGAAAGCGAAGAATTGCATACTGATACATAAAGGTTTATACGATTTATGAAATTTGGCGGACATTCTTTAGTATAGTATGGTTGCCTCCTAAAATTCTCTCCCCCCCCCCAAAAAAAAAAAAAAAAAAAAAATCTGACTTGCTTATGAAGTGGTAATGGAAACATAAGAACACTCTTTCAATAAATCCATTCAATTTCTAAAAATATTACTGAGTTATTCAACATGATGCACTGGTCAACCACACGATATATTAATTGCAATTGGGTACAATAAAAAGCACGGGTACGCATACAGCTAGTATATGTTTCGGTTAATCATCTATTTTCAGTTCAATGCAATTCCTTAATTAATTGTTTTGCCATGTGGAGATCTTTCAACCTATATTCTACCAATGACAATGCCCCCAATGACAAGTGCACTCAATTATCACAGGCCTAAAGTAAATCAACATCGAAAAGGGATGTAATGAGTAAAGAGCTTCGAATTAAAAAAAAATACAAATACTTTTCACGCATTTCGTGGTATACTAATTTACAAACACCAAATACCGCTATAATAGGAATGATACGGATGTGGGTGCATGTGTAATTGTAATGAGCGTGAAAAGCAGACAGTATACATGAGTCACGAAAGTATAAAAAGGTATTTACAATATCATATTGGTTGAAAGGATAGAAATATAATTACATGTATTACTAGTACCAACGATATTATTCCGAGCAGAAGCAGTAGCTAGTAATATAGTAGAATTAGTGGTGGTACTAATGAAAGCAGTATAAAGCAGAGGTAACAGCTGTAGCAGCAGTAGAAGTAGTAGTAGTAGTCGAAGTAGTAGTAGAAGTATTAGTAGTAGAAGTAGAAGTAGAAGTAGAAGTAGTAGTAGCAGTAGTAGTAGCAGCAGCAGCAGTAGTAGTAGTAGTAGTAGTAGTAGTAGTAGTAGTAGTAGTAGTGGGAAAGTCCCATAATATGTTACCGACCACATCTAAGATTTTAGTATATTTGGGGTGTGTCATCAAGTGTCTTGTCAGTGAATTTTCCAGACAAATTTGCTCTCAGCCAATCAGATGCAAGTATTTCAGTAGCTTATAACAGTTATTGCGACTTGTCATTGATGACAAGTTTCATGAAACAGGGCTCTAATGATAGTATTAACTCCATAGCCCACTTACGCTTTGAGCACACAAAGTATGAATTAAAATGATACATTTAATGTCAATTTGTATTTGGAACTCCACAATCATGACAATACTTGCTAATACTATAGTCACACCGACACGAGCGACACCAGACCGACATAAGACCGAACAAAAGGGTTACATTACGCCTATGGCCAAGTATCGTTCCGTTTAGAGTCGGTCAGGGCCCCCTTTTCATAATACTTGTTATCAGTAACAACTGCCACATTTCTACGATGAATTTGCTCTCAACCAATCAGATGCAATGATTTCAGTAGCTTGTAACAGTTATTGCAACTTTGTTATCGATAACAAGTTTTATGATACGGGGCCCTGGAGTCGGTTTGGCGGTATGACTGATGTATCACGGTGGGGACACCAGATGACCAAATACCTTGGACTTGTCCTTGTAGTAAAAGCCGTTGTAAAGAACACTGTTGTAACAAACTCTCGTTATAACAAGGTAATTTTGCCGGTCCCACTTCTTTTGTTTTTGTTTTTGTTTTTGTTTGTTTGTTTGTTTGTTTTTTTTAATCCTGATATAACAAGGTTTGGATATAAAGAGATAATTTCTTTAGTCCGGACGAGTTTGTTTGTTTGTTGTTGTTGTTTTTTTTCGTTTTGTTGATAGTTTACGGGGTGTCCAAGTCGTCTTATTGCAATATTGAAAATCGGACAACTTTTATATTTCCAATTTTAATTCCTTTAAGACATAAACTTGGACATTTCCAAGTTAAGTTCCTTTAAAACATGAGTCAGGCTTCAGTAACCATACTATGGTCTGTTCTTCGTTTGCTGTGTTTTTTTTTTGGTTATATTTCCTTTTGCTTTTGTTTTGTTTTTGTTTTCGTTTGTTGATAGTTTGCGGGGTGTTCGAATTGTTTTATTGCAATATTTGAAAGTGGACATCTTTTACATTTCAAATTTGAGTTCCTTTAAAACACGAGTCAGACTTTAGTAACCATACAATCATTGACTGCGGATTGTTCTTCGTTTGCTTTGTTTTTTGTTATATTTCATGCATAAACATCATTATGCTAGATTGATTCCTAGTGGCATTTCCTGGCTTATTTCGAATATGAAGGGGGGGGGGGTGGTCCATGTTATTCAACATTTGATTACATCTGTACATACAAATGTTACTGACTCGATTTCAATACAAAATCTTTTAAAATTACATTTCATTTATGCATGCACTACACAAGCTCAGAACATGGTGAAACTGCATCATTCCTTGATTTTTTTTTTCCTTTTTTTTTTTTTTTGGTGTGTGTGTGTGTGTGTGTCTTTTGTTTTCGTTTGTTACCTCATTGCCTAGATGTCGACAGATTCCTATTCATTTCGATCAAGAACAGGTATATCAAATGACCATAAAAAGGGAGGCGGGCCGAAAAGGGGGAAGGTGGAGGGGGCCACAAACTAAGAATTAGTGTTGTTTGGCCTTACAGGTATACTAAGTCCCACACGATGTATGATTGTCCTGACCCCAGAAAAAAAAATCCTTTCTATTTAAATGGATGTTTTTCGCCTTTGAAATAGGTGTCCTAAGTGCACCCAGAGGCTTCCTTTCAGCATGCTAAAAGTTGATCAAACATTTTATTTTATTTTTGAGAAAAACCACACAATGTGCATGATGTAGGATTTTCCGGTCCTTCCTTTGCTCTAGGTCCTTCCTTTACTCTCCTGAAAATGGGAAATTAAGCTTTGTGTTTGCTACACTATCCCCTTTCCGTCACATTAAGCTCCTCTGCGTTCTGAATATTTCAAAATCTAGTTCAAAGATCCACATTCATATCATTAAATGACGTCATAAATGTGTAATGTGAAGAGTTTTAGAAGATAAGATGTGCTGAGCCTCACGCCAATCCTCTCAAATATACCTCAAATTCCAAAAGAAATTAGCTTTGCCATTTTAAAGAAACCCTTTGTGGTAGTAGGGCACTTGACATGCTCGAAGGGGAGTAAACTTACATTTTTCGTTCCCTCCCCCCCCCCCCCCCCCCCCCCCCCCTCTGCTGTATTGCTGTTGGTTTTGTCGTTCGCTTTGACTTTGCTCAATGTTCTGTTATCTGTCACGGTGATTCGTTTGTAAGTGGATTTGGAAACTTTTTCAAAAGTAATGCCGAAGAATAAAGGGCAGCCAATGCTGTTGACGACTTAACTTCAGTTTTCTGGCGGTCTGTCTGTCTGCCTGTTCATATCATTAAATGACGTCATAAATGTGTAATGTAAAGAGTTTTAGAAAATAAGATGTGCTGAGCCTCACGCCAATCCTCTCAAATATACCTCAAATTCCAAAAGAAATTAGCTTTGCCATTTAAAGAAACCCTTTGTGGTAGTAGGGCACTTGACATGCTCGAAGGGGAGTAAACTTACACTTTTCGTTCCCCCCCCCCCCCCCCCCCCCCCTCTGCTGTATTGCTGTTGGTTTTGTCGTTCGCTTTGACTTTGCTCAGTGGTCTGTTATCTGTCACGGTGATTCGTTTGTAAGTGGATTTGGAAACTTTTTCAAAAGTAATGCCGAAGAATAAAGGGCAGCCAATGCTGTTGACGACTTAACTTCAGTTTTCTGGCGGTCTGTCTGTTTGCCTGCCTCTCATCTCGATCTCTCTTTCGAGTTGTAGTTTTCTTTGTTTTTCTCTCCCGCCCACACCCACCCACCCCCCCCCCCCCCTCTCTCTCTCTCTCTTTCCCTAGCCACTCGTGTGTCTACTTCTGTGTCTACTTCTATTATTGTCATTGACTGTCTGTACCCTCTCCATCAATCATTGACTATAATTTCTATTCTCATTTTCCCAAGAGGAATTATGGCGTTGGTCGCAAAGGCGCCAAATTCTGCCATCATGACGTCATCAATGTCTTTCATGTACATGTATATTTCCCCCTTTTATAATTTTTCTAGATATGTAAATGGGCTAATCAAGTTAATGGGTATCGTATTTTCCAGTAACAGCTGGTGATACTGTATAACGTAGGTAATATACCAGATGAGATTTGAGATTTACGAAAAACAACCAGTTTGCAATGTTTGCGAAATTTACTGCAATGAGAGAGACAACATCCATTCTCCCTCTCTCTCTCTAAATCGATCCATCGATCGATCGGTGAAGGCGCGATTTCTCAGTGGTAAAGCAGTGGTCCCGAAACCAAGAGGTCCCGGGTTGTTTGAAACCAAGGCGATGAGCAAGTGCATTTTCATATCAAAGGCGTTAAGCCCCAAGACCAAGGATAGGACCTAAATCTGCGGGCCGTCTGATTGCTTACCTATTATTACACATATACTAGCTTTCTCAGCAGACACGTCAAATATACGCTCAAACCTGATCTGGCTATTGAATTACTTGTTTCAAATTTAACGAAAACTGCCTGTTAATCATATTAACTGGAAAACAACACTTGCATTTGAATATATATTATGCAAATAAAAATTGCACGGTTGCAGGACCTATTAGCTCGATGATCATGGCTCAGCTATTACAATCTATTTTCAACCAAAATAGTTTGGGATATACCGTTATCACTTTGTAGACTAGTTTAATAATCATGTTCGTTTCGTTTAAATCTATGATAATTCCTTTTCCGTCATGACGAGACAAGCTAGAAGTCAATATTACATATTTAAAGATAATGTTGAATATTGGTAATGGTATTTTATTTGGGAAAAAAACTGTCTAGAAAATATTCTGATTGTTTGATTAGTGATTATGTGTTATACAAAAACAATTGTGTGTCGTTTAAATCCTCAAATAAATAATGAATTTACTAAGTCTTGATGGAAATCGGTATCACAAACAATGAAAAGCACTGGACACAGATATGGGTGCATTGGACTAAACGAACATGTGGCATCAAAATTTAGTTCAAAATTGTAAACTGTGGCATCAAAATTTAGTTCAAAATTGTAAACTGTTCATATCTTAACTATGGGAGCCCTTCAAGAGCAAGAATAATCATGGGATATTACTACTATGATATTCTTCCACGTGACAATCAAAAAAGAATAAGAAGGCTAACATTATTTTCAAATTTTACCCGAACTAATCCTTCTCTTGATATTCCAAACACATTTAATTGGATGCACATGCACTTATAGAGGATAAATAACTACATGGAAGCCAGGCGAATCATTACCGTAAAGAATCACGTCTTATTTCCCACAAGTTCTAACCACACAACTTTAGATCGTCACCATCAAATCAATGAATACTATGATTGAAGAACGCCTGCAAAATAAGAGAAGAACACAGAAAACTGTAGGCTCATTGGAACCGTTTAATTTGGAAGCGTTGAGAACATCCATAAGGATTTTCCTAGGTCAAGTGCACTGTCCTGTGAAAAGGCTGTCCCCCAAGACTTGCGGTAACGCATCAATATATTTAACGAGGAAAATAGATTTACCGTCCTTTATTTGTTTTAATGTTGAAAATCGGTGCAATACATCTTAAAGACCCCCTCCCCCTCTCTCTATTTAAATGAATGTGTCTTTTTGTGCCCATCAATTCCTTTCCCCCTCTTTCGTTCCCTTTTCTCTGCGCATGACAGAAAGCGGATCTATAATCGTCACAATTCAAGAGTCGGCCACCAGAGTGAAGCAATTTTCCACCCTCTCGAAAAAGGGATTTTCTTTATTCTAACCCGCCGATAATCTTTTCGCGGAATTGGGCAGGGAACGGGTTTTTTATGACTCCCCCCCCCCCCCTCTCTCTCTCTCTCTCTCTCTCTCTCTCTCATAACAGGGGGGTGGGGGAATCTTCAGCTCACTCCTCGATCCGCCTATGCAAGACTCCTCCGATGAAAAACTCTGTACCCCTACTTTGACCCTGTCCAGGAAACCCATTACACCATGCAATTTGCGTCGCATCCACTTATCAATGTCATTTCGCGCACACTCATCTCACTCAGCATCAAATCAATTTGTAGCCCATGGCTATACCGTTGTCTAAAACTGAAACTTATCAATACCATTAAACATGATCGCCATGGCAAACATGACCAGGGACTGAAAAGGGCAAAGAGGCCGAGTGGGAGGTGGAAGAAAGAAAGGGAGAGGGAGAGAGAGGGGGAAAATGTTGGACTGATCCTCAAAGTCCCCACTTTCTCAGAGTCAAAGGGAGAAAGAGAGAGAGGGGGGTAGCGAGAGAGAGAGAGAGAGAGAGAGGGGTGAAAGGGGGGGGGGGGTAGACAGAGCTTGATAAAGGTACTCCAGACTCGATTCAACATACTTTTCAAAAGAGGGAACATGTCCCACTCCATGGAAGTTACTATAAAAAGAAGGGGAAAAAAAACAACACCCCCCCCAAAAAAAACTATCTAAACAAGATGTGGAATAATTGGGTGTGTTCTGATTTTTGTTTCTTCGTTTGTCTGTTGTTGTTGTTGTTGGGTTTTTTTGTGTGTGTACTTGTTTTTGTTTGTTTCCTTGTGTTTTTTTCTGGGGGGGGGGGGGAGGGGGTAATCAGTTTTGGTTTCTCCCCCCCCCCCTGTCTCTCTTTCTCTCTCCATCTCTATTTGTCTCTGTTTCTCCCATCTTCAATACTCCGTCTCCCTATCGTTTCTCTGTCTCTCGCGAAATGAGAATAATGTGATTTTATGCAATACATGAAATAAATACCATCAAATCTCTCTCTTTGTCCCATTCCATTGTCCCTTCCCACTCCACCCCCCCCCCCTCTCTCTCTCTCTCTCTCTCTCTCTTTCTTTAGAACCCTCCAACATCAACCCTCCTCTACCATCATGTCCGCTAGTTCTTAAAATAACGAAGTTTGGAGGATGACAAAGGGTACTTTAGGCGACTGCATGGATTTACTATGCGATTCCCTCTCGGGAATCATGACAATTATGCCACAGCTTTTCATTCAATGCATCTCATAGACAGCCTTGAAAGTTGTGTCTCTTCTTCACGTTCAGTAATAGATTAATCGTGTGGCCCTTGCATCTCCATGTCTCCTAACTGAATAAACTCGACAGGACTTGGGTTTCACAAAATGTCTCAAATCTTACAATTTTCCTAATCCTAGAAGTATCCTTTCCTCATCGACGCCACATTGGCGGACACCGTCTCTAACCGCAGCCGGTGTATTATTTCCTGGGGGCAAAGAGGAAAATTACTGTATGATTAAAATAGAATTTGATGATCAGTATTATCCCTGTACTTATGATTATTTCAGCTACTAAGAAGCATCGAAATCGTCTGAACGTCTGAACGTTTGTGACTAACTGACGTACTGTTATAGAAATACGGTGCACATTCTAAAAGTTTTCACATTTCTATCACTACATCCACACGACACATTTCAATTCATAAATTTCTATAAATTGTTCACAAAGATAATTGTCATTTGTCTCTACCATGCCTTTATCATGTACGTTTTGTAATTTGTTATAAATATTTGTTGTTGTTATTACTTTTTGGATTATTGTTTCACATATGAACTGAATTGCTGAGAAACAACCTTGCGGCTGAAGGCAGGTTTCTTATGCCGTATTCAAATAAATAAACAAAGAAATAAATAAATAATTTTATATACAAAAAAGTAAAAAGTTAAAAGAAATACAACAGTACATGTTTCGCCCTTCTTCAGAGCACACGATACATGCACACGAGCCACCGATTTCGTGAGTGTACCAGGGTAAAAAACAAACAAACAGTGAATTTATAAATAAATGAATAAAATAGATCAAGAAAGAAAGGAACGAAATAGCATGAAATATGAACGCAACTCCGATGCGATTGATAACAATCACTTTGACCATAATAGTCCATCGTAAGAACGCCGCCACTAGAAAATCAAAGCGTGTTTTTGCAGCCGGCACTTTGGCTGCTCAGTCAGGATATCATTACCACTATTAAGTTAGAAATAATTGCAAAAGATCACGGGGGAATTCGGGATTATTTTACGTTATATGGAGGGGAAAAGCAATGAATACCTCCTTCCGCTAAACAGGATACGTCAAATGCAAAAATGAATTAAGATTTATCGACACCATTACTAGGCAAGGGGTATCGGCGAAATTATACTTTTTTTTCGGTGGAAAATGAGATGAATACTTCCTTCCGTTAGACAGGATTTCTCCAACACCAAGCAAATCACAATTTACCGACAATATTACAGGGGTATTGCGGAATTTGAACGTTTTGTATACATGTCCTACGAAATTAATCGAGCTTGAATACCAATAGTGAAATACACAATGACACTTGAAAATGGCACTTCGTTATTAATAAACCTGAGAGAGAGAGAGAAAGAGAGAGAGATATATAGGGAGATGAGTCCGCCGACTGGATAGTTGATATTAAAATTGACGTCGGTTTACGATGACGTGCGATGGCTGCTTTAAAGGCAACGGGTCATTCATTTTCAGGAAAGAGAAAGACTCTCATACTGACAATAATTGGCTCACATACCTAACATAACAAACCAATGAAATTTTTATTCCACAACTATGATAAATTAATATAAAATACAAAGGACAATCAAGCCTCATAAAATCCTATGAAACAAATATAGGCACTAAGTTAATCGTTAATCGTATATACATGTACATCTGAAATCTTCGTCACCGAAATGTTAAATTTCCTTCTTCGAAAGAGAAAGCAACAAAGGCATATTGTCTTGCATATTAAATACTTTTAATCCTAGAAATATTCTACAAATTTATAAAGACAAATATGGATAATGAACCCGTTTTATGAAAACCTGCAACTTTTTACAGCGTGTCTCGATTGGAACTGCAACGTCTAATGTTGCTCATATTTGGAATACTCGGGACGTCCCATCCTTTCCACTGCCCCGTCCAGTCATGTGTCCTATCCTGCCCCGCCTTCCCACTTCTGAACATTCCCAATACAGATAGAGATGAGTTCTGGCCGTGGGAATGCACTGTGAAAGACATTGCCATAAAGTCTAAAGGTAGAGTTTTTGCAGTACATAAGAATGATATTATTGTAGACAGTAAGGCTTCAGAGTCATCACAAGGACAAGAAAGCGAAGAAAATGACTCCATCTGACTGAAAATAACAGAGGAAAAAAACTGCACAAATGTGGGTGTGTGGGATCATTTACGTAATGCGGCATTTACAAATGGAGCAATGGTTTAAACTACTTCTAGTCATATTTCAAATATGAGGGCAATCCTACTATGATGATCTTCCACACTGACATAAAAAGGAGAAAGCTTTTTTGTCACCTTATCCATATTTACGAGACTTAAACTTTCTCTCTAATATTCCCAATAAACCTGGGAAGCTTTGTCATAGGGGAAAAAAAAGTTTCCTAAAAACAAGTTCTTGTATATCTATCTGCCTACAGTTTCGAGCTTATTATGCACCTACAGGAGACGGATCATCTCATAAGCTTCAAAGATAAAGTGAAGATATCAAAATAACGATTTTCTTCGGAAACTAATTTGTAAAATGATATCACTTTCCAGCTTCATCTATATTTTCTGTGCAATCTGGCGAAAAACAAATCACAATCGAAGCTCCAAGGTACAAATCACAGATTCCCCCCCCCCCCCCCCCCCCCACCCGAATACAGCACATTGCTCTTTCTCCAGAAGAATACTAACTTTCTAAGCATCTCTGATAGAAATAAAAATCGAATTTTCTCGATCGGTTTAAGTCAGTCTGGACATATGATGGACAAAACCAACTTTATTTACGACGACGTTCATGACGTTAGACGCTCTCAGCACAAGAGGCCAGATTATGAAGAAATAAACATTTTCATTTATCAAAAATTGAAAGACTTTCGAGTAGCTTCAATACAATGTCCAATTACAATGTTGACGACAGGAGGTTAGTGTTTAGTAGAAAGGTGAAGAATGGGTATTCTCATGCCTAAGTATTGTATACACACACTGCAACAGGTGTATAATGATGATGCATTCATTCGCATACTCATTAATGGCGCTGTTATATATGAAGGGATGCGATTTCGGTGGAAACTGATCAGGATGAATCTAGGGTAATTCTCTCATCCATGTCATCATTCTCATTTTGTTGAAGGATTGAAGAGACTCGACCCAGTTTAAGGATTGGATTGATCCATATTTAGCAGAAATGATTTACAATGGGAATGTAGAATAATGACAATTCAATATGCATTGGTTTTCTCTCTTTCTTTTTTTCGGGAATAAGCCGAAGAAGGTCGATCTTTAGAAGAAAAAAAAAAAGATTTTCAAGTTTGAGGAGGGATTCTGTGCATGGTAAATGTGAGGCCACAAACCATTATGTTCTTCACCTCAACCAGAATGATATAGAAGGAACCGGACTGGTATGTAAAAAATAAAGACTTATGACATCTCATACACGTATATTGATGATTTTTCTCCCATTTTTTTTTTCAATTGAAAAACAGATCAATGTGTAGGCCTCTCTAGGAATCAGATTGAAACATCATAGACATTCAATAGCCATCACGGTGTGTCCAAACCATCCATGGAACTGTGGGTTATACCCCCCGAAAATCAAATATATCATTCACAAGGAATGCCTTTATTTCAAGAAATTCCCTGATGTTTACTCCTTCACTTGTATTACTATCATCTAGTCTTCCTCCTATATTTATTTCGATCTCGAATTACATCCTAATGAATATGAAGAGGAGAAATACACGCTCCGCATTCGGGCTGCGGTTCTCTCAATTAGGCTGATCATCCTGATGGGAGTGTAAGCAAGGAAAATCGCCCTCCGGAATGGCCGCTCATAGACTTACTCCATTATGTACATTCCCATTGCATGAACTGATGAAAGGAGGATTTGGACTTCTGGAAATGACTACTGAAAGCTAACGACCTGAGCATGTCTTCGATTGCTTGGCCAATGTTAGGATTTGGGCGCTCACTGGATGGCAATCAATGGAAACTAAATCAAGGGGCAGTCATTGGGTTTGTTTACAAAGGAAGACATGAGGATCATTTTACACAATCAAGAACACATATCTTATGATTTGTTCTTAATTTATAGAACGGAACTATCCTCCACAAATGGAATGGATAAAATATCAAGAAGAAGAGCAAGATTTTCTATAGGTAAATAAGTTTATAGCTTGAGCAAGAAACGATAGAATTGCATTGGTAACCGTTTCTAACCCATCGACTCGATTCTCGGAAAAAACATGACTTGCCTCTGGACACCAGAGGCTGAAGTCTAAACTATTGAAACAATCCATATCCATGAGATTTCGAGATGGTTTGTACCATTGCGGTTTCATTGAGATATTCTTGGATAATGAGAGAGAATGAATATTTATGAATAAATGCAACCAAACGTGTTTTTACATAGAATACTCCTTTAGCAGTTTAAGAAATTGTGAAAATATTGCGTGATTTTTCATTGTTATATCATTAAAAGGATCATCATCATCATCATCATCAAGATGCATACAGTAATCGTGGTAATACCACTAAAATACGATCGGAGACGATTACCAGGGCTGTGATTCGCTTAGCCCATCCTCTGTCGGTCAAATACAGGGTGGCCCAGAAAGAATGCAACAGCTGAGATCTGCAATTTCATAAATATATCTTGTTTTATTCAGTAGAAAATTCTTTTCCAAATAAAACTATACCACGATGATAAATTTCGGGTAGGGCGTTTTCATTCTACGGCTATTTTTTTTTTTCTCCAGGCAATGTCATTTTCAAAATTTGCTATTTTTGAAACGGTAGTCAAGCTTGAAGCAGCGATAAATTTCCGCATGAAGGCTTTCCATACAATCTCCGTATCATTCATGTTGTCTTCGTTTTCAAAGCGAGAGCAGTTATGCGTTTGTCAATAAAGCTAAGTGTATGGGAAGTCGCCACAAAGCCAATTTTTCGCTGCTTCAAGCATGACTACGGCTGCAAAAGCAGCAAATTTTGAAAGTGGCATTGCCACACAAAAAAATAGCAGTAGAATCAAAACGCCGCACCCGAAATGATGCTCTTGGCGTTAATTGACTCCGCAAATAATTTCCTACCCACGGAAAAAAAAGGATATCGTGTCAATGATGTTGTTGAAATTGCAGATCTCGGGTGTTGTCTTCTTTCTTGGCCACCCTGTATATTAACCTCTGTCCACCAATCCCCTCTCTATCACAAAGTTAAAGTTGAGTTCTGGTCATGTGATCGAATTGTGAAAGAAACTGTTTCAAAGCCTTTGGGGAAAAAATATTTTATAGCACATAGTAATTGATGTATGCAGGAAGGTTTTGGAATCACCAAAATGATAAGAAATTTACTCAATCCTGCCGAGAGTCACATGCACTGCACACATATGGGTCTACACACAAATGTTCAGCCCGAACATTTTCAGATGTTTCTTGTCATATTCTGAATGTGAGGGCATTTAAAGAGCATTCCTTTTCAGGGGACATCTCTACTATGATAGTCTTCTAAACAAACATAAAAAGAATTAGAATGCTAACAAATTATTGTGACGTTTCCTAGAACTCAACCTTCTTTCTCTCTTCTGTTCATCCCCCTTGTAATTTTCATTCCTATCCACTTCAGATCAAGGAGTTCATTATTTTGATGATACAGATTATAGAAGCTATAAACTACTCTAGACTTACCTTGAGAAAATAGGAAATGCTATGATCCCACTCCGTTATGATGCCTGCCTGGGATATTCATCATACCAGCTGAGTCTTCCAGAAGACGCACTGAAAATAAGCAAGAAAACACGTGATTGAAAGCATGATGATATAACATTGAAGGCCTACTATTGCACTTCCACTTCGGGTTCAAGCTCATATTAAAACCCTTCTCTTTAAGACAGAAAAAAAAACACAAATGATCAAAATTAATGATGACTGCAAATCGCATACCACATAATGACATAACGTCAATATGAGATTTGGAAATTATTGCCACAGTTTTGGCTCCGGCAGCCGTCATAAGCGCAGAGCACATTCGATGAATAATCCAACCAGGTACCCAATCACCTCACCTGATTTCAGTGTGGCAAATGTTGATAAAGGACGGTAGTGCCGGGGCAGGGATTTGCACCCCGCACCTTATGATCCACAATTCGGTGAATTATCCACTAGAGCATGGCACCCCTACGAATGTTCACAATATTACCATTTGGATAAACAAAGAATGGACCTAGTGAGGTCAAAGGCGCGCAAGATCAGAGTGAGAGTATAAGGATGGGGATCAAACAAACATTATTCCTGCACGAGTTACGGAGTATCCGGTTGCTCTTTAGACAAACACAATTCTTTTTGTTTGCAAGATCATTTCCTGCAAACACTTCTTCAAATTAATCCACTCCAATCTTGAAATTCAAGACCCAATGCTTCTACTTTTGTGTTTGGAAATCTCCGGGCGCATTCATCACACAGAGCGCATCTCAAGACATGCGGACAATATCCTGACAAGACAGCGACACTTGACCGACCCTGTTCACATTCAAACAAAGATAGAAATCCCGACTAAAACAGAATGCTGAAGCTTTTATTCTAGCAATAAATAATAACTTGAGTGTTTAAAATAATACTTATGATATTTGATTATATTTGATTGTATTGTATTTACCAAATATGAAAAAAACATATAAATAATAACATACATGACAACACGCAAAAATAATATTGGAAGGATCGCCATGCTCAGCTTTGTGCTGTTGCAGCACAGATGTTCTACTAAGGACATGACAATCGACGTTCAATTTACGAACGGCTTTAAACTATTCTGGTCCGCATTCTAACTCCAACTTTCACAGGTTAAACAATGGACGATTCCTAGACAGTCAGACCATACTCCGGAAAACCGAGCACAGGTATATACTCCGAAAACGGCGAATGGAGCAAGATGAATATAGAGCCCTCATCGTTCAGTGTGAGACAGTGTGTACAATATGTCGACCTGCTGTTGATAATATATTTTCAAAAATAATGCTGCGGATATACTTATTTCAGACGTTTGTCTTTTGAAAGTAATTTCATATGACGAATCATCAAGGATTTTGAAGACAATTGGCACGCAGCATTATTTTTAAAAATTTATATAGCGTTGGCTGGTTGACTTTGCAAGATTTTCCCCATGTCTTTTGTACACACTGCCTCGCACTGAACGATGAGGGCTCTATATTCATACGCCGTTTTCGGAGTATGTACCTGTGCTCGGTTTTCCGAAGTTGGGTCTGACTGCTAGAGGTACCAAGAAAACGGGGCAATCAGAACGGTACACACTGGAGAAGAACCAGGCTTGGGGGAAGCTTAAGCTTACCCGGTGAGATGGCAATAAGCCAAGTCGTAATTACAGTTTGCGCATGTGCAGATAAAGGTCATTTGTACCTTGTACAACTTACCTCTGTATATGCTTTCAAATTGTGCGCACCAGTATGATTTTACATGGTAAGTAGCGCGTCTACCAAAACATATGCGCGTGGGCATACAAATCGGGGTCATTTATACCATGTACTAATTACGAACTGGCTTATTAGTTCACCATGTTCATTGTACAAATGACCCTGAAGTGACCCCGCGCATCATGCACCGTGCATAGTGGTGCGTACAAAATGACAGCGTATAAAGGGCAATTGTAATGGGTACAAGTGGCCTTTATCAGCACATGCGCAAATTGAAATTACGAACTAGATTATTAGAAAGTTACACAGTAGTCCTCCGAATGAATCTCCCCAGGTGCTTTCTCTCCTCCCATCCATGTATTATAAAGGACAACTGGTTTCATCTTCTGTTTTACGACTTTACGCCAGAAAGAAAGAAACCCGGGTAATGGCACCTTAAAAGCGGCGATGGAGCCGTAACTTCTCCTCAAGTGGTCCATGGCCTTATAAAAGGGAGTTGATTCCCGGCGCAGTTGTTCCTTCACAATAAGCGGAGAGTGCTCTTCAGGCAATTCGGATAAAAGCGCTTTTATCCTGTGAATGTGAACGGGGCTCATACCTCCTCAGAGCACAGGTTACGTACCGTTGGGACATAAAGTGATGTGCTTGTCTCCGTTTGGCCATTACCCTGATCAGACGTGGTTTCTCGCCCCATTTATTGTGATTTTTCGCCCTATATTTCGGCGCTATATCATGTCTTAAGAGGGGAAAATTTACGAGGATCCGAATGGACAGTCATTTATCAGAGTCTTGCTTCATTAAGCTAAGAGAAGCAATGTCATTACGTTTTGTTTTTCATCGGCTAATAGTCATCCGTCGCATGCATGTCTTCTAGAAAATGTTAGCTCAAAAGTTAGAGTTTTCAAAAACAACAAAATCGTTTTGCAAAGATGCCATACAAAACAGATGAAAGATGGAAGAATAAAAAAGACAAGGTAGTACAAGAGGTTAAAAAGGGGGGAAAGGGAGTTTAGGAGCGATACAGACAGCAAAGATGTAGCTCGACGGCGGGTGCGAAAGGGCAAACTAAGCCGGAATCAAGCGGGGAGGAAGAAAAAAGGAGAAGACAAGTGAGAGCAGAACATTAATGAGAATATTAAAATCATTATTAGAAAACAGACAAAAGACGAAAATAAAATTTGAAAAAGATATAGCAAAAGAGGAGAAAGAGACGAAAGCCAAGATTGCCTAACGAGCACATTTTCCCTCCATGAAAGGCCAGATAACTACAAAGATTATCGGCAAAGGAAAAACCCTTATCCATTAAAAAATGTCAGACAGTTGAAGATGATATCAATGAAAACAGATATGAACACATATATTGTGAGATATAATTTGAGTAAAAGTTTCTTTTCTTTTCAGTTACGACCTTCCTATCACCACATAGGGTGCAGTAAACAAAGATAAATAGCACGGTGAATTTCCCTGAAACATGTAAAGGTGTCCCCGCAGACGACAAAGTAGCCCTTTAAGAACATTTTTTTTTTTTTTTTTTAATGGTTGGAATAAGTGAAATCACAAAGAACGGTGGCCATTTTCAGCTGAAAATGAAAGAGGTTATCTTGAGTTCTGCTTTACTGACATAAAATTTAAAGCCACACAGTCGTCAGTTTCCATGTCATTGCATCATAATTCGCAGACACCAGATTTTGGTTGAATTACCAATGATGTGTGCGAGGTCTCCTAGGCAGGCAGGTCTGACCAATAGGTATGTCCCATCATAAAATTACTCTGGCAGGGGGGATTTATGATGATGACATTTCCTTCATGTTCTTACACTGTATTAGGAGGAGGAGGGTAAATTGAATTACATAAGAAATGCATGCCATTAACAGTGAAGTCCACTATTGGTGATTGACAACATCTGGTTTAACACCCGTATGGTGGCAAATTCCCGATGAGAACCCATGACAGATTCGAAACAGAATTACACTGAGAAAGCTAAGTGCTCAATACCACAAACATGACAAATAAAAAATAAATAACAAAGGACAAAAGAAATTTCGGGATATCAATAGCCGAGTATGAGCAAAGAAAGATAAAGAAAATCAAGCAGGTCTTCTCAACCAGGCGTCGGGTAATAGAAGACAGGTGTCAATGAACGTGATTTCGAGCAAGCTTCCTTTACTTTTCATTTTACTCTTTATCATACTGCTCATCCAGACAATTATGACAAGCAACATACCGCTTCATCATGTTCATGAATTATTCGGACTGACTACAGTTTCTCTCGGTAGGCATGCAGCTCAATTACCAGGGCTCAAGATGAGTTTTAAAATTAGTCATCCTTATTTTTTCTCACTCGGTCACGACGGATTCAAATGTCGCAGGAACATGGTCGAGGTTGAAACCCTCATGGATTTTATTCCCGTCCGATTTACCTTTATGAATTAATTTTGCATGAGGATTACACAGAATGATGGGACCAAACACGATTTTTCAAAGTCTTGGCTGTGCATTATTTATGGCTTGGCCAAAACAGATGGTTTCAGTTTGAAGAAAAGATTATACCAGAATAGCCGATTAACGATAATGATATAAAGTTTGGGACCAAGAAACCCTTGCAGTAGCTACGGCATGATATTAGTGGAAGTATTAGTTTTATAATTACAATGGGCGACGGTTGCATCCGTTACACAGAAAGGGCGCAAGTAAATTGATTTCCTCATCTGCTCGTACAAGCTTCATGACGCTAATAGAATGACAGAAGTGAGGGCGGGGGGGGGGGGGGGGGAGGGATGAAAGCGGATAGAGAGAAATTGTCGCGAAGTATAGTGAGAAAAAAAAATAGTAAGAAAGATGAAATAGCTGAACAAGAGATGGGGAAAATCATAACCAAAGAATATACCAAACAACTGAAGTGTATGACGCGTGAATTCTATGAATAAAATGTCTTGAAAATTAGATAGTAACAAGATCAACTAACATCTACCCGTTGTCTCCTCATTGTTTTTACTGAATCGTCATAATAATAAACCCTTGTAAGTTGCTTTGCAGGAAACATGTGGTCTTACCATGAATACTGGACACTTTATTGGGCAGATTTTTGTTCGAATACAAAAAGAAAACTAAAATATTTTTCCTGGCTTTCTTAACTATATCGCATTGTATATATTTTTAAAAAAATTATAATAAGCTGCATGGATTTAGTTTGGAAATGGGAAAATTTACTGAACATGAAATAACAGAAGTATTCTTTAACCATGGTAAATGCCAGGGTTAATCAAAAAACGAACAGTAAACAAAAAACTGCATATTTTTTTTACACTAGTTAACCTAAGACACTGTGTGGTAGTTGGTACCCATTTGGAAACGTAACAACGTATTCACTTGTCACCAGATTTGGAGAGCAAGATAAATGGAATTTTCTCTTTCCAGTCATATAGTAACAGTAGTTCTTTATATTGGTGAAATGTTTAAAGATAAAGTTGAGTTTGGTTCCGCACGGGCCATTTTTTTCTATGGAAGCGCGTACGGGTGCGTCGACCAGTCTCCTCTAAATCGCTGTTTTGTTTATTGGGAGTGTATTTCCTCTTGTAATATCTCTACAGAATCAACATTTGAAGCTCATATTTCGAATACACTATTATAGAAGAGCGAATGTATAATAGAGTAATAGTATAATATACAGTGCAAAATATTTGTTGGTGATTGGTACACTTTAAAGCTCATGGACAGTTTTGGTAGCAAAAAGAAAAATGAAATTGGAAAGACACGTCTTCATTATAGTCTCATATTGTTATCCTTGAATCAAAAGAGGTTTGCACGAGATTATGTGGTATTCTATCAGTGATTTCCGGTGAATTTTAGTGTAAACATATGTAAGGAACACTATTTGTCAACAAAAATCCAAGACATCTGACAAAAAGTTTTTCAGTGGGTACCGAAACTAAACATTATCTTTAAGGGAAATGTGCAAACAAGAGGAAATTCTGCGAATGGTGATTACATTTTATAGTTCGTTTACATGATTAAATTAACCCCCCCCCCCCCCCTTTTACCGGTATCGACATTACGATTTATTTTACAGATTGGGGGGGGGGGGGCTGCAGTCAAACATGGAGAGCGGGAAAGAGTCAGATATGAAGAGTGGCGGAGAAAGACAGAAAAAAAAAGAAAAAAAAAAAGGAATGATAAATCATAACTAGAAAAGTCTTAGCTCTCTTAGCTCCCAATGTCATACATTGCATATCGAACGAGCATTGTCCTAATTAGCCAAACCAGTTTCATATCCGAGAACACTTTGCGGTGATATAACGGTGGCGGTGGTTGCAGTCGTGGTCGTCGTGGTTTTGCGGTGGTCGAAATATCAGAATGAGCTGGGGACTTGGGGACCTGCCTAAAGGACATTGAACGTGTACAGGGTCAACCATTTTTTTTTTTTTTTTTTTTTTTTTTATCCTAAAACTAACGCTGCAAATAAAACTTTATGTTTTGGTGGGGTCAGGGCGAAGCAACAAGCCCAAATGAATATGTTGAGTCGAATCAAATGTGAGATCACAGAAAATTTATTTATAGCGATATTTGTAGTCTGTACTAAGACCTTCGGGTGTCCTGAAACTAATATAAAACCATAATGAGCTTATTTGAGAGATCTACTCGCAAATATACGCAGCCATTAGAGTGAAATATCAATATAACTCAAGCATAAGTAAAACATATAATGTAAACGGAACCTACTCCACTTTGGCATTTTCCTCCCACGACCTTTGTGCATGTTCAGGACTACCCTTTTCACTACCAAGACTACTCTTCAAGAGACAATAATCAGACAGGTTTTTTTAAAGAATAGACACGGGTTGTGATATTTAACATGTACAACTCTAAAATTACCAGGGCCCCGGTGCATAAAACTTACCATTAACGGTAACTTTGCCATCAATGGTAACTCCCATGGAAACCTGGATTTTGATTGGCTATTGAGTGATGTTACCATGGTAGTTACCATTGATAGCAGAGTTACCATTAATGGTAAGTTTTATGCAACGGGCCCTGGTATTTATACATGGGTGAATCACATAATGGTGCCAAATGATCTGACACTATCATATGATTCAGTCACGTATAAACAACTTCCAAATCAGGAAGTTGTTCCCTGGTCGGACGATTATATTCATCACATGAACTCAACTTGAGGCGACACTCCTAAAGCCCCTTTCACAATTGGTCTGCGACCGTTTGCGACCATTTGGTCGCACGACAGGCTGCAACAGGCTTCAATCGCCATCGATCTCATCAGGTCGCAGAAAGGCATTCACAAATGCAACAGCGGTCGTAAAACAAAAGCGACTAGAAGAGACCGTTGCACGAGTAAGTCGCATTTGCTCGCATATGCTCGTGCGAGTGGTCTTGCGTTCACATGCGAGAGTTGCACGAGTGATTGCGAGTGGCTTGACGCCAATCACCATAGTCGCACGATCGATTGCATGGTCGTGCGAGTGGATGTGAGACCATGCGATCGCTCGTGCGATTGAATGAGACCGGTGCAAGTGGTCGTGAGAGTATTCGTGCGAGTGGCGTGGGGTATAAAAACCCCCTCGACAATTGACCGGTAGTCAGTTTCAAGTTGGCCTTCTTAATAGTCAAGATGCCAAAGAAGAAAGTTACAAAGAAGAGAAAGTTGTTAGAGGAGGGCCCTGTTGCAGAGGATCATCTCCATAGTCCCCCTATATATACCCCCGAGGAATAGTCGCATACAGTCTCATACAGTCGTGCAACGGTAGTACAACGTTGTAAGATGTGCTGCGATCGGTCGTGCAACAGTCTCATGGTCTTAGCACAATCGCACCCATTCGCAAGACTGGTCGCTATAGGTCGCTAGCGCACGTGCGAGTGTTGCACGACCTCCAGCCCACCCACTGCGACTATTGAGTCGTGCGAACTCTCGCATCTAATCGTGCAACGTTGTGCAACACTCATACGAGAATCGCACGACTGATCGTACGACCTAATGCGAGTGAATCGATCGCATCTGGTCGTGTCTGGATTTTGAGCATGTTCAAAGTTCAGATGCGACCAGTCACGACCGCCTCAGGTTCGTGCGACCGCCTGCAACGACTGCGAGTGGTCGCAAGACACCAAGCGATCGGTCGTGCAACACCCCGAAAAATCTGTTGCAGGCGGTCGCAAACTGGTCGCAGACCAATTGTGAAAGGGGCTTAAGGTAGCTTAGCGTCACGTCGTGGTGCATAAGAACGCGGGAAAGACGCATATGACAAAAATATTCACAATCAAAGTTTCATTCTAGAGAGGCAGAACCAAAACATTAGGATGTAGAATTGGTATTAGAACTTTTGGACACTTTTAATCAAAACAATATGAAAACTTTTATTCAAATATGTCCGATTCTAATTTCAGAAGCAAAACTGGCAATTTTCCTCTTTGCGTCTTTATGCGCTGTTGCGTTTCGCTAAGCTACCCATGATGATTTTTTTTTCTTCAGGAATCACAGAAAATTATTGATAATATTGCTTAAGACTATTTCTAACACAGTAGGACGATTTATTCATTATCCAGACTCCATTTGAGCAGACTCTAATAAGACATTTTCCGGGACTAATACCTGGTGTCAAGAGTGTCGAAATGGTCATAAGAGAGGGTAATCTTCCTCTGATATGAACGTCTTACGGAATTAAGGTAACCCTATACCAGCTCTACTGACCCGACAGGTGAGTGAAAATACCCTCTCTTAGTCTGGCTCGCAGACCGTTTTTCATTTCAGCTATATCTAAATGGGTAGTCAGTTTAAAGTGATATGGTAACTTTGTAGAGGCTTGATAAAATCTGAGCTGCCTGGCCTTACATGCTATCGGTGTATGTAATATGGTGTAAAAATGAAGCCCGGAAATGCCAGACGCAATTTCCCCTATAGACTCAGTGTTAGACTAAAGCGTATGGCCATACGCTTTCGCAAATGGGAGTATTCAGTCATAGATATCTTAATAATAGCATTATATATTTGAAAACCTTTCTATGCCTGGCTATTTATTTATCCTTCTGAACATCATTATACAAGACAGATATCAAATTTCAACAATTTATTAGATGAAGCCTCCACAAAGTTACCGAATCCCTTTGATAGCTGGTTGTACGATACGTGCCCTGGCGACAATTGCTCTTATTCCCTACATTAACCAAACACAAAACTTTAACCCAGGACGAAACACTATAATTTGCCCTAACCCTAAACCTAAACCTAACCTAAAAACCCATTGCAAGCCTAACCCTTACCCTGCATCTTTGACGAAATAAAACCCGGAAAAATCGACGCCGGAGCATAATGTCCACGCAGCACTTGGTGGCCATGTAAAGTCTGAATGATCAGACTCTGCTTTGAAATCTGAGCGAGATCCTGAGTAACTTGAACCAGGGAAGTGTACCTGCTTGAACCAAGCTTGAAATAACCGCACGGTATTTTTGATGTCATACACTTTGAATATTACTTACGATGGGTACAGGTGTGTCATGCATGCAGTAGCGTCACGTGGGTCCGCCATTGAGAGGCACTAGCGCAATGGGTGGGGGATCTATATAGGATGGTAAAATGCGGGAGAATAGTGCTATTGGGTTAGAGGAATCCAGAGAGGGTGTAAGACTAGAGTCGCATTTTTTTTAAATATATATACATTTTACGTTACATCTCCCATCTTCATTTGATTGTGGGACACACCAAAATGTCCATCCCCCAGACAAGCCAATGCATACACTTCATACAGAGAATGCAAGCAACCCCCCCCCCCCCCCCCACCGAAAACGGGCCCATTTATACTTCACAAAATGACATTTTTCAAACAAAATGTTGCTCTTCTCATATACTGAAGATACATGTATATCATCAGCATGATAACCACGATAACTGCATTCAAAATTGCAAGAATTCAATCATGATAATGCAAACCATCTCTGTTTAAGATGGCATCTCTGAAGCAAAAGTGAGGAGGGGGTTAAAACTGTCTACCGCAGACGCGACAGGGGTTCTCAGCTAATTCACATAACCTTTCCAGGTATTCCATCACGGTGCAAACTATTATCTTGAGTAAAATGTGTAATATCTGTATTGGATCACACATACATCTATATACCCTGAACAGTCACTACAGCAGAACATATTACATTTTAAGAATGTTACAATGTGAGGAGAGTTCATGATGTTCTGCGATGACGACGGGGCAGTCTGAACAAAACCAATTAAAACAAAAATGACTTCCCATGGAGAAGTTCCTGGAGTGCCCATCACTCAACCCAATCACCAATAACTCGACTGACAGGAAGAGTATTGGAAATTCAAAGGCTTAAGGGGAAGTGCACCTTGGTACTTAGCTGATTCGAATAAAAACATAAAATATGAGCAATCATGTTAGAGAAAGTTTGAGCAAAATTCAATAAGAAATAAGAAAGTTATGAATTTTTTGAAGTTCTAATCAACTCCGTGACGTATATTGCGAGCTCCAATTAGTTCTGTTCAGAAAATGTCATAGAATCTTCATTTTCTCAGTTATTGGTAAAGTAAAAAAAAAAAATAAACAGGTTGTGTGTAAAAACATATTTGCAATGATTATATCTAGGGTGCATATCGTTACTATTTTCACGAAGTGACGGATAAGCGCGCAACTAAAATAAAGTTAGTTTTGAATAAATCGCTTTAAAAGTTTTAAAGCATAATCTCAACCTCTTTAATGTATGAATGGTGAATAAATTTCATATTCTGGGATAGACCATATTTCAATGTTTAGTTCTATTTTTAATCATTTGCCTATTTGTTTATATTTTTGGGGAAAATGAGCTCTAAACATAACCGTCATTTCGTGAAAACACAAAACTTCAAGGACGCGTAGTGGCGGATTTCCACGAAGTGACGGATCTCAGTAAAACATATGGAACTTGATCACCGCGCTTGTAACTGTCATTTCGTGAAAACAAAGTCAATTCAAGGACTCGCTCTTCTTTGTTTTCACGAAGTGACGGATCTCAGCCGCAAACGTAAAACGTACGGGACGGTTGCAAGCCGTCACTTCGTGAAAACAGAAAATCCTTTTACAGGGTAATTTCTTGTTGACGTTATCGCCATAGTTACATAATTATACATTATTATGATCTGAAACTTTGTGAGGTTCAAGATGTTAGTGAATGATGTCCAAAAATGCAACAACAAAAAATGAAAATTGAAAAAATGTGCGTTTTTTCTCATTACGTCACTTCGTGAAAACAGGGACGATATGTGGAAAACACTCCGTCCCTCGGATAGGACGTTAACTGGAGGCCCCGTGTAGAGGACAGTCACCACCTTTGCACGTTAAGAACCCACTGCACTCCTCGAATAAGAGTAGGGGAAAACCCCGGTGTAGTGGTACACCTGCACATCCCAATCAGTTATATCGGGAGGAGAGACCCGAGGGTTACAGTGATTCAGTTCGCTTTTCCCCTCCCAGGCACAGGTGACGCCATATACTTAATAATAATTAAAAAAAAATATATTTTCTTTAGATGAAATGGAAATTTATGATTTTTTAGTTCAGGGCAAATGGGAGAGGAGTTCGTGACAGAGTTGCCAATTTTGTTTGATTACCATTTCAAAAATTCATAACTTTCTGATTTTTTATCTGATTTTGCTCAACTTTCACAGATCTTTTCTTTAACATTTCTGCTTCTTTTAAAATCAACTTAATATAAGGATAGAAATCCCCTTTTAATAATTAGCGCTTTGTCCATAAGCTGGATTATAAACAAACTTCGTCATATTCGTTGTCTATACACTGTCCCATCTTGTAATATTAATTATTTCAGAAACTCACTAGGAGTCTCGACTGATAGCACCTACAAGAAGGCCCATATCATTCATTAAAAATCATGTGAAATGTTCAGGGTCTTATCTAATAATTCGGTACGATAATTCCAGACACGACCAACCATGCATTGTGTCTGAGATACGTGATGTGGGCACATGCTTTAATGGTAACTCATGGGCTCGTATATTCTATTCGAGTTTAAACCCGACAATCAGCTCAGGATGATGTCGAGTTAAAAGTTGATTTGCAATAACCGCAAACCCAGTGTAGGAATGAACTTGATCAGAGTATGATGAAGGAAGAAACCTGCCTGCCCCCCCCCCCCCCCCCTGCTTCCGAATCATGACCATCGTGAAACATTCTGGTCAAACGAACTGCTACATCATCCGACTGGCTCTAGCAAAAGTTAGTTGGAGGGTCTGTGTTCGCAGATTAGATACTCACACCGTGGCGCCACCTCCCTCGTTAATCACGTGATCATTTAGACGAATATTGTACATGTATGGATGACATGATAATGCTGAGGTTGATTACCAGGATCTGCTAGATGAATGGATTTCTATGAAATTTCATCACGTTTGCTGCTTCGGAGGATTCAGCAAAAGAATCGAATGTCTTGAAGTTGATAACGATCAAGGACGCACCATTTCAAAGAAAACCGATAAAAGAGGATTCTTAAAAGAAATATCGCTCACATAACAATTAGGGAATATCTGCCTTTTCTATGGTGTAACTAAAGTTGGTAAACTTCTGGAATTACATGAATGTCTTGCAGACAGTAGGTATGAAAGGGTCATGGAGTTCTGAGGAGGAAACCATTTCGTCAAAAAATACAATCGACCAGTCGACAGGAAGAATGAAGAATATGACTATCCTTCAGAGAGAATAATTATAGTTTGTAAAGTTGAGAGACAATTCAAATCAATATCAATGATTCAATTTCGCCGTCAATTATGATCAAAATGTCATCGACTTCTTTGGAGTGAATTTGAATCAATGGATGGAAATTCTCTGGAAATATCTTTGACATTAAAAGATCAAGCATATTTGACTACCCTACAGTGACACCACATATACATGTAGTTGGAAAAAAAATATGGAAAATAGTTTAAATGGCCTGCAGTAAAAACAAAACAAAATAAACACACACACACACACGCACAACAATCAAAAGTTCACCAAGCTATTATAGAAGAGCACTTCAGTGAATCATAATTATCTTTAAAAATGACTATGAATAAGCCTTACTAATTCCATCGAGACATGAGTAGGGAAAATTCATCTCTGACAAATAGCTCGAATATCTTGCAGTTAATAACAATCAACATATCAAAGGATTCCCGACATCTTGGACAGTTTGAAGTATACCTCAATTGATCAAAATTACCTCTTTATATGTATTGCCGTACTGTTTCATGACAATCATGGTTCGAATCTTAAATCCACGTAACATAAAAAAAACAAAAAACAAAAAACAAAACACCCACTTACATCATGTTCATTGTGAAATACTGCAAAGCACCCTGCAATATCGCGAAATATATTCATAGAAAATTCAATTAGATCCACTACAAATCTAAGAAAGGTTTACAAGACCGTAATGATCCGAGATAGAAGGTGGATCTACAAATGATCCTCTTGATCTCTGCCCTACCTTATAATCCTCCTCCCCTGCAGTTGAGACGAGGTAGGATACCTAATTCCCCGTTGTGTTTATGGTACCAGGTAATTCTCATTTCTCTGCGCATCACTCACCATCATCCCTACTCCCGGCGGAAATTAATATAATTAATCACAGTAATACAGTGCTCTTTTCTCCGACCCTACATATCAGTTGCATTTCTCTCTCTCTCTCTCTCTCTCTCTCTCTCTCTGCAAAGATTCTAAAGGGAGGAATAAGTACTGACTTAGACGGAATTAATCTTTATTCGATATTATACTCGTATTAATATAGAAGGAAATATCCTAAGCCACATATGACTAGCATTACCATTGGTAATTACCCTACACGGATTTATTTGCCACCGGGTTTTTAACTGCCCTGGTTGTAAGTATGGTAAATAAGCAGTTGTCCTACGGGAAGTTGTCAGCAATTCTCCTCGGATGGCAGTTATCTTACTGAGCATTATAGCCATGATAGGAGATAATCGTCCGGGGGTACCGGGGTAGTAAAAGAATTGGGGGAGGAGGGGGCGCCGACGAGACACAAAGGCATGGAAGCAGGGGCGTCGCTAGATAATGTTTGAAGTGAGCTCAAAATTAAGCAGAAAACACCAAAACAGGTAAAGAAAAGATTTTTCACATAAGCAAAAAAGAATAGTAGAGAGAAAACAAAATAGGAAAAAAAAAGGAAAATAATTTTGCAATTTCCCTGCAAAAAAGAATTTGCCGACAGAACATTATTAATGGAGTGTGCCAACCTCCACCCCCGCCCATCCTTCAGCGGCGCCCCTGCACGGAAGGTGAAAGAACTTCTGGGTCGAAATCCACAACTTTCAGACAAGATCGATAAGATAAATGGAGGCTGAGAACACTATAGTACAAGGCAGACGTGCAATGTTTGACAATGATATGGAGAGAGCATGCATGTTCCCGTCTGTTATCCTGCATGTGCATGGAGCATTATGTGCTTTTGTGGAATATATGAAATAATCAAATAAATACCCTAAAATCTGAAAGTAATTGCATTTTTGACTCAGTATTGCCCCATCTCTCTCTCTCTCTCTCTCTCTCATCTTTTTTTTTACTCTCTCTCAATCTCTCTCTCTCTTTCTCTCTTCCTTTGTTTATCTACTTCTATCTCAATTTATATTATATCTATCTCTCTGTCACTCTTTCAATCTCATCCCCCCTATATATCTATATCTCTCACTCACTCTCTCTTTCTTTCTAATTTTATATACCCCTCAGTCCCCTCTCTCTTTCTTCAGTTTCTCCCATCTCTTCATATCATATATTTCTCTCAATTTCACGGATTCTCTCTCTCTCTCTCTCTCTCCCTCTATCTCTCTCCATATATTCATATCGCTTTCGATTTTTTTTTTCTTTATGGTTTGTATTCAGATAATATTAAGAGAGTGCAAGCCTCTTGACGGCAAACTGAAATTCATTTGAGGAAATCAGGAAACTGGCAATGGAAAGGTTTTGACGACTATTGAATTCTATTTTCTAGCTTGGGTTCTTGCATACGACCAAACAATCATTTCCAAATATTCTGAATCTATTGCGGGAAAATAGTTTCGTTCCTCTGCAAAATACTTTTCAATGTCACTCGGGGATCTGCCTATACAGCCAACCTGGCCAATAAACGCTTACCTTTTTTTTTTTTTTTTTTTTTTTCAAATACAGTAGGATAAACCATTTTCGTAAAACAATCAAGTAGTAGATAAACATATTAAAGGGACCGATCGTGGTGTTTTGGAGCTTGGCCCGGCTCGGGTAATATTCAGGAATCTCCGTACATCTTCGGTAAACGAGCACGCAATTGCAGTGATACGCATTCGACCGAAGAAAGACGAACTGAACAGCCCAACTGACCAACTACCCCACCCTCGACGGCAATTTTGTTCGCTGCTCCAAGATTGTTGTTATGCACGACCTTGCAATAGGGGCAAGCGAAAGAAATTGAACGTACATGGATATCGATTAATTCGCAGCTTTAAATAATAAATGTCTGAATTTCATTGTTCGATTACGTCATGGTGTTGCAGGGTCGGGGTAACCTCAAAAAACTTTGAAATACAACAAAGAAAAATGCGTCTTTGGAAATCGAGTGTGAAATTTCACTTACCTTTGAATTTGGCAATCCACAAGCTCGAAGGGAAAATACCAGTTTCACCCCGCCGAGTATAGCCCAACGATTCTATTACCAGCTGCGAGTATCGCTTTTGACGGTCTGCGCAGCCCCTCGCAGTCCTGTAAATCTACCTGGAAGTGAAATAGAATTCGCAGACGACAATGAAATTAACCGATATATCGAAAATGTAAAAAAAAATAATAATTAAAAATAAATAAATAAATAAATAAAATACTTGCGTGAACTAAGGGGGAGACGGCATAGAGTTTAACAAAGATCTGAGCCCCGTTTCATAAAACTTGTTATCAATAACAACTGCACATATGACAAATTTGCTCTCAGCCAATCAGATTCAAGGATCTCAGAAGCTTATATATGGGTTGGGGGGGGTTACTTAGGAAAGACGTTACGATTCCACTGATCATCCCAGCTGAAAAGTGCACATGACAAGCAGAGTTCGGTCTAAAAATTCAACAACAACAACAACAACAACTACAACAACAACAAAAGGAATATGAAAAGAAAGACGATTAAATGTCTCCAAGAACGCTTGGCGATTCTCGCCGATATGATCTGTTGAAATAATATGTTAGAGATTCTGGAATATTCACTCGAAATCGTCATTGATAATTCATAAGAATCTGTATTTTTCTTTAATATCAGTATTCCCGAATTACAAATATTCACTATGGGTTAATGCTAAATGTATAATTTTGACACACCATAGGCCTATTTCTTGATTCTTATTGTCCTAATTTCTATCGTTAATAGGTTTTGTTATCTTTTTGGTTCTCGCTAATACTTGATCTCTGTTTTTTTTTTTTTTTTTTTTTTGTATTTTTATTGCATTTTGTGGCCCTGCCTCTTGCCAGTTGAGGAGGAAATATTTCTCTTCTTCCGGCAGAGGACCTGGGTATTTCAGTATAACATCTTTGATTTTTTTTTTCTTTGACTGAAATAAAGATGATTTATTTATTTAAGACGATTCCTTACTTATGCATACAGTACCATAACCATGATAACAGACATATTTACAGCGAATATTACTTCAGGTTCAGACATAATGACAAGCAAGGTCTGACATTGCCTACAACCACAACAGCAACTAATAAAACCCGGAAAACATTCGCTATCCTTTAAATCATATCCGTTAATGTATTTATTTGTTTGTTTAGCTTTTTTCATCTCAAATTAATCATCTCTCACATTTATTTTTTTTTTCCATTTCCTCAACTTTATTTCTTCTAAAACAAGTATGCCCTTAAGGCCAAAATGAACTGAAATTAAATCAATTTCAGATTTAGATTAAAGAGACATTACAATTCAGTTTCAATTCAAAGTTTATTTTAACTCAGACATACAATAAAAACAATGACCAATATACAGAGTAGAACCATGTTAAGAGGTGTTTAGTGCTTGAAGAAAATTGGCCTCTTTCCGTCCCATCACACATAACAAAAATAGCTATTGCACTTTTTACAACAAAATGAAATGCAGCCCACAAATTATAAAATGCTCACTTTTAATTAACTTCCATTTAATCATTTCATACCCAGCTCCTTGTAATTCAATTGGGCATCAAAGGCGTCATTTTTTCGACCATATTCCTTTAAAGCCTCCGGGTATTTACTCGATTTTCTTTTCATTTTTTACGTATTTTTTTGCTCCCTCAATATAAAGACTTCGAGTGCAAGTGGATCAATATATTTGCATTATAAATGGGACGTTTTTCCGTAGGCGTATCTCATGAAAATATACTAGGCTAAATTGAGCTGCGTATGGGAAAAAAAGGCGAAAGCAGAAAACACGCAGTTCCCGTTCCCGGTATGTTGGAGTAAGACTTGAAGAGATAAAATATAATTACGTCAAATCATATTCTTCAGTCAACATTGGTAGGGTCACTATTCTTTCCGTATAGGTGAACTATTGGTTGTACCAGCTTTCAAAAAGGATGAGGATTCAGGATTGAAAAAAAAAAATGGGTGAGGGCAAGTGTTTAATAACGGAGAAAAAAAAATCATGATTCCTGAAGGATATAAATGGATGTGGATCCAGAAGCAGTTTATACCTCCATAGAAGGTATTCTAATAACATGTAAATATCTAAATCATAAATGCATGACATGCTTTCATAGCGCATGCCTCTCTAAACTCTAAACTTGTCAATAGTTCTCCTTGTTTTCGCTGCCCGACCCCCCCCCCCCCCCCGCCCCTCTTTTGTTACTCTGCATTCTTCTGTACAAGTGTATTGCATATTGGCATTCTTCTTAGTTAAATGCTCTCTCTCTCTCTCTCTCCCTCCTTTTTTTTTTCTTCCCCTATATCTCTCTCTGTCTCTATCTACAACAATGACCTATCCCTTTTTTCTGTATATCCAGCTTTCGCTATTTCTGCGTTATAGGTGTACGTATTCCCCTTAGAATCCTGTACATGTGCTCCTACCATATGGCCACACCCTACTCTGTTCTGTAAAATATCACGAGTCCTAATATTATCACCACATCATACTATAATCACATCCCATGCAACAATATCATCATTATTTCAATCGTCCATCAACTTCACAACGTCAATAACCTTGCAGAGTTATCAATTTTTCAAAACTATGCACTTTATGGACGTTTAATCGCAACGGTCCTTTCACGTCACCTTTCTTTCAGACCGTTATTGAAAATATTCAACAAGGCAATATTTTACAGTGTCCATTGCCTGCGTATGGAAATCCCATCGACCTCGAAATCCATGGTTTTCATACCAAGTCAGGAGAGTATTTCTATGAATAAAATATCACTCCATCATTATTTTCAGATTGAATTCGCAATTTATCACCAATCATCATGTACTTGGCTTCGACGGGACTGACCGCGCTGTAAATCACATCAAGCGAAGCCTTAGAAAATTGTATTATCATTATGAATATAAAATTAAGATGCATCTGCATGGTGTAGCCTAGGTCGTAAATTATTTTAGTGCTGTGGTACTGCCTGCATTATAACGAGTGCAAGGGATCTATTTTCAATGACATTACATGTGATTTGAAAATTTATACGGCATGTTGGTATACATGTATGTAATAGGAGATCGTGGTGATTTGTTGACAAGAGTTCCTTCTTGCATGGTCATCGGTCAAGCTGATATAGAAATCATGTCAGAATTAGTTTTTTTCTGATATTTCCGACAAAAGAATAGCCGTTAATAATCCCCAAAATCAAACAAAGACAAAACAAAAACAAAAACAGTGAACATGTCAATTTCTGCTTAGTAGGGCCAATGCCCCCCCCCCCCTCTCTAACTCTCTCAATATCCAGCTCCTTCACCCCTCCGTGCTCCTCCCTCTCCCCTCACCCCCTCCCCCTCTCCCCTTGTTCTCTTCTGCATGGCTGTCTCCCTCCTTTTCGCACAACTATATCTGTATGAAAAAAATAACGACCAAAACAAATTTACAGCTATCATGTTTTTTCCCAATTCAATCATCGACCACCGCTCTAGGGAATTCCCCTGTTTTATACAAAGAAACCAGCGAGATTCCCTATTTAACGGTTACAGAAATGTTATAGAAACGAGCAAAATTTACACCTTTATCATTTTTTTTTTTTGGTCCTTTTCCAATTCAATCATCGATCACCGCTCACGGGAAGACCCCAGTGATATTCCCTGTTTATTTGTTACAGAAACGAGCAAAATAACCATTAAAAGATATTATTCAGATGCTTTGATTCGTCGTGCTCGTATCATTTGCATTCAATCATTTTATCAGGGCTCACGAGTATAGCTGCTGTGTTTTGATACAAAGTTTTAGTCCCCTGGTGAGATACCCAACATCCCTCGGCAATTAATGAAATCATGAAAATACGGCATTCAATTGTCTTTCAAAACAGAACTGGGTAATTTACAGATTTTCAGCAATAAATAATTCACCAGTAAGCTGTATCGCCTGCATCCTTTGCTATCATTTAAATCTATTTTGACGTAACGAAATCTTGAAGGAAAAAAAAATGATTATAATCTTGAACGACGTGCTGTAAGTGAGAGGGATTCGTGACGTCAGCATGGTCAGTAGTTTCAGGAAATATCATATTGCATAAAAATCATAGCCTCGAGCCCTTGACCCATGGCTGAAAAATTCATTAAAATGGAGATTAGTT
Source organism: Heliocidaris tuberculata (assembly GCA_025618425.1). NCBI lineage: Eukaryota > Metazoa > Echinodermata > Echinoidea > Camarodonta > Echinometridae > Heliocidaris > Heliocidaris tuberculata. The sequence goes on from CM046833.1 coordinate 20,009,011, forward strand.
GACAGGCCTCGTAAACTGCTCTTATTCTTTCTTTGCAGTAGCCTATGTTCGGTGTAGATATTGTCAGAATAATTTTACATGTGTATTTATTCTCCTTTTTGTTCTTCTTCCTGTTTTTCTTCTTTCTTTTTTTTCTTTTTCTTTTTCTTTTTTTTTTTCTTCTTCTTCTTCTTCTTCTTCTTCTTCTTCTTCTTCTTCTGCTTCTTCTTCTTCTTCTTCTTCTTCTTCTTCTTCTTCTTCTTCTTCTTCTTCTTCTGCTTCTTCTTTAATTTGAGGCAAGCAGAAAAGTCGAGCAGTTCCATCTAACGTTGTTTTTTTTTTTGTGCGTGTGTGTGTGTGTGTTTGTTGTTTTTTTTTTCAGCCACGATCAGCTTTGGTTCATCGTATAGCAAGGACATAATGTAACCATGGTAACAAGACAATTCATGGGCGGGCTATAGCAATTATAAGTTTCTTGTTGCTTTGGAGGGTGTTTTTGCATCTTCATATTTTCCGTCCAACTTGTTTACTTTGTGTCGGACCCCTTCTCCCATCCATACCAATTTCGATTCTCTCTCGCTTTGAAAATTTCCCAAGAAAGCGAAATCAATAAATTTGTTTCCAGTATATCTTTGGGATTTTTTTCCCCAAGAGGAAAGTGTCACGACTGAAGAATTTGGTGATATTTGCTCTTGTCCATTTGAATGCTCTTCTAAACTACGTGACTCTCAGGACCATAGCAAAAGAGCAGATTGGTGATGTATCGCCTCGCTAGCTAGCACCTTATTCTCGCATTATCCCCTGGTATTGACACATCTGCTTGTGAGCATTTACCTTCAAGTTGACCGAGTTTCGAAACTTCTTGTGCAGTTTTAGCAAATACCTCAGGCCAAGTGAAATTGATTCCTAGTTTCTCGTCCGAATTTTCCGAAAATGAGGAGGGGGTTTCATGCTATATAACATTTGATATTTCATCTGTACATACAATTGCTATAAGGTCGATTTCAGCACAAATTTGCTTAATTTCATTTTCATTATTTTGTAGATGCAATACAGAGGCTCAAGAAATGGTAAAATTGCATCGTATCCCTGATTTTTGTAACTTTAATATTGCCTAGATGTTCTTAGATTCTATTTATCTAATTTTACCCCAAAAATATCAAATAACACAAAAAAGGAGGCGGGTTAAAACAATATGAAGAAGGAGGGGGCGAGAAAGTAGGAATTGAATTTATTTGGCCTTAGAATTGAAATGATCGAATCCAGGGGCGGATCCAGGATTTTGTAAAAGAGGGGGCACAGAGCCGGAAAAGTACACAATTAAGGGGGAATGCTTTTCCATTGTGTACTTAAGGTATGCCTGTTGGGTTTCAAAAGATCCGCCACTGATCGAATCTAGTTCAACAAGTTTAACCCGTCGAATACTAAGCTAGAGACAACTCGGTTAACAATGGTTAAGGGTGTATGGAAAATGTTACGTTATACCTACAGTATGGGACTATAGTACAGTCACCCTGCTCCTCCTAACATGCCTAATGGAATATGGTCATCCGAGTATTGGGCAAAGTTCTTTCTCAAGTTCCATACGACCATGCCTCACTCCACCCCCCCCCCCCCCGGAGGGAGGGGGGATTCGTGTCCAGAAATTAATACGTAGTTGTTGGAATCCTGCTCTGACAGGAGGGGACAGAATAATCTTACTTAGGCTTGCGTGACATATAGACCCTGTGCAAGTATTGTGTTTTGATTTGGTTTTCTGAGCCTCCAAAGGGAGTAGCATATGCCGGTATTCCAGTGCGTGGTACAGCCCTACCAACATGAACCCCCCCCCCCCTCTCTCTCTCTCTCTCTCTCTCTCTCAATACCATGCTAATCCTCTACACGACAGCAAGAAATAGGCCAAACGTGTCACGTTCGGAAAGCTGAATCCGCGCGTGCTTAATTAAACTATTACACTGGACTACTAGTATTCCCTTTGCAAAAGCAGATGAACATCACCATTTCATGTTAAACAAGATAAAAACTCGTTTCGAAAAATCAACTCAAGGCAATTTCAATAGCCCTGTCTATCACCTTTATAAATGTGCGAACATTACAATGACGTATTAAGTAATCTGAACCTGATTTCGATGGGCAATACAATAGGCCTGTGAAATTGCCCTTGAGTTTATTTTTCGAAAAGTAGTTTTTATCGTGTTGTTATAGCAAATATTAATTGATGTGAAACATTTCTTAGCTACGAGACGCTTGGGGCATACGCCATCCCCTCCCATCGCCTATCGAGTGACAAAAGGGTGGAAAATAGAGGAAAGAAAGCAAAGAAAAGGGAAAGGGAAAAAAATGATTTGGTGATAGGACCCCTTTAACCAAGTTCTGACCGACCTGGTCAACTTGTGCCCTCGCATTTCATTCACTTAGGGAGACCTATACCCCCCACCCCCCCCCCCCCCATCCTCCTACGCCACTGACGTGAAAAGAAAAAGCGCAATACCAACACGAACAAAAAATTACATGTGTACATACATGTACATAACGGAAGATATTCATCAGGAAAGGTAGCATTGGAGGTAGAAAGCCATCTTTGAAGACATATTGACCCGTGTTCTTCATTGCAGTCTTATTCATACCTGGTAAAATTAAGTTCATTATTAAAACTGTCACATATATATTATATATATTATATAGCAGCAACGTGTCAATGTCTCCATGCTGTATAATGTGTAGATTCCATACAATAATGAATAAATGAAATCAGTTAGTTTAGACTTTAGATGAAATGAAAAATGGATTCGATGACATTTTTTTTTTTTACTTTTGCTCTTTTGTTTGTCTGTTTATTCATCTGCTTTAAGCCCGACTCATACAAGGCGTCATTTCCATTGCTTCAGTACCTGCGCTAATAAAGCCTGCGAAGTTAATTCATCCATACGTCAGCTATCAAAAATATTATTTTGCACTGTTCATTTTGCAATAACTTTTTTAGACAATATCATTCTTTCCTGATGAGTGAATGACCATTCAAGTTACTGACGCGGTCCTAACGTCAGTAAATGACTCCTCGTGTGAGCCGAGTTTAAAAAGTGTGTACATTTGTACGGGGAGAAGAGGTAGACGCTTGCCTTGGCCCTACATATATTAAAGGGAGCCATCGCTCGATATCCATGTATGTTCAATTCCATTCGCTTGCCCCTATTGCAAGGCCGTGCATAACAACAATCTTGGAGCAGCGAAAATAAAATTGCTTCGAGCGTGGGGTAGTTTGTCATTTGGGTTGTTCAGTTCGTCTTTCTTCGGTCGAATGCGTATCACTGCAATCGCGTGCTCGTTTACCGAAGATGTACGGAGATTCCTGAATATTACCCGAGCCGGGCCAAGCTCCAAAACACCACGATTAGCGACTTTTCGGTCCCTTTAATCGACTATTAAACTCAGCCAAAGTCCGGTTTCAAATCTGGACAAAACTTGTACCCTTGCTTAAGTATCGGCCATTGCAACTAAACGATAGGCCTGCATGAGCATACTGAGAAAGGGATATTCGTACAAACAACACAATCTAGTGTTAGTTTTTTTTTCCAAAAAATAAATGTGTTATCCAATACACACTAAGATACGGTTTTCGTAAATCTGCGTCTGAAATAAAATAGTTCAATAGATTGATTTACCTTATACAGGAAATTATACTTCATGGGTAAGGCATGCCAGTGGGTGAACGAGACATCCGTTACACCACGGGTCGTACTTCCGAAACTTAAAGGGATTTGGTAACTTTGTGGAGGCTTGATTTAATAAATTGTTGAATTTTGATATCTGTATTGTATAATGATGTTCAGAAGGATAAATAAATAGCCAGGCATATAAACGTTTTCAAATATATAATGCTATTATTAAGATATCTATGACTGAATACTCTATTTACGAAAGCGTATGGCCATACGCTTTAGTCTAACACTGAGTCTATGGGGGAAAATGAGTCTGGCATTTCCGGTCACTTGCATATGTTTACTTTTGTGAAGCACATGATGATTTTGAAGTGCTCCCCCCCCCCCCCCCCCGGGCTTCATTTTTTACACCAAATTACATACACTGATAGCATGTAAGGCCAGGCAGCTCAGATTTAATCATGCCTCTACAAAGTTACCAAATCACTTTTTAAGGGACAATCTCTCACTTCTACTGTAAATTGCCTGCGGTTCGGTGGCAGCTTTGAAAGTCTTCTTGCACGCCACGAGGAAAAAAAAAAGAAGGCAGACAGGTAACGTCTGACACTGTCTGAAGTAGTCTACAAGCACATATGCTAATTTCACGCTACGTTAGAAAGTCAACTGTGTCTTAAAAGAAGCCTATCCAAGGTTCCTGGAGTAAATATTCAAAACTGAATGACTAGCACCATTAAACCCAATTCAACATGTTCAAGAAGAAGAGGAAGAAGAAGTTGGTCTAGCTGTAACGTCTACGGGCAGCTTTTTGCCTTCGCCTACAAACTGACTCTGATCGGACCCATGTTCGAATCTCAGTCATGCCTTTCGGATTGTGACGTTAAAAGGTCGGTCCCAGGCATAAATAATCATATTTGATTGATACACGTCTGTCAAAACTCAATTACACATACACACATACACGAACACACACGCAGCTATTGTACAGGGTCTATGGTACACAGTTGAGACATTCTGATACGTGTTTCGACTGACAAGGGTTTACTGCTTCTCGAGTGCATGTCCATGATGTCTGGACAACTACCCCGGACAATTATGCACCCAAGAGATATATTCGCCTTGGCCACGACAACTCCTTCCGGATCACAACCCGAAGGGGATTTATCACCTAGGACGCTAGCTAGGACAAAAGCCCGTAGCCCGTAGGATAATCAATACTTAGGATAACGTCCCTATAAGACCATCACCCTGGAACAACTACCCTGTAGGACAACCAATGTCTTCAGAACTTTTCCAATGATAAATGTATAGGCAGTTGGGCCTAGTGGGCAAAGCACTGTAGTGCAGTCCCCACAGGACATTTCTTTTCTTAATCCTTTCTTATGAATAAATTTATAAATTACATATTGCTACATTTAATGCAGATATCATATGGTTTTTACCATTCAGCCTTCAAAGGCTATGTTGTAGCCCTTGGTAAAAGCAAGGAGTTCTCACAGAACAACTCCATGGTAAAAGCAAGGAATTACATTTCCCTGGAAGGAGAAAGTAGCTACCCAACGTCTGGGCTGTTTGCCTTTCGTCAACATCAGTTATTTACTATATGGCTTGGTTAGAGCGGTTGCACAAATACAGCCTTTCTCTCATCTGATTACGAGTGTAAATTGTGAAATATAGCTTCCTATAGGAATCTATAACGCATTTTCAGAGATTAGAAGCTTATTGTGGAATCAAAACGGTGGCGTAGCTAAAGGGGCACTGGGAAACTTGTCTCACCCCCCCCCCCCCTCCCATCGGATGTCCAAAACAGAAAGAAAATTAAAGATAGAAAGAAAAGGGAAAGTGTGGGGAGAGAAATTAAAGATTGGAACCACCTTCTCCGCCCTCCCCTATATTTGGTGTCCTTGTTCATCCACATTTCACCCACCTAGCAAAAATGATGACAAAGCCCCCTGAATGTGTGGAACCACGCTACGCTATTGAATGTAAACGTTTCATTCTTTTTTTAATCAAATTGATTTTAATCACATTAATAGGGATTGTGGTGACTAGACTGTTAAAGGCACAATCAGTCCAAATACGCAAATGAATAAAGTCGATTCCAAAAAAAGCCCAGCCAGTTTATGCCGAATAACAAACACACATCAGCGCATGCATAGGATAGTTCAAATGTCCAGAAAAGGGGGGGGGGGGGAGTAAAAACGTTTAGTAGTCTTTCATACTGAATTTCTGCCTGTACATGTATCGCAAAATATTCTTGCGGTCAAGGATCTGCTATAATTGATCACGTGATCAACAAACATCCACATACAAACAACACAAAAACACGAAGGAAACATTTTCATGTGAACAAAAAAAAAAAAAAAAATGACTGAGACAAGTATACGAGAGTTTGAATTTTAAATGTATATACCTCCGTGCAAATGCCAGCAGTTTTGTAATGTGGTTTAAAAGAACATGCGGAAATTTCTGGCAGATAGGATTTCCCTTTTGAAGATACACCTAAATGAATACAGAAATATCAGACAAAACAGTACAGAAACATAAGGTAGGAAGCAAGTCTGCGGTATGTACAAATAAAATTTCCCACTGAGATCCCGATTCCCTTTTCAGAACGTACAACACTGACCTTCAAGAATAATTTTTAGACATAACAATTCAAGTTAACATTTCCTACTATGTAAAAATGTTAAATGGTGATAGTAGTACCTTTAAAACGATTATTTTGTTATCATCACATGTTGTGATGTGCACGCATGTCCATGTTACTACCTTTGTTATCACATTATAGGATTGCTTTTCATGAAATCTAATACACGAATTCTTACTATCCTTACCCCAAAAATCGAAGTCAAACGTCAAGGACTGAGTTTCTAGCGAGAATTTAATGAACAAAATCCAAGTCATCGATTAGGGGCGGATGGGCCCTATAGCATGCTTGGCTTAGTGAACAAAGGGACACAATATGAATAGTGTAGTGTGTTTTTTTAGAAGTATAGTCTGTTACGTAACACAATTTGATCACAATAACTTGATCAATAGTGACGGGGGACACGGGTGCAGACTGGTCATCATTGCCACTGTTCAGTCCTGTTGAAATTAATGATTAATCCATGGGTGTAGAATTGATAGTACATTCAGCAAAAAAGAAAGTGGACACTCTTTATTGTTCAAAATTTTCGTATAAACCGTCAAAATAATTGATAACATATCAAATTAAATAAAAGTGAATACTCTACCAACATCAATTAGATCAGGTTTTGAACTTTGACCTTTGATAAAAAAAAAATTGCAAAGATAGAGCAAATTGCCATTCAAATGTTGATGAGCATTTCAGTCTTGTAGAGTCAAATAAAAAAGAAAGTCACATGAAACACTTGAATTTGTGGTTGTGCTTTATTTCAAAACCATACAATCCTGATACTACAGTAAGATATACAGAGCTCAAAACTCCTTACTTTTTTTTCATTGTTGAACAAGAATGTCTTATAGATGCACAAGTTCCTTAACGTTTGAATGGAGACTTGCTCCATTTTTTTTTTCAATTTTCTTAATCAGACCTTCTAACGGTTAAATGAATGTGCCCATCCAAGTTAACAAACTTTATCGTAAGGTATGTTGGTAGAGTATTCATTTTTCTTAAATTTGATGGTTTTGTTATATTTTTCGACGGCTTATATGAAAACTTTGAACAATAAAGAGCATGAAGAGTGTCCACTTTCTTTTTGCCCAGGTTAATCTTTACTACAGTGCATGTACATGTAAATGTCAAGGATGCCACACCCAAAAGCCGACTGGATGATTGTCAATTAATCAGGGGGGCGTTTCATGAAAGGACTTGTCAGATATTTTATCCGACAAATTTGTTCTCAGCCAATCAGATGCAAGGATTTCAGTAGCTTATAACAGTTGTCGGATAAAATATCCGACAACTTCCTTTCATGAAACGCTCCCCAGTAGGCACCATTAAGCCACTTAAAAATAATTCCCAGTTTCTCGTCCCCTCCTCCTTCCTCTTTTCGGCCCGCCTTAATAATGAAAGAAATAATAATCTAAGGACATCTAGACAAAGAGGTAACAAAAAACCATCAATGTAATGCATTTTACTTTGTTTTTCTGATCATGCGATTACGTTGTGAAAGAAACTGCCTCAAAGCAATTGGGAAAGGCTAATCATGCATGCATAAGAATTGATGCACACTGTCAGGTTTTAGAATCATCAATATGATTAGAAAATGACCCACTGATCGCATTTGAGGAGCAATCCTTTTCAAGGGGCATTTCTGTTATGATGTTCTTCCATACTGACATAAAAGGAATGAGAAAACTCGCAAATTACTTTTTTCGTTTCCCAGAACTCAACTTTCCATACAAGTGCATGTACAAATGAAATAGAAATAAGAAAATTTGTGTAAAAATTGACACAATAGTAGTTTTATGTTACAGGAAAAATATCAAAATCAAATAACATGGAACCCCCTTCTCCTTTTCAATTAAAAAAGAAGAAGAAGATCCAGACGAAAAACTAGGAATCAATTTTGCTTGGCCTAAACTATCCTCAGGCACAACGGATGACAAGGAAAGAATTATCAAGGCTGTATGGCATTATGACTTATAATAATATTAATATAATAATAATAATAATTTTGTTTACCCAGGGAAGCCTCATCAGCTCCAATACTGTTCTTCCTGAGGGCCTTGCAATTACTATTACCCCAGCAATTGCCAGGTGCCCATTTACACCTGGGTCTAGAGGGACAAAAATATGGGTAAAACATCTTGTCCAAGAATGTAAGCACCCAGGGAGGGTCGAATCCAAGACCTCTCGTATGAGTCATGAGCCGTCACCAATATACCACCACAGTACTCCCACTAATCCGAAGGATTTTGGCCATGTTGACAATGTCATTCTGAGACAACACTACGATTCTCAACACATGTATTCATCAACCCCGGGCAACTTCATCGGACCACAACTGCCACTTACAGCCAGAATAGTACAAGTGTGTTGGTTTTAAACTTTCGGCGTGGTTCCTATGAGGTAGTTATACGCCTGTAGTTTACCTGGGAAGTTTTTCACAGTAGTCGATTTGACATTAGGAACCTAGAAAAGTTCTTTCCGTTGAAGTTTGTTTGTAGATTCTCTTTCCGTTGAAGTTTGTTTGTAGATTCGTGGTCCATTGTGGTCTCCGAACAATTACAGCTTTGTTGACAAAAAAGCAACTTTGGGCAATGTGCATAATTAGCATAAATCTAAATGGCCCCTTCGAAGCAATATTTCGCAGCGAAAGACAACTTACACAGAATGTCTTAACTGATCTACGTACTATTTTTTATCTGTTTAAGCTCGATGATACCCAACTCATTGTGTTGATCATCTTTACATGCAACCTATGAGACAACGAAAGGGATCATACACAGTTAATTTCCAGTAATAATGTATAATACCTCTTTGCAGTGGTTTTGCAGGACGTAGAATCATTTTTAATGGTGTTGTTTTGTTTTTGTTTTTTCAATAAAGGTCATGTAAAGTCAATGTAAATACCAACTTAATTATGCTTGAACAACTGAAAGTGTATATCTTACGGTAGAATATGGACCTACAAGTTCCTGGTTGAATGAAAGTACGCCTACCCTAATGTTTGAAATAAACTAAGTAAACGGGTTTGGGAAGTGTTTAAATATGACGTGGAATTAAAGGGAAATCACCCCTTTCACAAAAAATTGGCTTGGATTGCTTAATAATAATGCCAATTTTCCATGAAAGTTCTTCTTTCATTCAACCAGGAAATTGCCATGGTTGTAGGTCAATGTCCCAACTGTAAGAAATGCACAATAATACTTTAATGCCATTTTGTTTTCAATTAAATGTCACATAAAGTCCATGTAAATACCAACTTGATGGCTTACTTCGAACCAACGTGTGATCAAGTTCACCTCACGTCGTCACGTTACACGACTTTCGTGAATACTAAACTCTAAACTCACGAAGGGTGGGGTGTAACGTTTGTGAAATACGACTCTATTATTACATGTATTAACGAAGTGTCGGGTTCGAGACAAGTATATTCGTAGATTTGCAATACCTTTCATATAAAGTGTCGGATAAATTGGTTCGAAGTAAGCCAACTTGATTATGCTTGAACAACTGAAAGTGTATTTTTTTATGTTCCCATTCTGTACACTGTTGTTGCTTATGAAGAACAACTCTTGACTGCCTTGATGTAGTATCAAACTGCAAGTGAAGCTTTATTCATCAGTCTCTCGTATATATACATGTATACACAGTGTCTGCACATGGCCGTTACATAACATACAGCTGGCATGGATTAATGGGTGTGGCTGGATGGAGCAGGGATTAGTGAGATAGGAAACAGGCAAGGAGATTAGGGTAGGAGATTGAAAGTAAACAAGAAAGAGTGTGGGAATGGAATGAAATGAAATGATCAGAACACAATATATTTCTTATACAGTTAGAACATAGACCTACAATTTCCTGGTTGGCTTTGACAGACCACAAGGGATCACGAATCTACAAAAAAATTAAATGGAAAGAACTTTTCTAGCTTTAACACAGGCTAAATAGGATTGTCAAATGAGTAATTTTTTAAAGGGGTAGTTGCCAAATTGACCTAGGAGTAGTAATTGTCCGGTGGAATTGTCCGATCATTCCGGAATATATGCAGTCCAGACTCCACAGCGTATTTGTACTGATCAAACGACTTTTGCTAATCCAAAACAACCACATCGCAGTCATACATGGTGATATTAATGGAGAGAAAAGGAGAGAAAGAAAGTGGGAGGAAAGGGAGAGAGAGGGGGGGGGGGTAGAGATAGAAACATAGCTCACCTTTCAAGAGCATCACCTGGAATTTCGCTCTCTTCTGAAATTACTCAAAAGTGCGATGTTTATAGGATACCGCGTATACAAATGTACAAATCATCAAACGAACCATACTAATTAACAATCAAGAAAGAACGCTAACACCGTTATACATTTGCCATCCATATAGGTGTAAACCATCCAAAATTGACTCACTCTTGTCAGTCTAACAGGCAAGAGTTGCAATCATTGTAAACGTAAAAATGATCCGTTTGCAAACAAACATGCTGATTTATGACTTGCATGTCGTAGTTTCAAAAGAAGGATCATAAAGCCGAAACGGCAATGTTTGATTCTCTTCGAAAATGTCATGGTTTAAATGCGTATAAACAGTATTGTCAGACCAGCCAAATCATTGGTCAGAACCCCTATCCGCCATGGTTTTAAAACCGAGATCATAAAGCTACATGTACATAACGGTGTGCATGTTTACATTCAAGCAAAACCACAGACAATCTAGGCAAGATTTATATTTAAATTAATGATAAATCAAAATGTCTGCCCATTTTCCTCTGTTCCTCTTTATAATAAACAATTTTTTTAGTTTGCGCTAGGAAATAAATTACAATGTCGGCATTACTTCTTCTTTGTTAAATTCTGCACCAAGAAGCTTTAAGAAGACACTTTTGAAAGCAAAAACATTTAAGACAAAATAGTTCTTAATATTTTGATCCGCGTAGCAGCATCACCATCCTCAACGACATCAGCAGCAGCACCATCATAATCAATACTATCTCCATCATCACCCCCGTCATAAACATAATACACATCTGCCAAAACCCAGGTCACAAATCCATGAGCAACTTTTGTCGAAATAATGTTTAAATATATATATATACTTTTAATGATAGAAAATTACAAATACATGCAATAAAGCAATTTCTCGGTACCCGCGTGGAATTATACTACCATCACTTTCTTCGGAATACTTATTTTTAAGTGGGTGATGTGGGACAAAATGGGTTTTCTTCATTATTTTTGTCATCAAAAAAGAAAAGAATAATCATGCCGCATTGAAAAAAAAAATTTCTAACTCAATTGTAAGGAGAACAAACACGCGGTGCCTAATTGTATATTCAACTAATTGCACTGGATCATCATCATATATCACACTAATATCATTGTCATTGGGACAGGGTGGTTTTTCTTCATTATTTTTGTCTTCTTGAAAGAAAAGAATGGTCATGCCGCCTTTAAAACAAGTTACTTTAAGCGTGTTAAGGAGAACAAAGACGCGGTGCCTCATTGTATATTCAACTAATTGCACTGGATCATCATCATATATCACACTAATATCACTGTCATTGGGACAGGGTGGTTTTTCTTCATTATTTTTGTCTTCGTGAAAGAAAGAATGGTCATGCCGCCTTTAAAACAAGTTACTTTAAGCGTGTTAATGAGAACAAAGACGCGGTGCCTCATTGCGTATTCAACCAATTCCACTTAAAAATAAATTCATCATCATCTGATCATCAGCATAATCACGAATGTAATCACAGCCCAATTACCCTTAAATAATTGATTAACGAAACTGACAACCGAAACCAAAAATTCCAGTTGTAGTCAAATCCACACTCTGTATATAATTATGCAGTCTGCCCTCGTAATGTTCATGCTTTTAAAGCGAGAATCATAATGATTAGATCATGTAGATAGTGGTCATAGCTAGGTAATTTGATTGGAGGTTGGGGCACGTGCCCCCGTTGCCACACCACTGTGCATTGCGGAGCTTTATCACGTAAGGGGCGTCGCTAGAATGGGAGTGAGGGGGGGGGGGGAAGACCCCGCGCCCAAACTTGATGTCGGCACATATACATGATATATATATATATATATATAATCGCCAAGAGATATGTGAATTAAAGGATATTCTCAATCCCATCTGTTATGTTCTAGCAACCGAATGCTGCCCAAATCTCTACTATGCATGAATCGATTATTTGGAACTTTTTTTCAGATTCGGATCTTTAATACTGATCAAAATGGAAGCGTCTTTAGACAAAGGGAACCATAAATATGATAATGAAGGACTATGATAAAGAAATTTCGAACGATCAAAAATCTGAGAATATTGCAATATAGGTCACGTCAGTTAGAATCAACTTCACATAATAGGTATTTAGGTCAAGGATAACAATCGGCATCCTTATTTGAAATCAGGAATGCTAAACTGCAAGGACTGAACAATTGGCACAAAGTGCCGCTCTAATCAACAGTTCACACACGCACATTATGAAAGTGAAGAAAATTAGGTCAGGTCGATTAAACGGCGTAATTTCCAGATCCCTTCAGCTAAATCCGTGACGTAGAGATGGTAGAATAGCTGTCAATATTGGCAATTGCATCGATGTATTTGACTTTTAATTACTGTCTATCTTGAATTCTGGAGATAGAACTGCATTACAACAGAAACTGGTTCAAGTAGTTCTGAACTGTTTATCAAGCTTTAGAACATGTAGAACGGTGGTATCAATCACCCAAAAATGTGAACAAACGGAAATTAGCTGGAAATCACTTTTATTGAAACCTTGTTTTCTACACACCTATTCAAATTGACTGATTTTGTCCAACAGCATGAGCTATTGCATATTTTGTGTCTGTGCTGGTGAGAGTTCCCCCTCCCCCCCCCCCCCCCACCCGTACCATGTGTGCCTAAACAGGGTGAGAATGTGAGAAAAAATAAGAAAGGGGCAAGAGACCGTGGCGCCGACGACGACCCCCCCCCCCCCCCACACACACACTTTGTTTCTATATCCTAGCTTATTGCTAGAATGTACTGAGTATGCTATACCAGTGGCGGATTCAGGGGGGGGGGCAATCCCGGCCCGTGCCCCCCCCCTTTTGAGGGAAAACAATGCAATGTGCACCCCCCCCCTATTTGCGATTGTGCCCCCCCCCCTTTTCGAGCAGAAAACCTTTTTTTTTTTTTTTTTTTTGCTTGTCAGAGAATTATGGAGGGGAACTGGACCCCATAACCCCCCCCCCCCCCCCCCCCCCCCACTGAGCGACTTTTGGAGGGCTGGCGAGAGGTCTCCCTCCAAGCAGTTTCCCAAAGTTGACAATCCTGCATTTGTGTGCCCCCCTTATTATACGAAATCCTGGATCCGCCCCTGTGCTATACTTTACAAAAGCATGACTCTACAATGATTTCCATGCATGTTGCCATGGACATGATTGATAGTTCGTCATTGAAAATTGGGATACATGTATTTTCTATTGTATTATGGCTTGTCTTCTGTCTTTAATCCGAATTAATCACTCGATTATAAACGAGAAAAATAGGAAGGTTGTCGGATATTTGTAGCGATAAATGAGTTCGATTGCAACATGTGAAAAGTATTCTTATCTCGCTGCAAAAGGTCAATATCAAAATCTCCAGTCAAGTAGACATCTTTATTTTCTAGATTGATCTTATCCAGCATCTGGGGCCTGTAACATAAAGAGATAAAACCAATCTTACAATCAATTGTAACTCTTCAGTACATGGTTTGTCATTGACTTTTGATATCAATCGTAAGATTGATTTCTCTCTTTATGTTACAGGCCCGTGGTCAAATTCATCTAAAGATGAATCCATGTGTGCATGTGGCGGCCTATATTATTGTACTTATTATGCATGTTATGATGTTTTTCCTGTGAGCCATTATCAATTTCTACACTTATTGAGCCAGTGCTCTCAGTGTTTAAAGGAGAATGAAAAGAGAAGATTGAGAGAAGCAATTCTAAAAAGTTCCATCAAAATCGGTTATGAAATGAGAAATTTATGAAAGTTTAAAAGGTCTCAAGTTACTTTCTGTGGCGATCCTCATATTGGCAATGTTGCTTCAATGTGATAGGTTTAGTAGTACAACTCTCCATATGTTTTGTACACAAATTTCATATTTTCCCCATTATCTCTCAAGGTGCCGCTTGTCTCCTTCTTAGCTCAAAATATATCATGGGTAAATGTATTTGACACAACATATGTTGAGTTCACAAAAAGAGGAGCAGCATCTTTAGAGATAATGGAGAAAATATGAATTTTGGTGTACAAAACATATTGAGAGTTGTACTACTAAACCTGCCATTTTGAAGCAACATTGCCAATTTGAGGATCGCCATAGAAAGCAAATTGAGACTTTTCAAACTTTTAATAAATTTTTCATTTCGTAACCGATTTTGATGGAGCTTTTTTTTATTATTATTATTGCTTCTCTCTCTATCCTCTCTTATCATTAAAATGGATATTTCCCCATGGTTTCATTCTCCTTTAAAGCGGATGTCAGTTCTCATTCTGTATGGCAGAGAGCTTGATAATACATGGCAACTCCACCACCCCGTCCGACAGCCCTATCTGGGGCCCGTTGCACAAAGAGTTGCGTTTAAACGCAACTCTTAACATCAAACGCAAGTCCTGAATGCGCACTTCTGATTGGCTGAAAATAAAGTTGCGTTTGATTTTCCTGAGTTGCGTTCAAACTTCAAACGCAACTTTTGTGCAACGGGCCCCTGAACTAACAATTGAATAGTTATTAATATTATAGATCTAGAGGGTGACTTATCATTTAGCCAGGTTTCTGACACACCTATGACCGAAAACTGTGTAGTAAGTGTCGATAATAATATATTCAGGAATTCGGGATTTTTTTTGATTTTTTTTTTTTTTTTTTTACTAGGCACCGTGCACTGGTATGAAATAAGCTAAACACACCTTCAGTTTTGAAATAAGAACTGAAGTTGTGAGGTAGATAGTACTGACAGTCCATTACTTCATGAAAAGATTCATTGTGTATCAATATCATTGAACATTTATAATCACATAACACGTGATAAGGCGTCCATCATCCAAAACCTGATTATCAGGATATGACTGCATAATGGCAGATAGCAGAGAAGGGGGAATGGGGGAAGAGCAATTAAAATGGCGTTAAACTGGCAAAACTTGAACAGCGCCATCTTACAGTAACGGCTAAATTGAGATCATAATTTGAAAATTAATTGCATTTTATTTTAAATTTTGACAAACAGATGTTTGGAAAATAGGCACATTTTATATTTAAAACCATTATTTTTGACGTTGCACATGTGGAAAATTTTCCACAGATACATTCTAAGCTTCTACAAACTAGAATGGGGCATGATGGGAAAATTAGAGGCACAGACAATTTTCAGATCTTGTTGAAAGATGGCGCCATTAGGAGCTTCAATTTACTGTCACTTTAAATAAAGACATAAAAACAATAACCAAAGAGTCCTGTGATAATTCCTTGTAATAACTAACCAAGGAGGTACTCATTGAACTAAGTATAAAGGTATACAATATTTACTATAATGCAGCGTATAAGACAAGTGCAAAACAAGTGCAAAATAAATGCAGTACAAGTGCAAAACAAATGCAAACCTCTCTTGCAACAATCGTACAAACGTATTCAAATTGCTGAGTCTTGTTAATTTAAATATGACGATGATGACCGTGATCACAGGGTAAGAGGAAAGAAAGATATAGAGAGCATGTAAGGTAAAAAGCGCAATTTTGAAAAGAGAACTTGGCAATGGAAGAAGAAAGCATATTATTTCTATAAAAGGTAACGAGAAAAGAGCGTTATAAAAATAAGAAGAGAGGGTATACTGTAATTATTGTAACGGTAAATATAATAACAACGTAATGTGGATAACATACTTGATAGATATATAAACAGGCAAGCAATATTAAATGAGAAAACTGAGAGTAAGATAAAAGAAGTCATTAGACATAGTCATTGACTTTTGCTACATCAGATCGAAAGTTATATGGAACTCCTCCAATGTTGCGCCATTTTGCGGAGTCGAACCGAAGTTTCACTCCTTTTCATAAAGCGTCTTGACCGCCCTTAAAGGGAAAGTTCACCCTGAAGATTACTTGAGTTTAAAAAATGCAGAAAAAATAAAGAAAAATATTGGCGAAGGTTTGATGAAAATCGGTCAAATAATAAAAGAGTTATGAGTATTTAAAGTTTTGGATTCGTGACGTCACATGCGAGCAGCTGCCCGATTGGTCATGTAATAAATATTCCATATATTCGCATTTTTTTAACGTTCCACGATAAATTAATATTGTTTCTTTTCAGAATCTAGTATTGAATAACATTTCTGACAATATATTAAATGCACAGACGAAAATATTCTAAATTTTCTGAGAAAACTGTATTTTATGGAATATTTATCACATTACATAACGGAGGAGCTGCTCGCATGTGACGTCACAAAATCAAAACTTCAAAAGTCCATAACTCCGTTATTCTTTAACGGATTTTGTCCAAACTTTCGCCGATATTTTTCTTTATTTTTTCTGCATTTTTTAAACTCAAATAATCTTCAGGGTGAACTTTCCCTTTAAGAGTTTTGTTTGTTCTCCTGAACATGTGAAGGTTATTTCATGGAAGGTTGCTATACTATACATGTTGCCGGCCTACTTATTGCAACAGTAAACCATACATTTGTAGAATTATCAATCATTTTCGATCTGTCATGTCTATAAATATTATTTCTCATCAGAATTATGTAGGCCATTCTATTTCGTGTACGTCCGGAAATCCTACAGTGTACTCTAGTTACTGATCATTTCCACCCTCTTTTAATTTTTCTTCTTCCCTTTTGGATGATTATCAACTATTTTTCCTTGTTGTTGTTGTTGTTTTTGTTGTTGTTTTTTTTTTTTTACTTTTGGAACACGAAACGGACTGCTTTCATCAACTTTTGTTCATATGTACTGTACATCTATATGTAACATTTATATACCAGTCAATTGGGCAGTCCACAGATTTAGTTACCGACAAAGTAGTTAATTATAGTTTTCAACATTCAGTGAAAACATATTCTGACGTGGTCTTGAAAATTGCTGGATTGTTTACTCTTTTTTTTCCTATAGGAAGTTAGAAAGCATTATTTCCTGAAAGTGTCCAAAAAATTCATCAATGTTTCGTGAGGAACAAAATAATTTTGACTTTCAGAAACAATTGCAACGGTTTTTCAGCATAAATATTCGGTAGTTTATACATGCAGTAGTACCTTTACTCCATGCAGGGATGCAGGACTGGTGAGTTGGTGACTGGTGAATGCCTTTGAGGTGCAACTGCTTGAAGCCTTGACTTAAAGGAAACCAAAACCCAAGGAGAGAATCAATGTTATTGGAAAGTGAAAATTCAGAGAAGCACTTTACAAAAAGTTTCATTAAAATTGGTTAAAAAATGAGAGAGTTATGGAAGTTTGAAAAAGTCTCGTTTTACTTTCTATGGGGATCCTCAAATTGGCAAAATTGCTTCAAAATGGCTGATTTTGTGAACAACTCTCCATTTGTTTTGTACACAGATTTTCAGATTTTCCCCATTATCTTTCAAGGTGCAGTTAATCTCCTTCTGAGCTCAACATATATAATGGGGAAATGCATTTTACACCACATATGTCGAGTTCAGGAGGAGACAAGGAGCACCCTGAGAGATAATGGGGAAAATCTGAAAATATGTGTACAAAACAAAAGGAGAGTTGTTCACAAAATCAGCCATTTTTAAGCAATTTTGCCAATTTGGGGATCCCCATAGAAAGTAAAACGAGACTTTTCAAACTTCCATAACTCTCTCATTTTTTAACCAATTTTAATTAAACTTTTTGTAAAGTGCTTCTCTGAATTTTCACTCTTCAATAACATTGATTCTCTCCTTGGGTTTTGGTTTCCTTTAAGATATTAAAGCATCTTAATTCCCCTGCTGCTGTACAACTAAGGAGTACCTGCAGCTGCTTGGTACAACTCTGAGGTAAACACAACGAGTTATCGGCAGGGATTGTTAATTATAACCACAAGATTAATTATCCATAAGCCCCTGGAATGGTAATTGACAGAGGGCCAGATTCAATTAGGTTACGTAACGGATGGCAGCCGGTGATTCAGTATTCCACCGACTCCGGAAAGGGCTTAGTCCCATAATTTGTGCATTTTGGGGGCTGGGAAGCGTGCAAGTACACGTTACGAGCAAGCATTCACATCCCCTTGACAATGAACCATCGATTTCTGCTCTTTCATCCCAAGAAAATCTGTTCGTAACGGAATACTTGTTTTCCTGGGCCTGTTTACAGACGGCATTCGCAAACATGCATACAGATTGTCTTTGCCATTCAACCAGACTTCAAGACTGGGAATATTTTTTCCATAAAAGTAAAGGCCTATGAATGGAAGAGTCCAGTAAAGGTTACTCTATGCAATATGCTTACAATCCACTAGTGATACAGACAGGGGATTTTAATTATATTCCCATGGAGACGTCTTTTAAATTGTTCTTGAAGGAGGTATATCTTTTGGGTTTTTTTTAAATAATACATGTACATCATAATCTCTCTGGTAGTTTTGTGAAATTTACGAATTTATATTCATAATCGGTTCAATTAGAAAATGTAATAATGAAATCTTCGATTCAATGTATATTTTGTTATTCTTAAGTTTAATAATGCATGAATGACTATTTTTTTATGTTTATGTATTCTTTACATAATTCTGCAATTCAGCAAATTGGCCGCAAATTATTTTATGATAAAAAATTCCCACTAAACAGGCGTGCTAAACGTCTCTAAATTAAGATGTCATTACTTCGAAGTATTAAGTACATTGTATATAGCCGGACACCTATACATACAGATGATACAAGTAAGTCTATTTATATATAAGTCATGCATGTATGTACGTTATTTGATAGGCAGGATTGCTTCAAAATCGAACAGAAATAGTTATCCATTGGGTTTCAGTGTGTATACACTATACAGATTGTTTGATTTTCCTTATCAAATGACGAAACAACCTGGTTCCGATCTCTATACGCAATCCATATCAGTGTAGTAATTATAGAAGAGTAGAATACACCGTGATCTTGAGCTTGCCTTTGCTCAAAATGGAAATGTGGAAATCCTGGAAATAGGGAATACCGGTATAATCACTGAGGCATTTTTAGAACTTGGGAAACCGCGAATTGAACAATTCATTTCCTGGGATTTGAAGTAACCCTCCTCGTCAAAGTAACCCGCATAAAAATCACAATCATGACTGACATCCGATATAAATTTATATGATGCTGTTCCATACTGATATTGATAAATTATGAAGTTACTCACTGTAGCCAGCACTTGTGGGTGAAATTACTTGCTAGCGTACACATCACAAACATGTGGTAACGACATACACCCAACAAAAACGGAAAGTGGATACTATTTTGAAGTTAGGATTTTCAAAGAAATGTTTAGTTTTAATATGAACTGATCCTTCATATGATTTTATCTAAATGAAATAAACAGACATTAAATCCTCTTTCAGATTGATATGCAAACAGACGTGTTTACTAATGTATTTCAATTTATGCGTGTTTATCTCCAGCATCCTTAGTTACAACTATTTATTGCACCTTCTATGCATAATGGCATCTCTATGGGTGAAATCCATTTTGCAAACATTTTTTGCCTGGCAATCCTCTGACAAGCTTATGAGCCGTCAAAAGAAACTTTGGTTCAAGAAGTATGCATAAAATTAGCAAAGAGGTCTATTAGAATCATACGATGCACGCATCAGTGAGCACAGCCATTTAACAATAAATAGGTCTCTGAAAGAAACTTGCAAAAAATGGGGCATCTGGCCATTCAAATGTTGATGAGCATTTCCATCTTGTACAGTCAAATTGAACACAATGAACCAAAAATTACCCATCTTGAACGTGCTTGTCAAAATCATCCAGTCCTGACTTCCGGAGCTCAAAAGCCTCAATCCTCCTCATTGTTTCTCATTCTTTGTTTCCATCTGTTCATTGTTGAACTAAAAAATGCCTTACAGATGCACATGTTCATGCTCCATGCTCGATTTGTGCAATTTTCTTAATCAGCCCTTCATATGGTTAAAGAGAAGCTTGAGTTCTTGGAAAGGTGAAAAATATCTGTGAGCTTTCTCAGTCATTTCATGTCAGTTTGGAAGAACACCTTTAATAGTAGAAATGTCTCCTGAAAAGGTTTGGTCTTCAAATGCCCTCATCTCCGAAATATGACGAGAAATATGTGTGTCGTACATGTGCTTTTCAGCGAGAATGGGTTAATTTCTTATCATTCGCAAAACATCAAAGTACATGTATACACCAATTCTTATCGAGACATGATCAACCTTTCCCATGAAACAGACCGCTTCGGTAATATGCAAATTTTATACACCTTTCAAACAAAGGTTGTTCTTGACAACCTGAAAGCTTGCCGGATGCTTGCCGGACATAGCAACAAGTAATGTATGCAAACTGGATTCCAAGCATTGAGGCTCATTTATAAAAAGCAGGTTAATGGAATAGCTCGTCACTAGGTGCTCAGAGAAGAAATGTGCATAAATTTGTATAAACATTACAGAACCGATCTATTACTTTCAGTTTCTGTCACAATTAATCGCATGACCAGAACTAAACTTTACCTTTACATGAATTATGCCTATCCAAGCGTAAAAATTCAAAACTTGATCTTAAGTGATGTTGCAAGAGTATTATTTTTCTCAATTTTTTTCTTATATAATATATGTATCAGTGACGGTTTAAATAGTGATTTTGAAGTATTTGAACACTAAAGAGTTTCACTTTCTCTTTTTCTGCGGCCGAGTGTATTATATTTTTATGAAGTATTGTACATGTTTCACTGCATAGTGTGCCTATATTTTTTTTTCAACAATTTGTTTATTGAAAATAATGTATATCATATCATATTTGTCTAAGAATCAAGCGACCTGGCTCAGCTGTGACGAGAGCTTATTAAAACATGTTGTTTCAATGTCGAACACTTGTTGATGCAGGTCTATTGAACTGAAAACATGTACAAATGGTTAGTTTTCCTTCCTCTTTCCTGTACAACATTCTATAAACTTAGTTCTACTGGTTATATGAACTTGCCTGTAATCTATTCACTTGTATAGTGGCAATATGCATTTATGCCTATAGGTCTACCTCTGAGAATTAACATTACAAAGCTGGATTATGGTCAGAACGAAGTGGGTATTGACACAGCAAAATGTACTTATTATATCCATCATTATGAGTACAAGATGACTGTACGCTACGTATTCAACTCGTATGCGTATGGAAAGATTAACCCTTCTTGCTGTTTGGCAAAAATTCACGTGTTACAAGTCCTTTCACTGAAAGCGATTGAGTCACCAATCTAGTATATATCGGTCTAAATTATCAGAGATATCGCCTGTAAGATTATCTTTCATATCAGACATGACCTTTTCGGATCGTTGACCTCTAGCAGGTGTATCGTATTAGGAGATAAACTTGGACAATGAACGGGGAAAAGTTCATTGTGACGTATATCAATTGTAAGCCGGTAAAATGTGTTTCGTTGTGTCATTTTCTACAGGCAAAGTCGGAGTTCCATGCTTCGTTGATTCAGCTACGTGACTCAAGTCATGACTGTTGCTATTTGTTTTCATCGCCAGGCGGGTAATTTATCAGAATTTGTGCCGCTTGCCACTATTTGGAATGAATGGTGAAGTATGTTTGCTATACAAGTTACAGGCATGAACTATGAAATCACAACTTTTCCCAGCGTTTATCATCCCGATTACTGTTCCCCCTCAGCTTTTAACCATGGTTGAATAGACACACTGTGCCTATTATTTGTATTACATCTAACTTCCCTCTGATCTCAGTTTCGAACATAAGGGATTCCCTTTCCGTTTTCTTTAGATTTCCACTTCTTTTCGTCTCGCAATAAAAAGCAATAGCTTGAAAATATCTGCACTCGTATAATTATGCAAGGCCATCTCCCCTAGGAACTGAACACACGTGAGCCCACAGGGCGGATACTTATAATGTACTTGACAATTTCGTGTGTATTTTCTTTTTATTTATTTATTTTTTTATTTATTTTCTTTGGGGGGGGGGGGGGGGGGGGTAGAAAGTGATCAAAATAATTTAGACAATATTGATGTCAGCATGACTGAAGACATCTCAGGTGCTCCCTCACTCCCGCTATCTTGACTATACGTCCCGACCAAGTCCTGACTTACTCCACTTCCACCCCTAATATGAAAAGTGTACAAGACTGTTTAATCATTTTCACTTTTCCCATTTCTATTTTGTCTCTTCTTTCTCTCCTTTTTCTTAGACGACCTTTAAGGATTTAGGCCAAGCAGCCGACAGACTTTGAATAGAGGTGTATACCTAACTGGAAAGTGGAAAGGGCCCTTCGCCGAATATGAGAAAGTTAATAGGTCGGCCAAAGTGCTTTGAAAGAAAACAAATTTATATGTTTGCCAGAGACAGAGCCAAATGAACAGTTGCGGAACAACTGTACAGGGGTTAAAAGTGCCTCTTCAAGTTCAGGTTCTGGGGGTTCAAGATAAAATATGCAGGAGGTTATGGCCTTTTCTACCATATCCATCTAACAGACGTATCCAAAATAAGGTACTCTCTCTCTCTAAAAAAAAAAAAACAAGTGAATTTCAATGTTTTTAGTGAAAACATTGAAATTCATTCTTTTTCACTCCCCCGGAATTCACGTCAGTGATCACTTGTTTAGGAGTGAATATCGAGTGCTCTCTAAAAGGAAAAAGAGTGGATTTTCACTCTATTTTCACTCTATTTTCTTTTTAGAGAGTAAAGTAGCCGTACACCCCCCCCCCCCCCCCCAAAAAAAAAAACATTTGGAGGTCTGGGAAATAATGCAATACTCCTTGGAATTGAGCTGTCCACATATAGATTATGGCCATCCTCGGTTACGAGCTCCCCCCCCCCCCCCCCCCTCCGTTTATTAAGTTATACATGTATGTATAGATACGCCACCTGTGTTATTCTTTTGCCCCGTTCCCTCTTAGTAAACACATGAAACCCATTCCAATTTACTTACATGTAAGTACAATGCCAAGTATCTCCTTCGACTATATTTGTTTTGCAGCCATTTTTGCAGGCCTGAATTTTCATGTTACATGGTGAGCATTGTTGATTTAGTATTTATCATAACTGTTTGCAATTACACAGGGACGATCATGTCTTCCTATCTGTTCCATCTGTGCGAAAAAAAAAAGCGGTAGATTCTCAATGAGCAGATGCCTACATTTTATCCAAAACAACAATTTCTAGTTATGATATTTGTCATGATTATTATTTTACAGCGAGAGTAGGGTCTAAGCAAGGCTTTGATATATATATATATATATATATATATATATAGAAGAATAACAAAAAATAAGAGTTCTGCTTCGGAATCGTAGTTAGATGAGGTGTAGAAGACAAGTAAATAAAAGATTCCGTGAGACTGAAAAGTTTTCAAATTTTCGGCCATATATATATATATATATATATATATATAGTTTAGTTTGATTATTGCATGTTTTGCATGACGACAAACTACACCGCCCCTACCCCCCCCCCCCCCAATTCGGCCCATCTGGGGACGATTCTAGTCCACTTTTCAATACTGGATGCGGCATCTGACTGCCCCAATGGCCTTGACTCCTCTTCTGACTTTGAGGATGAGTTACCAGATTGCAATACCAGTTGTCTGTTGTTGTTGTTGTTGTTGTTGTTTGTTATTTTTTTCTATTGGGAGTGTATGTTCGTTTTCTTTTCAGTTTGTTTTGTTTTGTTTTGAATTGTATTTGGCATGATGATTGAGGTGAAACCACTCAAAGGCGAAGAATCACATTTCAGTTTAGCTAATCATGAACCATCGGGATGCCGTTCTTTGTACACCTTTTGATGTACTAGTAATCTGATTTCAGTCTTTGAGCAGCTGTCCATGTAATTCGAGTACTTTTGAGGTGTATAGTCTCGGTGAGTCACATCGGGAATGTTACTGTCTTTTCGCATAACTACCGAGTATGATCAGATGCAGACAGGCATCGTATGGGACAGCTAGCTTTTGACGTTCGATGGGGAGATATGAAAAATTAATAAAAGATGTACGACCAAAAGGCTGATTTTTCATCCGGACAAATTGCCTGCATGTGGATTCGACAATATTAGTCGGTTCTGGGGGTCATTGCTTTGTGTACAGTGCATACAGATGGGAACCATTCACGTTCTGTTCGTAAATTTTTCACACGCACGTGTACATGCTTGTCCATAAACGGATTTTTTCTGTCCTTGTCGGTGGCTGTGGATTGACATCTGTTTTTGCAAGTAAACAGACACGAAACGACAGAAAAATAGAAAACGACTAACCAGAGAACTATATCTTAAACTGAAAATTAGCAAGTACTGTTGACGTTTACCCATTCAGGCCACTGCCAACTACTGCAAATTCTACAATTCAGTAAAATGAGTGAAATCTTTGACATTTGTTTTTGTTATATTTGTTTGTTTATTTATTTTTTTTCTTTTGCGACATTAACCGAGGGAGCTGCATATGTGCAATGATGTGGGGCTACCAAGTAGAATGTATTATGTCCAATTTGTCCATACCTTGAAAGTCCAGTTCTAACCAAGCATTCTTAATTATAACAGGCTTGGCTCGTCTCTTGATAAATATGAAAATATTTTTCGCCATACTAACAAAATGACGATATCATATTTATCCGAACCTTCCTAGTATGAATGTCTCAAAACCAGAGTGCCTGTAAATACTACACAACTGGAACTTTAGAAGTGGTACCATAGAAAAGATTGCAATAATCTTCAGAACTGGAATAATTTCAGTTGTACCCAATGAAGAAAACCGAACAAAGTGCAAACGCCAAAAGAAAATCACAGAAAACTGCAGACTTATTAACTACTACGCACAGACACACAATACACAACTTTACACATTTGAGCTCCGAGTTCGACCGGGAGTGATTTTTACACGGGCATGACACATTCCCCCTTCCTGACAGACATAGCTACCGGTATAGAATTTGCTGGTCGTATTGATTGTCAAGCGAACAAAGAAGACCCTCCCCGCCCGCCCCGTCCCATGGCGATACACACAACAACCCGATGAAGCCGCCGCTATTGGGATACTACACGAACCCCGCTGTGCAGCTTGTGACCAGATGGAATTAGTTTGAAGGTTTTTTAGTGTCTTTTCTTATCACATAATTTTTTGGAGAAAACAAAGAGAGGGAAATGTTGCAATACTCACCACTAATCACCGATCCTCGTGATAACTTGTAATATGTCCGCAAGAAACGATTCACACAGCCACCATGGCCATTGGCCAATTTTAAACTAGATTCTAATTCCGAATACTCTTTATCCGCTTGTGTAGACAACACTTTCACCACTAGCTGTCCAATAACTGTCACGTATCCTTCAAAAACATTCAAATATGGCAATACAGTATTCCCAGGCATGTGAAGGTGAATATGCTAAACCAAAAAAAAAAAAATACACTGTGTCTGTAACAACTAGCATAACCCACTGATTCGCTAATTAATCCACTTCCGATAATGTGTGCTGCAGTCTGCAGAGATTCGATTGAGCCGTCTGGGTCAATTGAAGCCATTAGCAAGTGCAACTGTTATGTTTGGAGTTGAATCGCGAAACGTGGAGGTGGTATAATGGTAGTCTGTTAAATCAGACACGGATATTTTCATGCTTCTAAAAAGGAGAACTATAAAACAGCCTTGAAAAAAGAAAAAAAAATACCATGTCTACCTTGCACCAGCAAGCTCGTATTTGTCTTTAAGGAAATCACATCTTAAGGAATTGACTGGAAAAACAAAAAAGGTTGTCATATCCTATAGATGTGAAACTTTTTTTTTTTAATTCTTCTTTCAAAACAAATAGGCCTACACGGTATGGCTTATGAGAAAAAGTAACATTTCCTTGTTTATAACTGGAAAATTATATTTGTCATCGGAAATTTCTAAGAGCATTATTATCAAAATATCTTCCTTTACCCTGACCCCCCCCCCCCCCCCCCTAAATGTCTGATATTCTGACTCGTAAAATATGACTAAGGGTATGGTTAAGTAGACTGGGAAATTGTGCGAAAGTTCACTCTAGAGGGCTCTGTTACAGAGAGTAGGCTTTCTGTCCAAACGGCCATAGTTAGGTACACAGACGGCTCCTCATGGGAAATAGTGTTCACTTTCTTTTTCAACATGGATTCCTATGTAAAATTTAATGCTGAAAACGATGGCATCGACTGATTTTTGATAAAGAGTGCCTAAAGTGCCCAAATTTTATGTTTTAGTGGCCCGCCATTGTTTTCATGCATTTCAGAGCCAACCTTGGGGTTAAAAACGTTCGTCTGGTGTTGGAAACCCACTATAAACAGTAAAATGAAATACGGTAATGGTAAAGACCCACCAAAGACCACAGGGGCCCGGAATTTGTTCCAAAAGGGCCCAAAGGACCAGCTACTCACTAGAGTCGAAAAGAGTGTTTTTAATGCTTTTCTCGTGGTAACAGAAGCTCAGTAGATGGCTATTTTGATATCAAAATACAATGATACATTGTGGGTATGATAAAATGGTGGACAAATATGTGTAAGGTGCCCAAATTCTGATTTAAGAGGGCCAAATGTAACATAAGTGATTAAAGAGCATTAAACTATAGTGTCATGACATAGTTTCTTTCTAAAGATATTTGAAATTGTGTTCTACAAATAGTGTTTATCAAATCAATCAAGATTACATCATTTTGGGGGCACCTGAAAGGACATTGTGTTCTACAAATAGTGTTTATCAAATCAATCAAGATTACATCATTTTGGGGCACCTGAAAGGACATGTGAGCCCTGAATCCCTTCATTACGGCCCAATTGAAAAAGCATTAAAATCATATATTTAACTGATTCAAATATCAAAACATATGCACAGGGGCGGCGCCAGGGTATTTTGATAGGAGGGGCAAGACGACCTAAAGATGACGTCATATTTTTCTCCATTAAATAACAGGGGTAATATAGAGTTGTATGTTTAAGACCTCTCTTTTTAATACTCCTCTTTCTTCTTTCTTCCCTTTTCTTCCCTTTTCTTCCTCCTTTTCTTCTTTTTTCTTCCGCTTTTTTTTTCACTACTTGAAAAATCATAGGGGGGCGGTCGCCCCCTCTGCCCCCCACCCCTGTAGCGCCGCCCCTGCATATGCACGTGATGTGCCGAACTTATTAGTGATAGCAAGGAGTTTTTTGTAATAACTCCTTGGTGATAGTCATGTACAATGAATAATACCAGGCGATTCGTTTAGCGTTCCCAATAGGACATTGGATACCTTGGGAAAAAAGGTCCAATGAACAATGAATGCTATTATAACACAGCCAACATGTGTTGCCCAGCATCCCAATGCCATTGGGCATTAATTTATATGCACTAAAATGAGCGAAGTAATTGCCAATTTGACATGTAGTAAGTTGTTTTTTGCGGAATATGGTTTGAATTAAAGTAGAACAACCTTCTGCTATCAATGTGAATTGTTCATAAATTTTTTATAAATATATATATTGTTATTGAACATTTTATTGAAATAGATCTACCTCAAATAAATTGATAGAAGATTATCCTTCAAGATATTTTGAAAAATACAATTATCAAAGTTACATTTTATGGACAATGAATCATTGATCGCATGTTAGACTCATTACGTAGTGCGGCAAGAATGACTCATCAAAATAGCCAATTTACCAAAATCAATTTACAAAATCCAAAACAAATACACATACTGTAGACATGATACCTAACTACATTATTTAATTATAGGATATATCCACTTATATTTATTAAATTCCTGATCATATTTATTGATATGATTTTACTTTTATGAGATTGTTGACAGCAATATATAATTGACATTAATTATTTTCAGTAATAGTCTTATAAAAGAGACCCTTTTCTCAAGTCCCCCCCCCCCCCTCCCCCCGGCGCCTAGTATAGCCGGCAATTTCCTGCTGCAGTCGCCAAGTCAATCCATCACACACAAGTTGAAAGTACTATAGTGATGACCCTGCACACACTCTTCCTTCTGCCACCTTATCAAGTTTTTAAAAAGTTTCAATAGAAAAAAAAAATAATTCTTTTATATTAGTCTTACTTTTCGGACTTCTTAATAAGTGTGTTGTGTTTATTTGGTTGTACGACATTAGCTCTGTCGATTTTTGTACACTAACAGAATTTTGGCAAGTTGTGCACGTGCTAGGGTTGGAGGGGGGCCTACCGGTAGGCCTATCGTCCGCTGATTTCAATGGTCAGGGCCATTAGCCGCCCCCCCCCCCATTCAAATTCATTTCACGACGCCCGAGAGCCGCTTTCTAATGATCATGCATTTTGACCACAGACCAATGAAATATTCCCTTTCTCTATAAAGAGAAATGTACATGTATATGCATTACATGTAGGCTATCTTGTCACTTTTATTTTTCCAAATCTTTATTATAAATAGATTTTTTTTTTTTTATTTTTAATCAATTCAAATTTTAAATTACCTTTTAAAAATGTATTCATTTTAGAACTAATATTTTGGTAAAAACGTTATTTAAAGTTTAAATAGACCCTAACATTTTTACCCAAATGAGATTCAAGTGAGGGTGGGGTATAGCCCTACTTTTAATTTTTGTGACGAATATCGATGACTAAAAAAAGGGGCAATCAATACCGCAGATCGAGACTAGACGTTTGATCGTGACGACGTCGTGCTGCATGCTGCTGCTGATAAATTCCACATTTTGGCTCATTAGTTGCCAAAAACTCCCAGGATAAACCTGGATAAACCTGGGAGGCCAGCAACCGTATTCAGCATATGTGCATAAGGCTGCTCCCACGCAGCCATGGGCCCATGTGAATGCCAATGAGGCCTGCGAAATAAAGGCTTACAGCGCTAAATCGCATGCTCCATGATCCAGCCCACGCTCGGTCCGCCCGCGCCGCGCCGGCCGGCCGCCGGTGGTGGATGCGATGGCCAGCTACTAACTGTGCATGCAGTGTCTGTATAGCGGGCGGCGGTACGGTACGGTGGCAACTAGCACGGCCGGCCGCCTGGCGATGAATCTTTAGACTTTGGGCCTGGTGCATGGTACGGTGCGAAGAACAGTGGACATCATTAAGATAAGCTCTTGTTATGAGGTGAGTTTATATTTGTGTAATCAATGTTTTAAATGTGCACCTAGATTTGACAATCAGACATGTACCGTACGGGGTAATCCTGGGTTTTATTTTACATGGGACCAAACGGACCAAACCTGTGTGTGGATATGTGGGACTGTGTGATAAATTCACTTCTGCACTAGCGTAAACCAGACACCAAAATTACTCTAGCTTTAAGTTTAAGAGTCTAAGCAAGATTCAGTTTAAGCCCTTCTATTTTCTTGATTACCTGCTTCAGGGACTCTTCAATCCTCATGCCCACTTTTCTACACATTTGGGGTTTCAAAGTTCAAAGTGAAATTTTAAATAATTATTTTCTTCTCCTGAGACTGTCCTGTATTTATCTGTTTATTATTTAATATTAATAATGATCTTTCCTGCCTATCCTGGACCAATCCCCGCTAGTAATTTTTTAGTATGTAGTCAGGTAGTAGATCTACTTCTACACACAATAGCTATTGAAGGCTGCCTATTCAGCCATGAAAGCTATGTTAGAGTAGGCCTGGGATCCTAAACTAACTAGAGTAAAGTTACACATCGTGGTTGAGGAAACCACCGTTCACTCTGCACAGAAGCGCTTCATTGACATTGCGTTACACGCATTAGCTTTCTCTTTCCCTGTCCATAGACTCTGACTTGTCTTTATTTTTGTGTGCCAACAAACGAGTGGTTTCCTCAACCATGATTACATACATATAGCCATACCATTTATCAGGGGCGGCGGAGCGTCTTTCAAAGTGGGGGGGGGGGGGCACCAACAAAAAGGGGCACTTTTGGGGAAAAAAGGGGCACCTATAAAGGGTGAAAACAAGGCGGAAAAAGCCTCTTTGAAACATTACATGTAGTATACCGCTACATTCTGATTAATACACTATCGAGGATCATTTTCGACACATTATTGTTTATGTCTTAACATGGTTATACAGTGTAGATAAAAAAACTACTTTGCAGTTGAGTAATGGTTATTCATTTGCGAGCGAGCGAAGTGAGCGAGCAAAATATTGAAGATATTTTGAATAGCAGCGATTTTCCTAATATGATAAGAAGGCAATGGTAAATGCGAGCGAGCTTTGGAAAATTTTTAGAAAAAATGTCCTTCCTGTTATGATTTAGGGGCACTGCTCATTCTTGTATACTTTAGGGAATTGTGCCCCTCCTGCCCCCTGCTCCACTGCCTCTCATTGTGCTGAGATCAGTAGGGGAATCTATTATTATGAAGCCTCTCTGATTTGGAGCTAGGTATATGGCTCTTTTGTGGACTTTAGGGCACAGTTTGTAAGCGACATCGGAGCATATAGGTACAATATATTGAATATATATAGGTATATAGGTAGGGCACTTATCAAAAGGGAAAATAATACTATTAGAAAGAAAAGGGGCACTGATCAAAAGTAAAAGGGGCACTTAAAAAGGGGCATTTATTAGAGGTGGAAAGGGCACTTATCAGAAAAAATTGCACTATTAGAACGGAAAATGGGCACCAATCAGAGGAAAATGGACACTTGTCGGATTTCAAAGGGGACACTTATCTTAGCTTAAAAGGGCCACTTATCAGTAGGTGAAAAGGGCACTTAGTAGAAAGAAGAAGGGGCAGTCATACGAAGAAAAATGGTCACTTATCAGAGGTGAAAAGGGGCACTTATAAAAAGGGAAAATTTTACTATTAGAACGGAAAATGGGCACTAATCAGACGAAAAACAAAGGCACAGATTTCAAAAGGGGCAATAATGTCTGAAGTTAAAGGGGGCACTTATCAAAAGGTAAAAAGGGCATTTATCAGAAAGAAGAAGGGGCGCAGTTATACGAAGGAAAAGGGGCACTTATCAGAAGTGAAAAAGGCACTTATCAGAAGGAAAAATTGCACTATTAGAACGGGAAATGGGCTTTAATTAGACGAAAAAAGGGGCAATTATTAGATTTCATAAGGGGCAGTAATGTCTGAGGTTAAAGGGGCACTTATCAGAAGGTAAAAACAGCACTTATTGTAAAGAAAAAGGGGCACTATGCGAAGATAAAGGGGGCACTTTTCATGGGTAAAAAGGGGCACAATTGGGGTACTTGAAAAAGTGGGGGGGGGCACTGGCACTGGCCTCTGTGTTTTTTGCTTTCTTTTTAGTCCAAAATTCTTGGACAAGCAAAAAAAAAAATGGTCATCAGTGTTTTCAGGTGTCTTTTTACTCCAATTTTACACGTTTGGTGGGAGGAAGGGCATCGTGGCAGGAGTCTCCTGCCACGATGCTGGTGGGACGGTGGGAGAATGAGCGTGGTGGCGTGAGACTCCCGCCAAAAGCGGGAGGGTTGACAGCCCTGTTATAGTGAGATATACAGTTGGGTTTTTTTAATCAAATCAATTAAACTTCTAACACATTCCCTTCATGAAGAATGTTGAAATGCAATGGCATTCAAATAATTAACATGTCAAGTGTTAAAAGCCTGGCATTATTAAAGAGGTATATTTGAACTTAACCTTATTACCTTTCAGTATGTGATTTATCAATTATCATTATTGTCTACATCTTGTAAGCACTCACATTTCATCAAACAGAAATCAAATTGAATCAATTATGTCTAATTCAGTTTAAAAGATCACCTATTACCTGACCAATCAAGAGATTTAAGTGGGCCATTGTAGGTAGAACATATGAATGTGAAGATAAACTCACACCAATTCCATTCTATGCAACACTACTCCAAGAGGGCACTTCTGTAGTTCTTAGGCATCAGTCCTATATATATACTATTATGTCCTATTAGAACAGTGGGTCACATGACCCACTGTTTGCAGCCTCAATTTATCCTGTGTCCCATTGGGGTTAGGATCCATTTTCATTAAACGAATAGGTATAGGACCAGTGGGATGTGGTACTATGAGGGTCCCTAACCCCATATACAGTGCGTGCTTGCTTGCTTGTCAATGATGGGCATTCAATTTTTCAACTTTTAAAAATTCATGAGGCATACTTTGGATGGTGCCTGTATGAAAAGTAGCTTGACTCTATGACTCACACTGTTGTACATTACCGTAATTCATATTTTATCTGTTGATTTAGAACATTTAAAAACAACACGACAATTCAAAATAATGTGCACCCGGTACTTCACCCTCATATGCACTACCAGCATATTGTCAACCTACGGGTAGTCAACAGAAGAAAGTGGTGCGATGTGTCTTGAATTTTGTGTCTTTAAAATGTGAATAAAACAGCACTGTTTTACATACAACAAGCAATGTACATGTACATGTACATGTATGTTCTAAGAAACCAATGAGTAATTGAAAACCATCAACTTCGAACATTTGAAGTCCAATCAAAAGATGGAATTTTAGTCACATGAAAGCTTTGAATGATTGTTAATACATCTGCTGGTACACTTTCAGGTATTGCCCAGGTATTGCGCAGGTATTTCCCAGTATTTCCCGGTATTTCCCGGTATTTCCCAGTATTTCCCGGGAAATTGCCAACCCTGTTACGTGTACATTGACGACTGTTTCATTGAGACTGCATGTAGGTCTGGGCAGCATTTCATCAAACCGTCATAGGTACAAGTTCGCTGACATCCCATTAAATTGAACTGTATTAAGATTAACAATATACGTTTCAATGGGATGTCGGCAAACCTGTACTTACGACGGTTTGATGAAATGATGCCCTGGCTCTACTGACTACATCTACGCAGTTGAGGGTTGATAAACAACTTTTTTTTTTCATCCTGCACAGGGAACCATCCTTATGTGGAGCTGTGTCAATATCTGCGGTGATCAACTTGAAGAGGTAAACTCACCATAATAATCAGCAAAATTCTGGGAAAATGGTTGCTTTTTGCATTGCAGGGTGATAAAATATCTGGCAAGCTATGGCTTAATGTTTAAGGAGTATGAAGAAAATAAAGGATAACATAAAAATGTGAACTTGGAACCCAACTCTGACAAGTTTGCCCCGGGCGGCACTTGAAGGGGTGCAAAAACTGCTAAAAGTTAGAAAGAAAAAGAGAAGGAAATGAAGAAAAATCATGATCATTAAGAATTATGCGCCCCTAATCTGCAGGGTAAATGCATTAGAAACACATTTTTTTAGGTATTAAAATGCAAAATTTTCTAAAACTCGGTTGCTTTCCTCCCTCGCATATGATGCTCCAGGATCTCGTAATTTCACGCCCCAGTGAAGGATATCATTTTAAAATAGGGTTTTTAAATGGTTCAGAAATTTAAAAATAAAATGTAATTCTTGTTGCTTTGCTCTCTATTATGTAAGTTTAATCAGCCTCTTGTTAATATTGCGGCCCCAATACAGGATAAAGTGTATAGCATGAATTTTGCAAAAGTTGAAATCTCAACTATCCATTAATGTCTTGCTGAATTCCTTGTCTATTTCTGAAGGGGTTTTGTTAATTTTGCTCCCCATTTGAGACGAAAGGGAATAGAAAACCGTTTATCAATGTTCAAAATTCGAAATTCTGCCCCTCGAATGCAGTGCTCAATTTTGAATTTTGCTGGGTAAAATGCATCAGAAATTTCATTTTGAGGGGTTAAAAATGCAAGAAAAAAAAAATATATCGCTCGTTCGCTTTGCTCCCTCGCTTTTACAAGAACTTAGATCAGTGGGGAAGTTGGAGGGGGGGGGGGGGTGCAACTTCGTTGTTTGCCCCGGGTGCCATAATCCCTAGATACACCACTGGATTAGTTTTAACGGTGCTTATCATTTCACTAGTCTACTCACAAGTCAGAGCAGATGTAATTATGACAGAAATGATAGTCTGTAAAATTCCGGGGGAAAAAAACTTGTGTTCAACAGTAACCCTTTCAGGCCAGGAATTTATTACCTGGTAAGCACTAAACTAATACCTACATTATTCTCCCTCAATTTATTACACTATGACTGTCATTTTATCCCTACTTTTTTCTTAGACATTGTTGTGTATCTGAAAACAATAAACATGTAAATTGATCATGCTAAAAGTTAAAAAGTTGCTGATAATTGTAATGAAATGGTCATTCTGAATCTCTCTATAAGGATTTTAAAAATTATTTTTTTTTCTCTTAAAGTTCCGGGCATCAAACCAACATGACGAAGCAACCAAAATGGACACAGTGTGTGTAGAAACTTTTGCTGTTTTCACTCATGTAGGGTATTTTTGTAAGGCTCTAAATCGAAAGTTATTGAGCCAAACCACAAAATTTTGGAATTGTAGCACAGGGATAAAAGGATGATCCAAAAGTCATTAT
Organism: Heliocidaris tuberculata; assembly: GCA_025618425.1. Lineage (NCBI taxonomy): Eukaryota > Metazoa > Echinodermata > Echinoidea > Camarodonta > Echinometridae > Heliocidaris > Heliocidaris tuberculata. The sequence continues at coordinate 20,043,774 of CM046833.1, forward strand.
GTTTCCTCCAATATCACCTTAATGAAAGCAAATTTCAGGCTGTTTTTTGTACTATTGTAACCAGCGATTAGTGCTCCCCAAATCTCATTAAATGTATAGCAATCTGCTCTATGAGAAGAAGAAAGACAAAAACTCATTTTCATTTCAAGAAGTCATTCTTCTCGTCTGTGCCAAGTCGGTGACAGTTGCAGATTCTGACAGACCTTCGAGTTACTTTGAGACCTAGTTTGCTGAAAATCAGACCATCCATTGTGAGGTCCTGCAATAGACCGCTTCGGTAATGTATGCAAATTTTATACATACCTTTCAAACAAAGGTAGTTCTTGACAACCTGAAAGCTTGCCGGAGGCTTGCCGGACATAGCAACAAATAATGTATGCAAACTGTATTCCAAGCATTGAGGCTCATTTATAAAAAGCAGGTTAATGGAATAGCTCGTCACTAGGTGCTCAGAGAATTTATGTGCATAAATTTAATAATAATAATAATCTTTTAAAGTCCACTCCAAATTTTATTAAGTTAAACCGAAATGGAAATTCTTTTTGCCCAATCGATCGTGAGCCCGGCAGCCACTGAGCAGCGCCAGATCGACGTTGCTCTATCCCTTATTGTTGAACGCCAAACAAGGTAGCAGCAACTCCCATCTTTTAACGTCTTTTGGTATGACGCGGCCGGGGTTCGAACCCACGACCTCCCGGTTGTGAGGCGGACGCTCTACTGACTGAGCCAACACACCGGTATAAATTTGTATACATTACAGAAGCGGTCTATTCCTGCATGTCAATCCAAAATCAAATAGCACATCATCATCGTAATTGCACTAAAACACAATTTGTGTGTGTGAAACTGTTGTTATCTTTTGCATATCTTTGTAAATTGTTGAATTTTTTTGTTGAATTTTTTTATTTGAATATTTTTATTTGAATATTCATGCAAACACAGTATTGCATGATAAATATAATTAAACACAATGCATCGAAAAAAGATTTAGAAATGGAAAAAGTTCAATTCAATTCATTTCAATGTTTTATTGTCCATAATATATTAATAAACAATGGAAATTTGCTTTGTTTACATGCACATACATGTACACAGAAGAGTTGATACATAATAAAACAATCAAAATACTTGAAAAGTCACAGAAACAATTACTGATATAAAAAGACAAAAAGAATAAAAAAGAAAATGACAAAGTGTTGGTACAGTATGAGGCCTGTGGTATTGAATTCCACTTATTTTGTGTAAAATGAGTATCAAACTGAGTTACGACTTACGAGTACACGAGTTGTGTATGTAATCGTATGACTTACAAGGCAGAAACAAAATAACTCTCGGTGTATTCAGTATGATAATGTGGTATGAGAGATATTGATAGTTTGTGTAAAAATACATAGTAAATTAAAGAAAAAATGCAATTCAAAAGAATTGACTTGCCGTTTGATGAAAGTGGCCCAAGAAGATTGAAACAATGTGCATTGGGTAAGGTTAATGCAGGTTCTCTTCAGGTAGCTGAGCTATTTCTTTGTTGGTCACTTACACATTTTATTACATGTAGTAGGCCTATACCAAGGGTCTCTTACATAAATCTCGTAATAAATCAACCCGCTCCAAGATTATCATTGCTAAAAGGGAAAGTCCACCCTGATTACAAGTTGGTTTTAAAGGAAGCAGAAACATTAAAGAAACGGATCAGTGAAGGTTGAGCAAAATACGATAAGAAATAAGAAAGTTATGAATTTTTGAAGTTGTAATCAATCAAACACAAATTGGCAACTCTGTGACGTACCTTGCGAGCTCCTCTCCCATTTGCCCTGTACCCATAAGTCATTAATTTCCGTTTTCTCTAAAGAAAATATTCAAACATACATGCACCTTAGATATAATCATTGCTCATATGTTTTTACACAGAACCTGTATGAAACAAATCTATTCCTTAATCAGAAACTAAGAAAATGAAAATTTATGACATTTTCTGTACTGAGCAAATTGGAGAGGAGCTCGCAAGATACGTCACGGAGTTGCCAATTTGTGTTTGATTGATTACAACTTCAAAAATTCATAACTTTCTTATTTCTTATCAGATTTGTCTCAAACTTTCACTATTCTGTTTCTCTCCTTTCCTGCTTTTATTCAAATCAACGAAATACCAGGGTGGACTTTCCCTTTAAAAGTTTGTCTATGATTATTTCAATGAAGTGTACACTTGGGGGAAAAGTAAAGTCATTTTATTTTGTTTCTTGATATGTTCATTCATGTACTTCATTGTAATTATGTTTTTCTTGCTCCTTTGTATTAATTACAGTCTACTTTGGAGTGATGTAATATAAAACTGGGGAAAGAGGTTTGCTGTCAACTAGTTAAAGACTTCCAAGCTTATTTCTCAGCAAACAGGACTGATCCCATGCAACAGTATCAGGTACATGTAGTTATGTTTTGTTTTATTTTTGTTGACATGACTCATATGTATTTCCTTTGTTTGTTGTTTGTTTTAATTGGTGTCTCCTTTTCATATACAAGCTCTATGTTTTTTTTCATTAAATCTTGAAGTGAAAGTTTTGTTATGATTTCCTATACTGGAGCCAGCCCCTGGACCTATGCCCAGATGATCATAATTGAAAATGGAAATTTTGCTCTCTTTCATCATTATGAACGTAAGATATAATACACATCACGGAAGAAAGAGGGCGTCCATGTCTGGCCTTGATATTAAGAGAGTCCTAATAACTCTCAAATATTTTGTGATTTATACTGTAGGAAGCCAAATGAAATTTACCCTCAGATGGAACTTGTTTTCTTTTGTCTGACAGGTCTACAATGATACATGTAAATGTACTGAGTGACATGTGAAAACTTAATTCAGACCTTGCTCATTTATTGATCCTCAGTCAAAATGAGCTTGTAACTTTTAAGGAATTTTATTCCATTCCATTTGTGTTCTGTGCTTGTTTGAGGAAAAAAATGTGATAATGTCTACAAGTATTAACTATCACATTTCGTCACCATGGGTAGCGAATTCTCGAACTCTGAAATAATTACAATTTTCCACAATATTAAAACATAAAGGTTTGCTGCAATGCATTGATAAGCCATCTTTGCAAATATGCATGTATATTGGCATATTTTCATTATTAACAATTTTTTTATGTACAGTTATATGCCAACTCCAAATATTTTTAAAAACAATTTCATACCTATATACTTTTAATGTACACTCATTGTTAGTTTATCATAATGTGAATGATAACCTGCTAAACTCTGATCATGAGTCTGCTAACTCCCATTGCCTAAGGGTTTTGTCTGTTTTGAGATTTTACCAAAATACAAACAATGCTTACTTTTCAACTCATGCTACATGTATTTTGTAAACTGATTCAATTGCTCATGTACATATGGCTAGTAAGCAGCTTTGCATAGTGCAGAATTCTTTAGTAGGGTTTGTTGCATAAACCCTAATGTGCCTTGATGTACTGAGCAAATGTGCATTAGACAAAATTCTGGTGTCACAAGTCTCTTTATAAAGCCCAAGAAGGCAATCTCTGAAATCACTATTGTAGGTTATGATGCCAGTATAATTTTCATTTATTGGAAGGGCAGATTTAAGTAACTTCTATAAAAAGTGGTGGGTGACCCGTCTTAGCAAAGACAATGATGAGCTTTTAGCTTCAGGTATTTTCCAAAATACTAAATGTCATCTTCGAATGTTTTGATTTGAATTTATTTCTATTTTTACCATCCATTCTGCCATTTCTTATTTCTCTTTGCAGGTCTGGACAGACATGAGGTACCCAAGTGGCATCAGTTTCATCAAGTAATTTGTATGCTGCAGTTCTATAAAGCTGTTGGATGTGGCGCTATTTTGTCGCATTCAAGTTTGTATTGAAGATGTGATAACTTCTGATTTTAATTGAAATGTCAAAGTGAATATAATAAAATAAGGCAAAAAGTGTATTACCTGATTCAGAATGAATAATCTGCCCCATATTCCTTGTCATAGCCCTGTATCCAACATATTTGAATAGAAAACGTATCAAACATTTTGAAATGAAGACTTTAATGACCAGTAGAGGACCTTCTGCATTTACAGCTTTAATTGAGATGTAATTTTATGATTTTTTTTCCCATCCAGGTGTTCACATTTTACATATATCCATCAATGTCTGTTATAAGAGTTAAAGGCCAAGTCCACACTAATATCAAGTTGATTTGAATAAATAGAGTAAAATTAAACAAGCATTACAGTGAAAATTTTATTGAAATCGGATGTAAAATAAGAAAGTTACGGCATTTTGAAGTTTTGCATTATTTCTTGAAACAGTGATATGCATAACATGGGCGGTATGCAAATGAGTGAACTGATGATGTCACACACTCACTTTTCCTTATGTATTTTATTATATGAAATATCATATATTTCAATTTTTTGCTTCAATAAAGTAAAACATGGTTTGACTCCTTATGGAACATGTAAAATCATCATTATTGTAACTTATTTTGATACAAGGGAGAGATTCTTTATTATCACATCCATAAAAATTGAAATATTTGAAATTTCATATAATAAAATACATAAGGAAAAGTGAGTGTGTGACATCATCGGTTCACTCATTTGCATACCGCCCATGTTATGCATATCACCGTTTCATGAAATAATGCAAAACTTCAAAATGCTGTAACTTTCTTATTTTATATCCGATTTCAGTGAAATTTTCACTGTTATGCTTGTTTAATTTTACTCTATCTATTCAAATCAACTTGATATTAGTGTGGACTTGGCCTTTAAGCCATATGAATGTATAACCATTGCATAATAAGTAATGACTTATTCAAAGAAATTGGGACTGGGAGTTTGAGTAACATTTAAAAGAATTATTATCTCAAGCATTGTGAAGGCAAAGTGTGATGAAAATTACGTCATATGTTCAGAATTTAAAATGGTCTACAATCTACAAGTTTTTCACAAAATGAGTGCCAGTGTTTCTGTACTCATGCACCAATATTGTATCATAATCTTGTGTTTTTCTAATGGAATTCTGTTTTGATAGGAACTGGTGCAAAGAAATTTGAATTGCTCATCATGCATTGATTAGGTTGTTTCTACCAGGAAAATATTTAAGAGTTAACAAAAATATGCTGTAAAGTACATGCTGTATATCATGTACATGCTGTAGAGCACAACTCAAATTTGCACAGGATGTTATATCTATGTGGGTTTGGACAATCAGTTTGATGTCTTATCATTTGATCTTTAGTATTTTATATTTTTGTTGTAACATTGGTTTTGTACACATTTATATTATTTATTTGTAGGCCTGGTGTTGAACATTCAGTGAAAAATGTCAAAATTACTTTTCAGTAGATCATCAAATGAAAAATCATTCCACTTCAGTCCCATTGTTGTTTATGTGCTTTATTACAGGGTGATTACATCCCCACAAGCTCCTATCAGTGGAAGCAGAGTAATCATTTTGTTGAAAATTGGAAAAACATGAGATAACTATATGAGAGTTATAAATTTGCAAAGTGGTAATTTGACAACTCTCTTTATATTGCTTTACAATATACTATCAAAGTTTTTATTAATTTCCTAAGTATGAATTGTCACAGTTAATTAAAGCAGTGTAGTGTCAAAAAGTCATTGTTTTAGCTAAAGTACTGTACTAATGGCATCACTGTTAGCTAGGAAAATAATGTCAGGTTTCCATTTTTGATAAACAGATTAAGGAATTTACAACCATAGGATTTTCATACACATTTTAGTGATGGTGGATTTACATTGATGACCTCAGTGATTATGACAGATGAATTTGTTTTCCCCCAAAAGGACTACATTTCTTCTAAGTGTCTGTTAGCATCCTCACTATTGTTCTTATTAGTTCTTCATTCCATGGATTTTTTTTTACTGCGCAGTATACTTACTGGTATACATACCAAGTCTGCACAAATTTGAGATTGTATTTTTTCCTTTAATCTATTGTTTCCTGCATTTTAGCTTCATAGATCACTCAGCACTTTATGCACACACTCTATTGACTTTGTGCAATTGACTTTTTGGTGGGGGGGGGGGGGGGTACTATTATTCTGTCATACATGTAGATGTATATGTGGAAATTCTTGTCAAATCCACATTAATTGGAAATTCAGATTTAATGTTAAGTTTCCTTACAAACTAAGCTCCAAATGAAATATAAGCCACGTACATGGAGCCGTATGTCGGGTCTTACAAAGTGTTTGATAGGGTACAGTCTCGACATCATTGTAAGAAATGTAGGGAGGACACCCTTTCAGTCAAAATTTATGAAACATGAAATCAAATTGAAATTATTATCACTATCCAGTTGTCTAATGCTATGCATCGAGATGTAACATTTACACCTTGGTTTTAATTCACATGTGCAAAGTGTGTTCAAGTATGTTCACTTGTCCGCAATCATATTGATGTGCTTAGCATTTTACTACTTTAATTGATGAGAAAACATCAACTAATATCTAGCTCAAGTTATCATCTTTTCAAGTGGTAGCTCGTAACTTTCCTAGGAGTAATTCTTCCAGCAATCCTCCATATAGCATGCAGGATTCTCTGATAATAACTCACTGTTGTCTTTATAATTCATGTTATTTTTATATTATGGTTATAATTATTGTTGTTTTCTTGTTATTTTTGTCATACATGTAAACTTCTAATGTCCAATTATTACATGCTTTATGTACAAATGTTACAATGTATTTAAAGCTGTATCCATACTTTTTTGGGGTTTTTTGTATTCATAAAATACAGTCAAGTGTTGAAATGTATATTTCTTGTGAATTTCTTTTTCATCCTGGTTTTATTGGCAGTGATACAGTGCATGCATTATAATTACTAGTTTGTTGTGTTAAGAACTATTGAACAAAGAAGGTAATTCGTACTTATTTGGATATTCTGTATCCATTTAAGTTTTTACATTTTTTAGTGGGGGGGGGGGGAGGGTTCATAGCACGTCATCAATGATCTGAATCTATATGTGTGTGAGTCATTCACTGAATCAAAACGTTGAATTTAGTAAATTGCATTATATTTATTTTTAAAGTACCATTTTGCATGACATTGACTATTCCTTTGAATATCTACAGAAAGTACCAGACATGATATGTTACGACTAGAAGGAATCATTTACAGTTTGATAGGGGCATTGATAAAATGTTAGAACATTGTGGAGTGTGGTTGTGTATGATTATATTTATTATAATTAACTTTGTATTGACCCAGTTTCAACCCCCCCCCCCCCCCAATTTTAGGGTATACATAATTGTATATTCATTTGAAATTAAATATTTGTTAAGGGAAAATTGATGGCAACAGTAAAGATGCTTGGTGAATATAGATTTTCATCTTGACATGATCTGATAAGGTTTTAAAGATTAGAATATACATTTACCAACTAAAAAGTATGTGACCAAATAAAGTAATTGCTCACAAATGCGATATGAAATGCATTAAAAAGTCAAAAGCTTATCTATAAATGTGTATAAATGTATGCCAAATCTTGTAGTTTCTATGGTATAAATAGTTTGAAGAACTTGGAGGTACTTGTATGAGAGAAAGTGTTGATTAATCCTCTAATATGCATTTTTAAAAATTGTTCTTATTGGTTAGCAAGACAATATTAGTTGACACAACAAAGACTTGTTCCAAAGCAATGACGTATCTCCTTTATCATCTCATCTCTCTCTTTGTAACAAGTTGAATTGTAGGAAACAGAAAAATGTTGGTTAACAAGTAATGAATGTTGGAAAGTTGATACTGTTACTTACAGATCAATCTTAGATGGGCAAATACTCACTTATCCAGATGAGATGTCATCAATTTTCATTTTGCACATAACATTTATCCCTGCGGGTAGTATTCATATATAGTATTGCTAGCATGTTATATAAATATGTCTTCTTGCATGGAAAACCCAGCTCATCCATGAATTTGGAAAAAATTATACATGTATCTCAGTCATTTTATGTGTAGTTGACTACATCACGTCACAATGACATTAATAGTTCAAACTGAAATACACTACCACTGTTTTTGTAATCTCAAATATCAAAATTCCTTCTTTTCTCTTTTTTAAATTGTGATCCAATTTCATTCTATTTTTTACCTATTTGTAGCTTCAATACTTCTAATTAAAGTTCTACTTGTCTTCAGAACAACTTGCGGTGATGGTTGGACTTCCCTTTTTAGTATCATGATGTTACGTCAGTGCATGAGTAATTCAGTGTCCTGTTGTTGGACACAACCAAAAAAGTTGATGATGTTGCTTTAACATGTACTTGTCACCCGTTCCAATTTTGATTTTTAATCTCTTTTTCATACCTTTACAATAGCAGTGGTGAACATCCCCGTCTCCACACACACTCTGATCTGGCAGTGGCGTAGTGTGGATCCAGCCTTTTTTATTGAGGGGAAATGGTGTTGGGGGGGGGGGGGCACCAGCATTATTCTCCACTTGATCAAAGATGGGCTATAGAAAATTCATTTTTAGTGATGGTTCTGCTTCCTTTGAAATTGCTGCATAGTTACAAGAACACATAAATTTAATTATTGCAAGACTCGACATGATATCGACATCTCATGCAACCACATAAAACTGCTGCACTGTCATTTAATGTTGACTAAAATGTAAACGCTCAGTCTGTAGTGATTTTGAGATAGCATCTGTTCAGAGCAAATTTGATAGAAAAATATAACTAGAGACAAATTTACAACCGTTTTCATTCCATGGAAACTATAAAACTATGAATATGGCATATTGAAACACTATCACTGAGAGGAATGAATATTCTGCCATGACAATCTAAATATGCATTTGGCATAATGCAGTTGGGGAAGTTCAACTGTCACTGATAACTCATTGTAATGAGCATGATCAATTTAATTAATTCAGGAAACATTTGAATCATAATTATTCGGGACTGTACATGTATTCACATTCTCTTTATGCATTTTTCCAATGTTATTTGTGAAATTAGTGCGCATCACTTGTCTTAAATTAGAAATTGTGCTTCAAAGTAACATAATCTTTCTTAACTGCTTCAAATGTTTATAGAAATGTTCATGACACACTACAGCATACCAAGATTTGCCAGGATGTATAACACATGTTCCTGTAGCAAAATTGTGAAAATAGTCATCGTACAAGAAAATCCTCTTTATATTGCTAACCATCATATATGAAAATAGACTGGAATTTTATGATAACCGACTGTGGGTTTTAGGTCTTATGGTGATTAGAAATTGAATCAACACAATCATAATAGGTGAAATAAACCATACAAATAGGCCTACATGTACATGCAGGGGCAGCCTAGGACTAAAATTTTGATTAAAAATTTTGATGTGAACGCCCACTTAACTTATTTTGACCGGCCCTCAGACCACAAATCAACCGGCTCTCAAGCCAAAATATCGTGCGGCCCGTTGGGAACACTCCCCAAAATCCTCGTTGCCAGTTCGCCCCTGCATATGCTCTTTGTAAAATTGGCCAGTTCTCAGTCATCGATGATAATATTTCGAGGGCAACCAATCAAATTAAAGAAGAGATTATCACTTACAATTTTCCTTTGCTTTGAGGAAATTAGGGCTTGAATATGGGTTTCCTTTTTATTGACATACATGCACACACACTGTATGTCATCCCCTTTGCTTCTTCTGATAACAATTCTGTAACCCCATTTATATTTCAAGTGTATGCCAGCTGATAATGCTCAAGCTCATCTTCAGGTTTATCCACTTCATTGAACATGCAGTAACATCATCAAAAATTGTCAAGTGCTTCAAAGTAGGCCTATAAACCACAACATTAAGAGGGATTAATGAAAGAAACAAGCTTGCTCATTCGGTCTGTCTTTATATGTTGTCCTCACATAAACAGAATATCAAGCATGGCTATCAAAGCCGAATTCATATATTTCAAACTTTACTTCAAATTCGAATACTTTATGTTAAAAACTATGTCCTTTATCTTGTACCGGCATATCATCAAAACAAAAAGTTATTGATTCCATTATCTTCTTTGACTTTATTTATTTATTCATTTTATTTTTTTTTCATTTATTTCATTTCCAGGCAAGATGATAACAAAGATGTGTACATAGAGAACATCACAAAGATAGCAGAACAGAACCACAGTATAAAGATTTACATGATTTAGCACCAGCCAATGCCTGGGGATCACCTAAAAGAATGTTAAAATTCTGTTGAGAGGCTCTCCACATTGGTTGGTGCACACATAAAACAAAATAATGAGGTAAGGTAAACATATATATGTACTTGTAACTAAAATTAAAAATTAAACATTAAAAATTAAAAAGATACACAATAGTAGTACTCTCCGCCGTTAACATTTCTGAGTAATCTACAACAGAATACATCTGATTAATTGAGATATATGATATGACAAAGGCAGTAAAATTTCTGTGTATTACGGTACTATGGAATAATTACAGAGAATCAGGTTATCATCAGAAAGAAGATTTTGAAAATTCAAAAGAAAATTACGGAATATTATTATTGATTCGTAGGAAAATTACAAAAATAGGAATCAAAGTATGAAGGAAAAACCATAGGCAATAGCAGCAGCTATTAAATAATACCTAAATTAAACTCAAGAAAAGAGAGAAAGTGTGAGAGACTTTTGACTAATAAGAAAAATTAAGTCATATTTCCTACAAATTAGGCAAATTGACCAGACATCGGAAACATATACCTATGTGTACGTGCAGGGGCGGATCCAGGATTTTGTACAAATGCAGGTTTATAAATTTTGCTTTGAGGGAGACCAGTATTTTTTTGGTCTCGCCAGCTCTCGAAAATTCGCTCAATGGGAGGGGGGGGGGGGGTTATGGGGGTCTACTTTCCCTCCATAAATCTGTGACAAGCAAAAAAAAAAAAAAGGAGACCCGTATTTTGGGGTTCTTGCCAACTCTCGAAAAGTCGCTCAGTGGGGGGGGGGGGGGGGGGGGGGGGGGGGGGGGGGGGGGGGGGGGGTGGTTGGGGGGTGGCGACCAGCAAAGAAAAAAAAAAAAGTTGTTCTAAAAGGGGGGCCACAATGCATACTTTTCATCCAAAAGGGGGGGGGCACGCGCCGGATGTGCCCCCCCCCCTAAAAATTCGCCACTGTGTATATGTACCAATACTGGAACGCGATTTAGATTTTTGTTGAAGTTTGTTAATGTCTCTTCTTGATTTATGAAGTACTTTCATTACATTTTAAAACACAACATATCTACCTGTGCACTCCTCTCCCCCCCCCCCCTCTTTCTTTCTCTCTCTTTCTTTCTCTCTGCTGTGTGCCTCGCGTACAAAGCTGTCATTTTCAGTATATCAACATCATCCCCCGCCCCCAAATATTCGTCCTTGTGTGTATGATGATTTGGTAATTAAAAGTTTGATGTATTGTACATTTCTACTGATGGAGCTGTAGAATCTATTTTTTTTCTCTCTCTCTCTTTGTCTTAGCGACGATTCGTCCATACCACAATAAGAAGGTTAAGGAAAGGTTGAAATTCTGAAGGGGCCTGAATATACAGACTATGAATGACTTTGCGGATTTTCCTATTTCAAAGGAGTCAATAGAGGGCTTTTTCCACTTGGAGCAGCGGTACGCCTTTTAAAAAAAAAATTCAGAACCTTATTAATTCCAGCGTTTCTATTCTTTTATTCTTCTCGTGCATACTTCTAATATTTTTCATGTCTCTTTTGTACCAAAACCATCAAGTTAAAACTAAATCCGAACCCTTAAATTTCCCCAAAACCTAACCCTTACACCGTAACTGAGGTCTACGTCCTACACAAAAAAACACAAACCCTATAAACTTTGATACTGTAAACCTGATTATTTGCCAGACCCCTCCCCAAAGTATTCATCTACTCTTAAAACCTGACCCGAAACCAAACTGCAAACACTTAGCCATAAACTTTATTCTATTCCCTTGAGTTAGCTCTAAACCTGATAATATTCTAACTTAAACTTTTAATCCTACTGACTTACAGATTAAGGTTAAGATTATGATTAGTGCTAGAGGTTGGTTTGTGGCTAGGTTCAGAGTTAGGGTTAGAGTTATGGCACAAGCGTTTGGGGAGGAGGAGTGGCAGGTCAGTAGGATTCAAGGGACATCGGGCAGTTGCCCCTCCTGACAGATTTTCGACCAAGCGGGAAGAAAGTATTTAGTAGGGTAGTGAATACATGGAAACGAATCATGTCTAAGAGAATAAATTCTCAATCTTGTACATTTAGGCCTACTTCATTTACCGAACAAATGCCCCCTTCCATAAAGCAAACCACGGCCCTCAAAATAATGGTTTCCTTACCCAACTACATAATTTATTACAGTAAACTGACATGTCTGGCCCCTCCTGAGTCCAAGGTCTACATACCCCACTGGATCAGGGTTAGGGTTCATTAGGGTTAGGGTTAGGGTTAGGATAGAGGTTGCGGGATTAGGGTTAGGGTTAGAGTTCATTAGGGTTACACATATAGGGTTAGGATTAGGGTTAGGGTTAGGTTTAGGGTAAGGATTAATTGTGTTGTGGGTATTCTACAGTTTTCCAAAATTTGTTGATTTTAATATTCTTTTGTGTACTTCTTTTCCATGTCCTTCCTCTCTACTTTCGTGCACATTCACTCTTTAAACCAATTTCTAGTCTCTTTTCTAAACAATCTCACACACAAGCTGTGTTATCAGTATATATATATCTTTCTTTTTATTTTCTTATTTCTTTCACATTTATTGAGGTTACGGTATTTTTGACATCTTGACGTTCCATCAGTTTGGAAAAATATGCGGTGGAGGAAAATGCAAGCCACAGTATAAATAAAACATTCCCATAAAATGATCGATTGTTCTCCCATTGATCACGTCCAACTTCTGACGGTCATTTTGGGTTCAAGATTCAAGATTCAAGATTCATTTATTTTTCGATACCAATTCATAAAATCATATAAAGTATTTACATTGTAAAAGAAACTCATCATTCAAACAGAACGCATATGAACTTTGTTTTTCATATATTGTTTTCTAAAATAAATGTTATAAACAGAGAGAGGTGTACACACGTTTCAATTGTTTCGTGATGATTCAACTTCAACATGAAAATATAAAATTCACGGACAATTAAGTTCACTTATCAAAACATCCGCTTCTATGTATGTTGAACCACATATTACGATATTAGCTGAAACACCTGCCCCTTCCCCTTCTCCACCTCCAAAACCCTTACGCACATAAACACAACAACCACAAATGAGGATGGACTGACTTTTATTCTTTATCATTATTCTTTCCATAGAGCGAATGGTTTAATGGATGAAGGTTAACTCTTTTATTCAAGCTTGTTTTCCTATTCATTGATGATCAAAATTAATACTCTTTCATATAAAATGCAATGTTTGCTGAGAAAACACACACAACGCACATGCACACACACGATCGCTACTTCAGTGGCATAGAAAACGGAGCATGGGGGCACATGGTTCCTCATCAAATGGCACCCCCCCCCCAAAAAAAAAAAGGAGAGAAGGAAAGAAATTAACAGAGGGGGAAGGGAAAGTGAAAAGAAGACGCCACAACCCCTCCAGCACCCTCACTAATTAACGGCCTAGGCTTGTATTTTCGTATTCATGCACCAAGTACAGTAGCCCCCCCCCCCCCCCCGAGATGCCAGTACCCTTAAAGGGGAAGTCCACCCTGGTAGGCCTATTTAGTTTATTTTCATTAAAGCAGAAAAATTAGAGAAACAATTTCCCCCTATTTTACAACAAAATCCAATGAGAAATATGAAAGTTATGCATTTTTGAAGTTGTAATCAAACACAAATTGGCAATTCCGTGACTTCCATTTATCTTTTTCTTTTATTTTCCGTTTCTTTTAAAACCAACTTGATATCAGGGTGGACTTTCCCTTTAATGCCACTGCACCCTTTAATCCAAGCCACAGAGCCACAAACTGATTTACATCCAGGCATAGTATCATGCAAACCAGACACATTTAAACACTATAAATAAAGCATAAACATAATTTTCTTTGTTTTTCCTATTCAATGATTTATTTTGTGTATAAAACCTCAAAATGTATATCTCAAATCATATTTACTTGATGGTACAGTACCCCTTTTTCACTTCACTATATATCATATTTCCATAGACCTTGCAAAATAAGCAAATTTGACTTCGAACATTCAATGGATTATATTTCAGTATTATCTTCATACAAGAGTAGAACTTCTTCTTGAAATAATGTATACAACATCATAAAAATCAACAGAGGCATTTCATTTACCCATACAATCGTGTATGTGTACAAAAGCGATGGACTCGTGTTCAAGTGCTTAAATGTTGTTTTTCCGAAGGTTCATTTTCCTAAGGTTCGTTACTCCGACTGTTCGTAATTCCGAAAATGAAATAGGGTTCACAATTCCGAAAATTAAAAAGGGTTCATATTTCCGAAGGTTCGTAATTCCAAAAATTTATGTAGGGCTCTATTGCATTTTCAGAATTATGAACCTTCGGAATTATGACACCTTTTTCATTTTCAGAATAACAAACCTTTTTCATTTTCGGAATTATGAACCCCCTGCTATGGAAATTTGTGTTTCGGAATTATGAACCTTCGGAAAACGAGTACCCCCTGTTCTGACACCTTGTATACGTATGCATGGTGATGTTGTATTCAGACTAATGCAAACAAAACTTTTTAGCACAGCAAAACATGTGTCACATTATGTCAGAACATACATGGGGGCATGGAATTATTTATATTACCATTGTGTTCCAACTATACCCCTTCTTTATGTTGCATCTATCCCTAAACAAATATCTGCACACTCACTACAAGCATCACAAGGAGATGATAGGAAATACAAAGTGGAAAAATGGGAGAGAATGCTTACTAAATACAGGGAGCGTGATAGGTCCTCTACAGTGCGAGTCAGAAAAAATGTCCCACTTTTTAAAATGCTTATATTACAAATATGATAGCATATATCATATTTCTTGTACCATCGTCAGACAGATTAACTCTTCCCCTTTTATTTGATACCACATTTGTGGAGAATCAGTAATGAATTTACTGGATATGAGCAAATTAATGTGTATGGGTGAAAACCCATTTGCGCCAACATCAACAGCACCTTGCCGGATTTGGATTCACTGCACAATGAGCAAGAAAGCCTTTTGTAATGATAATTGAGTTGTTCCAACTCAGGCAGGGCCCTTTTATCATAAGACTTGGCGCAAATGGGTTTTGACCCCCTTACAAACAATGGCTGTTGTGCGCTCAACTGTAACAGCTAAATTGAAACAGATTTTACCAAGCAACAAAGGAATATATGCTCTATCCATACATGCTAAAAACATTCTATCAATCCCACATTTTTAAAACCATACTCAATTTGAAAAAGTGGGACATTTTTTCTGACTCGCACTGTATATCATGTTTGTTTAATCTGTGAATCTTATTATTAATTGCTCAATAAATTGTTCTTTTCATCACAGGAAAATTAATAACCTGAAATACACATGAATGTAGATAAATGACAGAAATTAGCATTGCTAGAAAATAGTGCACAGAGTTGGTAAAAAAGTGCCAAAAAATAGAGTTCTATCAGTTTGGAATTTGTGGATACAGCTACATGTGTGCGGGTATTACTTATTCCCTAAGAATTTAGTATGGAACACCTGCATTTTATGATAAAAAGACATCCAATTCACTCTCTTTGATTTCAAGATATTTCAGACTGAAAAATATTTATTTCAAATGGTGGTTATATGAGGTTCAGCCTGTACAATTATGATTATACATGTTACTCTAAAAAGACACATCTGTGCAGTGTTGACTGCTTGTGTGCATAAGTCTACAACTCAAAATAGAGTAACTGTTATAGCTACTCAAATGGTCCTATCACTGACTTCAAGGGTGCGCAGCTATAGGATTATGTTTCTTTCACTCAAACAAGCTGAATATTGCATATAAATGTATGCTCTGTTATGCACTGGCTTTCAGGAATGAAATAGGTTTTGCTGCTTTTACACACTTTGAGGTAGTAGTTTTCCTTTAAACTTTCCAATGTACCTGAGTAGCAATGTCATCAATAAACCTGCAAACTGTGGAAATCCATTAGAAGAAAAACTGCATATTACATAGTGAACACATTGGACAACACAATTAAACAATTGTGACAATACAGATGAAGTATTATCATACAAGCACTATCAACCTTGATTGGTTGAAAAAAATGAAAAGCAGACAATCAACCTTTGACACAATTTCAATCCCTTACAATTGATGAAACAAATTAAGCAGCCCATATTTTCCCAATAACAACAATGAGCAAGGTATCCCAAGATCTGTAATACAACCAACAGATTGTTGTCACTTGCCAGGGAGAAAATGAGTACCTTGAGAGATCATCTAATGTTAATCAGACTTAAAAAGGAAGCTTCACAGAATCACATAGTGACACATGAAACACATCAATACATGTCCTGGATTGAAAGTGTATCTTCATACGTATACAAGTCAATATTCACCATGAACTTATTAATAGCCAATGTATAGTTTCAAATTAATGTCTCCATTTTTTAATGACCTTTAGTTTTATCTTAATTATTAAAAAAACTCTGACACAAGGCATCACAAGAGTATAAAAATGCTCAGTGATACATGTACATGTAATATGTTTTCTACTGTAGAAATTTTAACTTTAATCATGTTGACCACCCCCCCCCCCCCCACACTCACTTTAATCTTGTCCCCGATTTTACTAATCACTTAAATTTGGATTCTGTATTTCTACATATTGTACAGCGATAACTTCATTTGCCATACATAAGGATAGATTTGTTTACAAATTTATTTGTAAAAAGAAATTCTTTCCTATATATATGGAATGAAGTTAACTACATCAAAGTTTATGGCATCTTACAAAGATATTGGATTATGACAAGTACATTATTATGAGGGGAAAATCATGAGAAAACTTGTGTAGAAAGCATTTTCATAGATGTAACATACAAACTTTGGTTTGTTCCAAAGAATCTAGCCAGTTTCGTATTTTTATACTTTAAGACAGTCTGCACTAACTCCAAATAAAATTCTTTGCTTTATATGAGATACTCCAAAACTTTATGTACATTTCTTGCATCGATTATTTAGTAGCCTGCCTTTACTCATTGAAATTGATAAAAAAATAATAATTAAGCTTGCAAACAGTTTCATAAAGATTTGATAATGACTAAAGGGACATGAAGACTGTCCTTAGGTAACTTGAATTCAAACCATGATGAATTCACTCATGTGATTTCACCGTAACCTACAGATTATCAAAACAGATCTCTATCTAATCAGATTCTGTCTATCATTATATGGCAAAGAGTATCATCGGCTCTTTTCCATAGTCAGTTGTCATCACTAGAAGTACATCCATGCTTAAAACAATACCTCACTACTTGTACACTTCTTCTACTTTGCTTCTTCACCTCCTCCTCTCCCCCCCCCCCCCCCCCCTCTCCCCCTCTATCTTCCTTTTTCTCTCCTTTCACTGTCTCCATCTTTTCCTCTAGAGTCCTCTCTGGTTAGAACATATCTCTTGCCCAGCTTTAAGCTAAGATCAAGCATGTTTTTCTCATAATTTCAAGATCACTGACATCTCCACACTCTCACCTGACTTGTCTACTGCATTTTCAAAACAAAGTTTTTTGCCACAGCAGCACCAATTTCAGCGAAAAGTCAATTGTTGCTCCTCAAAACCTGTCATATATTTTTAGAATGCCAGCACAAGTCTGCTTTTCGCTGTAGTCTGTTCTGAAACAGTCACCCCATCCAGAGGCGTCGATTCATTGGGGGGGGGGGGGCAGAGCATTGTTCACAAACAATGTTTGCCCCCCCCCCCCAATGCTTTGTCTATTTCGAACGAATCGACGCCTCTGACCCCATCTGGTCCATAAGATCTGACCCCTTAAAGTTACTTAGGCCATCTAAGTCGAATGACAGAGAGGTTGTCAGGTTTAGCTCCCTATGCACCAGAAATAGAACTAAGAAAGGCCTCTGCTATAATGGGTTTCCTCCCAAGGACAACCTCAATCTGTTCTGCTAGATACTCCATTCTTTGGTCCCTTTCCCCTCACAGCTTCTGGATTGCATGTCTGCAGACCTCCTCATTCTCATTTCAGGAGATTGTGTGGTTGCCTTTTCCCTTGTAATTGATGGGATCAGCTGGTATGGAATCTGTTGAATGAGAACAAAAACAGAGATTTTATTTGCTTGCAGTATTAAGAATGATGTGGATTCATTACAATGAATATGAAATACCTCTGACTTATTTGTTTTTCTTTTATGTTGTAACTTGCAAATACAGTTTGTAACCTGTCACAGCTCTTTCCTAGTTCTTTTCTTTTGGATGGATTATTTTGTTTGCAACACATGTTTCAAGCTAGCAGACTCCAAACTATGCTATTGGTATGTGATTCTCTTTGGGTGTGACACATTCCTTGTCATCGTTTGTACAATAAAAACGTACATTTAGCATATACTGGGAGAATATTTCTGTAATACTGCCTGAAATTTAGGGTGCTGTCCAAATAAACTAACAAAGTGTAAGTAAAAATTCAATATCTAACATCTAAATTACATTTCATGGCAATTTATGGTTCTACCTACTTATATATATATATATACAAAAAACAGGCAAAATCCTCAGTACCACTAAATAACATTTTTAAGCATAACATTCCCATTTCCTTTTCTGTTTTGTACTCACAACATGGCAATTAATGTTTGTATTTAATTCAAATGTCAATGGTCAAAAGGTATCACTGAATAAAATAATTATAAGTTCACAGTTAACACATAGATCCATAGACACATTTCCTACAAAATTAAATTATTGTATGAAGACATTTTCAACATAATTTCTTGATCTTTGCGGTAAATATGTTTAACAAGGCAGACAAGTTCCTCACCCTTTACAGGGAAAATGTTGTCATGTTCAGAAAAAGGTTTACATACCAAAAAGTAATAATGGACTAAAACATTTGTCAAATAAAAACTTATCTTTAAAATCTTACTGTACATGTATGTACAGTGCATCTACATACCCAACTTTGATTGCTTGTAATGAAAAATTCATAGCCAATGTGGAATTGAAATTCATTTCATGGTGAAGAGTAATTTGTTTTCTGTCAATGATACTATATTTAATGACTTTTTGCTACAGATAACTGAGCACTAAGGTTTTCAAAAGTATTTTAAAAATCTCCTCAGACCAATTTTCTGCTGATGCAGCAAATGTGGTACAAGCATATGCATGTGTTAAGGGCTGGTCACATTTGTCCGATAACGATAACAATAAAGAGATTTTTCATTAAAATTACACCCAAAAGCTGCCATACTATCAATAGAAACGAGCAAACTCACGCGTACTCACAATATAGTACATGTAGGGTGTACTTTGTACATGTACCTTTAATTGAAAACTTCGTTATCATTATCGTTATCAGACAAATGTGACCAGCCCTTTACTGTAGTCTAAAATCCTTTATCAATTTAAATTGGTCCCTTTTGAATGAAACAATAAAAAGTCTTAAGAGCTTTAGCAAGGAATATAGATGAAGCCAAAACTACATATCATCATGAAAAAGAAATATAAATGTTGCTAGTAATGAGACATTCCTTGAATTTGCGTTGATATTATAGTGGAAACTCGGTATAAAGAGCTCTGATATAACAATTTTGCTGGTCCGAAGTCTTTATGTCATTTTGTTTTTTAACCCTGATATAACAAGGTAATTTTCATGGTCCCAAGGTCCTCATTATATCATCAATCTGAATTATTGTGTGTACCTCAATTAGGTACACTGTATTGGCTTACTAACATGTGGAAAAGTTCACATTGCTTTATCAAATTCTCTGTTTGCACTGAATATATTAAATTGCATGCAATTCTCTTCAATTTCAATGTGGATGAGGCAAGTTTTATTTCTGTACATACATGTACCTCATGGCTTTGCTGTAAGTGTTGATGTACTGGATGATCTTGATCTACAAACATGGAGTACACCTGCAGTACCTTCTTCAGCTTGGCAGTCATCTTGTTCATTTGTGTTGATAGTCACTACGTGTCTACCTGCATGCCCATCTGGAAAATAAAATTGTGCATTTTAGGATTTATTAAAAATATTAATATTCTAACAAATCACACGAATCACACGTGAATTTTGACTTGTATTTACAAATGAAGATGATACACTTTCAATTCAGCACAGGAAGAACATATTCTTATAGCATGTAAGTAGATTGCTACACCTCATTATTGAAAAATACTTCAGATCACTTCTGCTATGAAAAAAACTCCCAAGAAATCAATTTCACAGGGGTGAAAGATATAAAAATATCTTTACATCAACTTTTGCAAGAGGCATTTCAAAGATAAAGAAATGTTTCAAATTATAGTGAGTATCAAGCTGTGCAATAATGTTGATCTTCCTATGATCATTCTATCAGACATACCCAATCACATAAGAAAAATAATTATGAAAATTATAAAAAGGTGATGAATCAATATCTTATGATTAGAGGTCTACATGTATATACAGGTGTATAAGTGACATTGTTGATGATAATGCTGTTTGTTTGAATAATTATTACTGACAAATTTATATGCATAAGCCAATTTCAACTTAGAAATAGCGGTAGTGTTCTATACAGTTGGATATTCATTTACCGTATTTCAGAATTGCAAGGGTATCAGCTATTATTGAATAACTGTAACATAATCACATTTTTGGAAAGTGAATATGTCTCTCAAGGAAAATCAGTGTTATTTCTCTTATTCAACACAAAACAAAAACTCAGCAGGACCAAAGGATTGAATGTACTACAAAAAATACAAAAGTTCAGCTTATTCCCAACTTTGTATAGACCAAAATGTATGCATGATTCAAGTTTCATGAGCTGCATCACATATAGTCTGTACAATCCATTCAAATGGTACAATGCACTGTTGCTAATTTGGTCTCATTTCATGACCATATCCAAAGCAAGATTTAGAACATTGGGACTGATGATTTGCTGTTTAATTTGGGGTAGTTTTTATATGGCTGTCCACACTTTTTTCTGTTAATGTACACTGCACTCTAAAGGTGATCACTTGACAGGAAACACTCATGAATTTGATCTTTGATATAGAATGGGTAAAAAGAATGAAACACATGTTAAGCTCCAATCAGAAAAAAAATTGACGAAGCCAAAGTATAGCATTTAAAGGCTTTTATGTTCTCCTTTATTTTGATATGTTAATCATTCAACCATAAAACTAAACCAGATGAATTCTCGACTGCGCGCAGTCGAAATGTATGCCTCCGCCTTTGCCAGATCAGAAATATATCTAACATTCATGTTGATTTCTTTAAAACTGTGTTCATGTTACTGATTCGTCTAATCAATTAATCACCCTATCTTTTTATACTTATACAGTCATTGCATGCTTGAAAAAATATCCATGACAGGATTATACAGCTGCCATTATCATACTTTTAGGTTTAGTAATGATATCAAGCAAAGTGAAATGTTGAGCAATTGTATTTATATGCCATGCCATGAAAATGGGGACAAAATGTTAATAGATGTTAATTTCTAAAAATATATTCTACTAAGAAGCATTTCATACCATTTAAAAGCTTAGAATATGTCCTATTTATAAATGTAATGATTTCTTCGGGACCACGCCCATAAATTTAGAGGGCAGTACTGAAAAATGTTTTTTTACCACTAAAAAGTAGTCAAGATGCAAATTCTACAGATATCATTATAGAGACTGGTAAAATACATGTAGATAAAACCAGAATAAAAAGCCTCTAATTACATGTTAATTGACCTCTTTGACTTTACACCTTATAACCCAAAAGTCTGATCACTTTACATGTACAGTGTATCTCCTCCTAGTCATGAATACAAAATAGTTGAGATATGGTGATAACAAAGGTAAACCAGAATAAAAAACCTCTAATTACATGTTAATTGACCTCTTTGACATTTGACCTTAACACACCTTATAACCCAAAAGTCTGATCACTTTATCTCCTCCTACTCATGAAAAATAGTTGAGATATGGTGATAAAAAAGGTAAAAAACACATTAATTTCACATACATCTGTATAATGACCTCTAGCACCTGTCACCTTTGACCTACGTGAACAAAAAGCTAATCAGTTCGTCTCATTATGGTGATGCATACTAGTTCCAAGTTTGAAGTTAATGGATCAAATGGTTCTTGAGATACATGTATCACGTTAAGGCTAAAACCTGCAATTTCAGAATTGACCTCTATGACCTTTGACCTTTGACCTACGTATCACAAAATCTATTCAGATCATCTTCCTATGGTGATACATACTACCACTAAGTTTGAAGTTCATACCTCAAATGGTTCTTGAGTTATGCTAGAACTAGTCTAACAACTGAAATTTCAGAAAATGGCCTCTGTGACCTTGACCTTTGACCTACATACCCCCAAATCTAATCAACAAGTTTGAAGTTCATACCTCTTGTGGTTCTTGAGTTATCGCTAAAACGAGGCTAACAACTGAAATTTCAGAAAAATGGCCTCTGTGACCTTGACCTTTGACCTGCATACCCCCAAATCTAATCAGATCGTCTTCCTATGGTGATACATACATGTAGTAGCACCAAGTTTGAAGTTCATACCTCATGTGGTTCTTGAGTTATCGCTAGAACAAGAAAGCAGGGCGGACGGACGGACGGACGGAAGGACAACCCGAAAACATAAATGCCTCCGGCACCACCTACGGTGGGCGGAGGCATAAAAAGTGAATTTGATGCATTTTAGGGACAACAGTATAAGTGCAATAGGTTATATAACATATCATTTCAAAGGTTATATACATACTAGAATATTGGACTTAAAGAGAATAAGCTCATAAAGGAACATTTTGGTCATGAACATTCTTTTAAATGTTATTCATTGAAAGAAATGCCTATTTGAAATAAGTGTTGGGTTTGAATTGCATCAAACAATCTTTATATCCATGTGATGGATATCCTTTCCAATGCCTTGACTTGATTATTATGTTCAATTACTATCCGAACCTGTTTCCAGTATCATTTTGTAAGGATGACAGTGAATATTTCGACATTGTACTCTCCACTGTATATCTTGCCATTGTATTATTAATGCATGCCATACAACTCAATTGTTACTATGTCGCAGTCCTCGTCCTCTTCCTCTCTCTCTCTCTACTCCCCTCTTCCCTTCTTTCTCTCTACTTCACTCCCTCTCTTTAATTGTCTGTTCCTTTCTTCCATTCTTGTATTAATTTATATTGTGTTTGTGTAATGTGTATTCAGGCGTACCCACTACATGTTGGGATCGCGCCTTCTTTCTTGTAATTTTTTTGCAAGTTCTCGTTTATATCCATACTACTAACTGTACAATTTGAACAGATGATGAATATTGTCAAAATTGATGGAAGAAAATAAATGTTGGTTTGAAAGAATCAGGCTTTGTGTCATAACTATTAAAGCTAATGTTAAGATTTCAGAATGTTTGCAATGAGCAGGCAGGAAGAAAACTGATATTGGAGGACAATGGACCTTCTTCGTTATTGACCCAAATTCTGTAAATTGGCATCAGTTAAAAACATTGAAGTCTATGAGAGTGACTAGTCTAATTCAAGCTACCTGTAGGTACATTTCTTTAAAATAACCCATAAAATCTAATAATTACGTTGTCAAAGAAGGGGGCAGGACATCCATTCTTCCAGTGTGTGTGTTTCAGAATGCTCCACATGAGATTAAGGAAGTTCACCCTAGGTGACATTCTATGCAACTCCTACATATCCATCTTCAACTTTTTCAAAAAAGTATTGCCTACATGTACTTAATGTAGAACAAATCTAGGGATTACTGCCATTCTGAAATATAGCTTTTTGAAAAAGCATTCACAATGAGGACAACATATTTTCCCGGGGGAGGGGGAGGGGGCAGTCAAATATATTGCTGTACACACACGTGACCACAGGTTTTCCGAAACCCCCCTAAACAAGTTTTATCCATTGGTCAAAATCACACCCTTTTTGAGGTTTTTCACTTTTTCTCGAGAAATTTCCCCCTAAATAAGTTTAACCCCCTCGAACAGACCCCCTAAACAAGGTGTACCTCAATTAAACCTCTGAAAAGTCCTAGCTATTTTGGGCCTGTACACATATCACAGAATGTCTGCTATCTGATTGTTTTCAGGCCGGTATTTCTACATCTATATAGCTCTATTTGTAAAAACATTACATAAGGAATTTAACAATTTTTGGAAAAGAGGCTCTCACCTTATTAGCTTGTGTACTTTTTGTACAAAGAGAGAGAGAGAGTAAATTTTTTAAGAAAAATATATCATAACAGAATATGAATAATGATGTCTAAGGTTGATATTATATCACACTTCCAATTAATATTCACCACAAGTACATGTACATGTATATAACTATATACACTACATACATGTAGCTATCAGGTGAAAAATTTGTGCACTATGCTAAGAGTTTACTACTATAATTTTTTTCATAAATTTTATACAAAACAGCAATCATTTTTTGCTGTTGGATTTTGACCTGAGTAATGACTTTCACTAGACTCTCATTACTTTTGTAAAGAGTAAGCTTTGAATGATAAAATAAGCTTTTCATTATGCATTTCATGCCTGTTTAGAGTAAAACAGAAAGGAAAAAGTACATGTACAGTTGGTGTATTTACCCTAAACAATTGCATGCTTCTGCACATGGCATGCATATTGTAAAGAATGATGTTGTTGAATTTAAAGGGCAATCTAATTTTCTAACAAGTTAATCCGGATAAATCAAGAAAAATCAGAGAAACAGATTGGTGAAAGTTCGAACAAAATCATTTGAAAAAAGAAATACAAGTAGTTTAAAAAGTGGTCATCACTACCATACCGTCCACACAGGAGCTGTCCTTTTAAGAGGCAATGCCAACACTTACCGGGTACGTATTTTAAATGCCCTTTGAGAAGCCACTTTCCCTCATCTTTGTTCATTTAACTTGTATTGTTTTTCTTGTGTATGCAAGTATGTTTCAACAGTTTTCCTTGATTTTTATTCTACACCTTAGTTCCTTATTGTTTTTTTCCTTTTAGATTCTACTTTGCATACATGTTTAATGTTTTAATATGTTTTTAATTGTACAGACAGGGCCTCTTGGAAGAGCAATATTCTTCATTGAAAGTGCCACACTGTATAAAGAAGACTGTAATAAATATGTTTTAAATGAATGAATAAAAAAATTCATCATCCTACCATGATGTAC
The DNA here is from genome assembly GCA_025618425.1 of Heliocidaris tuberculata. Taxonomy (NCBI): domain Eukaryota; kingdom Metazoa; phylum Echinodermata; class Echinoidea; order Camarodonta; family Echinometridae; genus Heliocidaris; species Heliocidaris tuberculata. The sequence continues at coordinate 20,069,130 of CM046833.1, forward strand.
TTGGAGACATTTGTTCTACACAAATATTATTGACTATTGATTTCCAATTTTCTACGAAGCACGTTTTTTCCCTTGGAACTGTACTAAAAATATTTTCGAGATAGCATGTTCTTCTACATGTAGGTTCTCCAAAAAAAGTCATATCAGGTCATAAAGTCGGAAAATGACATTTCAACCTTACTGAATGTTGGAACAAGTAGGAGCGTTGTCCTGCATCACATTAAGGTGCTATTATTTATTTGTCAATTTGAAAATCATGAGTGTCTAATGATTGCAACTTTATAACAAAATCATGGCTTTCTTATAACTTGACTGATTTAAAAAGGAGAAACAAAAATCTGCTTTTCTTGATTTATTCCCCTTTTCCTTTGGAACAACTTGATACTAAGGCTAGACTTCCCTTTAAAAGACCTTTTTATATTTGGGGTTGTGTTATTGATGGTTGCTGTCAACATCTCAGTTGCAGAAATAATGCACCAAAATGCACAAAGACGTAGAGGTGACATGATCCAAGTATACAAGATCATTCATGGTCTCGACAGAATCCTGAGTAATGCCTTCTTTGAATACTCTACTTCCAGTACAAGGGGTCATAGCCTAAAACTCACCAAAAACAGATGCAAGGCCAAGGAAAGACAGGAAGCCTTCAGCCAATGAATAATTAATGAGTGGAATTCACTGCCCGAGGAAGTGGTCACTGCTCCCTCGGTGAACACATTCAAGACCAGACTTGACCGGGTACATGTATGGGCAAACCAATGATTCAGCTCCCCATACATGTAGAGCAAGCTACTGAGAGCACAGTAAGAGAGCCAGAGACACACGGAATAATATACAAGAAAAGGAAAAGAAAGGATGACCCCGAGCCAGCAATGAGAATAGTCAAGAAGAGCCAGAACTGGAAGCCCGACTGCTGAGACGACAGCAATCTTGGGTAAAGGTGAAGAAAATGAACTCGTACAAAAAAAAAACCCAACAAAAATAAATAAACTCTGACAGTGCTATGGATTTGTGATCTCCTGTGCTCATGCAAGCACAGTTCTTCGCCAAGCGGAGGAAATCAATATAAGAAGAAGAAGAATACAAATTGACTTTTACAAACTATAGACCTGGCAGTACCGGTACTAGTAGTAGATCAGGGCCACGTCTTATAAAGAGTTGCGATTGATTGATCGAATCGATCACAAATTAAAACTTTGTACTTAAGAGATAGGAGTTGCGATTGATTTCAAGTTGCGATCGATTCAAATCAATCGCAACTCTTTATAAGAGGGCCCAGATCACTACTACCTTGATCATCTGAAATTTTCAGGATGTTTTTTATCTGTCCTGTGATTGCAAGTATGCTTTGACAATGTTTTACTATATAGGCCTGGATTTGGTTTGAAATCTTATAATGCAACTTGCACACTCCTAACTGATCGATGAGATTGCAAATCGCAACAAAATGGTAGACTTGATCTTCTCTACACCATGGTGGTATTTCCAGCTTGTCACTGATTTGCGTTGGAAAGTCATTAAGCGACGGTGGGGGCAAGGTAGCTGCAGTTTTGAAGGCATGGTTGCCTGTTGTAGGAAGTCATTTGAAAATTTCTGATACTGATTTTGCTTTGACCTTTGCTCTGGTGACACTTGCAGAATGTTTTATTTGATTAAAGATAGGGTTAGGGTTAGTGTTGCTATTGGCAGGCCTGTTTATTAATGATAAGGCAAGTGATGTCACCCATCATGAGAAAGAATGAGTATATGGTAAGCTGGACAGACTTCCATGTAGCTTTTCCATTTTATTTCTTCATCTATCCATCTTTCATCCCAAATGAAATGAGAAGGTCTTGATAAATTTTGGATAATATCAATACACACATACTTAAATTGCAAAAATGAACAACAGAGATGACAATTATTGAGTATGAGAGCAGTGTATGTGAAGTTTATCTTGTCAGAATACATCATAGATCAATGGTATGTTTCTAAAAAAACAACAACAACACACAGTTGAATAGCTACAGGGCACATGCTATCCCCTCAATCAATTGGTTAAACAAGGGGAATAAGACAGAAAAGACACACAAAAAAGAGGAAAGTGAGAGAGGGAAGAAGAATGAGCAAAGACAATGATAAAACTCCCTCCCATACCCTCCCCCTAATTAATGGCCTTGTTAATTTTCATTTCATCTATTTTGTAAGATCGGTACCATCCCGCTGCCCCCCCCCCCCCCCCCCCCCCCCCCCCCCCCCCCCCCGATGATGTGCCCCCTGAATGTGCTGACCCTCATCATTAAAACACTTTGGGATACTTGAAAACATTCAGAGTTTGTATGGGATTGAGAGGATGTTTTAGGCCGCAAGAGTGCTTTTTTGGACTCACATACATCTGTATGAGTACGGGAACACCGATTGCCTATCGCCTATTGCCCATATAGATCTATATATTGGTGAGAAATCATTTATAAATAACCTCACACATTATGTGAGCACCGACTCTACATGTATGAGTGAAAATTACCCTACTCAATGCAGGCCAACAGCAGTGCACTGCACAGTAGAATCAGCCCTGTCTACGAGAGCAGAGCTAGGGCACATTGCTTGCTACGACGTTCCACATGCATGTCTAGCTCACTCACCATTATAAGAGAATGGCTACATACATGTACATGTATATTGTGGTTGATATCGTTGAGGAAACCACTCGTTCGAAGGATCTGGCATAAAATTAGATATTCTATCATTCTAAAATGTAGAAGAAAGTATTTTCTCAAAATTTTGCGGATTATATTGGTGTTTTTACCTCTTCAACTTGGAGGTCGTGACAGGCCGAAATTGACACAGCCCCATATACAGTGTAGTGATGGTCCCGTGAGTGGCCTCGCGCTGATCATGCAGCAGCAAACACACAATTTTTCGTGAAAATGGGGGCAAATAAAAATCGAAACTAGATTGTAGACTCGTGGGACATTCGCACGCCATCGCACAGCTATCGCAAGGTGGCCGCTCGCTGCCCATGCAGTATCCGTGATTTTGGACAGTCATCCCACAGCAACCCCACAGCTCCCGCGCCATGCATGGCCATGCCACTCATAGGCCCTTGCCTATGTGGGACTGTGTCCAACATTCACTGTTGCAGCAGTCAAAAACAGATAACAAAATTGCTCTAAATAAGCAAGATTTAATTTTCTTAAATTTGCTAGATTACCTGATTCAGGGACTCTTCAACTCTTACTATGCCACAAATTTGGGGATTCAGAATTGTAAGTGAAATTTTAAATAATTATTTTCCTCTCATGTATGAATGATCTAGACTGGAAAAAGGCCCGCTAATACACACAAAAGCTACTGAAGCCTATTCACCCGTAAAAGCTAGTCTGGAGTACAAGGTTATCTTCAGATAAGCTTGTACATGTATAAGTGGGCCGTGCAGCCACCTCGAGACATTTTTCAATTTCAGATGGGCTCCATACGATTTCCGTGCGGATGCTGCGGAGACTGCACAGCAACTGCACTGAAATTGCACGATTTCTGTACAATCTCTGAGCAGCCTCTGTACGGATTTGCCCCGGCCTGCCCCAAAGGGCCAATACAAGAAATGGCACGATGCTCGTAGATTAATTAATGTCAACACAAAAACCGCAGCCCAAATTCCATAGCCACCTAGATCTACATCTACGATGCCCCATAAAATCGCGCGGAAAATCATAGACCAATTTATCGTATGACGCCTGGGCAAATGCAAATTATGCATAAGTTAATGATTAGATTAGACTAAGACGAGTCCTGCATGTGAACTAATGCCTTTCATAATGGTAATTCTAGTAGAAAGCGGTGCTCCACCGCGGCCGCCCGGGCTGGGGCGCAAGGCGGCCAAGCTCCCGAATGCTCAGTGTCACCAGCCTGAAGCTGAAGACTGCAGATGCGATGCAAATGTAACGTTATATCGTTAGATCTACAAGTTAGAACTTATTTTTATTTTGTTATTGTCAACAAAAACAAAACCAAACCTACCACCTACCTTTACATATCTCGAAAATACAAAAGGTACCCTTGTGTCACTACAAGTAGACATTTTTGTGGCTGATATGTGAGCATTGTCGATTGCCAGGTGAGATTCACACATAGCTATGATTACGCAATATGTGTGTAGTCTATTAGCTAGACACACGCAGACGCTTTTGTGACCGTACCCAACGAAAGACATGCTTGTATGCTCATATAAAAAATCGATTGATAAATAATTTTTTTTTAAATAGGCATTGGGAATATAGTGTGGATGTAAGACTAGCCCTACAGAATATGGAAAGGGGGGGGGGGGGGGGGGAGGGGGTGTGTTTGGGGCATTTAGTCCAAGTATTCAAGCTGTCGTTTGTGTAATGTTGCTTGGATAGCTTCTTGCATAGGTGGTTGGCACAGATTTTCAAGAGGAAGCGGAAGCGACTTTAAGGGGAGGGGCACAAAAAGATCAAGCCTACACTAGGCCCCTGCCATCAAAAGTGTTTGAGCTTTGCATTAAGGGAGAAGGAGGGGATAGCCGCCAGGCCCCATCTAGTACGCCTATTTATACACTGTTATTGTATAACACCAGTGAATAATTATAAATGGCCTATTCTAAAGACTACGTACTAATAGTCTTTTTCCCTAATACCTTTTCCTTGAAAATGTCCAAGAAGAATAGAGGGACATAGTTATTCATGCACAAACTGAGGGGGAAGATAAAATGATACAAGAGTGAATATTTAATCATTAGCAGTCTCTTGGAGGATTTGGAATATAGGACTAGGCCTACATTTATGAATATATTTGTTCACATCTTGTAAGGTCTAGTAGAATAGCCTATTCATTAATTAAAGAACGCTGCCAAAATTCAGCCTATTTTGAATTGAAATATAAATTTTAAGATCATGCATGTTGTACTTAGCCTACTTACCACACATAGGCAATGACATGACTCCCTAATTAATGTAAATTTTAGATACTGTGTGCACAATTGTAATAGACCCAATTACAGGTACGTGTAGGTCTATTATACAAGATGAAGGGGATAAAGCACACATAAATATTCCCAGCCCCTGATGAAGGCCTGTAATGTGGTTAAAATAATTATTAAATTGATGTAACATTACCATCTTTATATGATGTCCAATGCAACATGTCATTTCCATGCTTTTAAAAGGTGGGATGACCCTGCCTGATGAGGGAGGGACTGGTGGAGTGGGGGAGGGGGAGGGTTGGCCCAAACTAACCATCTGCTTTGTTGAAATGTTAGATGGGTTCCTTAACTTTGTATCATTTTCATCTTCACTTTTTTGGAATGAATGGCATAGAAATAGGACCTACTATGAACAAA